>OX393577.1:34347238-34772163 GCA_947652605.1 Elmis aenea | reverse complement strand
AGTCATCAAGTTTTATATCCAAACCTCTACAGAATGACTCGAGACTATTTATGTATACAGGGTGCGCCATTAGTGCGATAAAGTCCATTATTGCCCTTAATGTCAACTTAATAAAAAAAAGTTTTTAATGAAACTTATAGTATTTCTACACGTGCATGTTTTAAAATTAGTTTCAAGTATACAGGGTGTTTCATAAAAGTGGGGCGTCACTAAAGGTATTTTTTTTGAATCGAACACCCAGTATATTTTTGCATAATCGAATTCAGCAAGAAAATCTCCATATGACAGTATTTTGTTTTTTTCATTTTTTTGCGACGTTGCCAATTTATCTTAAAAAATCTTTGAATTTCCAGAAAAACAGGGTACAATACTTGCCAAGAGCACAACGTTATGAATAATAATTGGCAAATGATATTTTGCACATACAAAGTCAAAAGGTGTAGTCATAGTCTAAATACATCAAAATTAATTTATATTATACAGGGGGTTTCTTATAGATGTGCCAACTTCCCAATTTTCAAACATCAATAACTTTATTTTTTCAAATGGAACACCCTTTATATTATCAGGTCATTTTGTTGCATTTTTGTTTTTCTTCAACTTTTCTTCATACTTACCTATACCTAAAATGAATATTTTCTGAGATATTTACATTTTACTTATTCTTATAAGCGTTGTGTAGGAATTTCCTAGTTTTCTCGGAGTAGGCCCCGACTTTGACAATAGAAACAATAATTTCTGTAGTAACAAATGTCAGAGTTAATTGCTGTCAATTGTTAAAACATAAATAAATGAGTATAACATATGCAATATGAATTTTCCAAAAAAATAATTGATTGATACGGTCTATGTTGAGGGTGGCGTATTTTCGATGCCCATACGGGGGGGTATCTCGGTAATTTTCAGAGATTAAAAAAAAAACTATATTTCGAAAATTATCAAAAATCTGTTTACGACAATAAATTCCTCTCGAAAAAAGAAATCGAGATTACGTACTTAGTTTTTTTAAATCTCTGATAACCGAGATACCCCCCCTGTATGGGCATCGAAAATACGCCACCCTCAACATAGACCGTATCAATCAATTCTTTTTTTGGAAAATTCATATTGCATATGTTATACTCATTTATTTATGTCTTAACAATTGACAGCAATTTACTCTGACATTTGTTACTACAGAAATTATTGTTTCTATTGTCAAAGTCGGGGCCTACTCCGAGAAAACTAGGAAATTCCTACACAACGCTTATAAGAATAAGTAAAATGTAAATATCTCAGAAAATATTCATTTTAGGTATAGGTAAGTATTAAGAAAAGTTGAAGAAAAACAAAAATGCAACAAAATGACCTAATAATATACAGGGTGTTCCATTTGAAAAAATAAAGTTATTGATGTTTGAAAATTGGGAAGTTGGCACATCTATAAGAAACACCCTGTATAATATAAATTAATTTTGATGTATTTAGACTATGACTACACCTTTTGACTTTGTATGTGCAAAATATCATTTGCCAATTATTATTCATAACGTTGTGCTCTTGGCAAGTATTGTACCCTGTTTTTCTGGAAATTCAAAGATTTTTTAAGATAAATTGGCAACGTGGCAAAAAATGAAAAAAACAAAATACTGTCATATGGAGATTTTCTTGCTGAATTCGATTATGCAAAAATATACTGGGTGTTCAATTTAAAAAAAATAACTTCAGTGACGCCCCATTTTTATGAAACACCCTGTATACTTGAAACTAATTTTAAAACATGCACGTGTAGAAATACTATAAGTTTCAATAAAAACTTTTTTTTATTAAGTTGATATTAAGGGCAATAATGACTTTATCGCACTAATGGCGCACCCTGTAGATACAAATTACTTACACATTATTGGTTCAACTTTTTTGAGAGGCGTATAATTATAAAATGTTCATATAGTTTAATATGATCGATGTTATTGAATTTTGATTGTTTTTAAAACAAAATAAATAATACATGTATAATAAAATATTAATTAAAATTTAAAACATTCATTTTAATACATTAGGTACCAACAAAACACTGAAAGTGAAAAAAAGCTGTGCAGAACAGATAATTCAGTCTGTCAGTGGTTTAGTATAAAATGTAATGGTTAGTGATACTAAAAACCTTTTAAATCAATAGGTATGGCGAAATATGCCGCTCTAAACAACGTTTTCCACCTATAGGGCCTGGATATCGATATAAATCACCAGGTCTTCGACTTCCTAACTGATTTACAACGCTGTTTTCTTTTTTAGATCTTGTAACATATAAATGGCGTCGGAGTGAAAAATTTATGTGAACACCTTAACACCCTTTAATAATATTGACTAAACATTTCTTGGTGAAAAAGTTTTAACTTTCGGATTTTAATTTAAAACAGGATATTTAAGTTTGGGTTAAAATAAACATAGGCGATGTTGATGAACTACGATGAAATAAACATTGTGAATGATTAATAAATGACAATAGTTGAAACCTTGTTTGATTAAGAGCCTTTTTCACAAAAAAAAATTTAAAATAAATTTAAACACCCGCAACTTAGGTTCAAATAATCTACGTTATTTTTTACGTGTTTTTGTTTATATGGTACAATCAAATGATGTGCTTGGCTTCAATTATTTTGATGTGAAGCCTCGTTCATATGGTGACACTAGCGTTGTGGTTGTGACACTAGATGCCATGGCATCAAATGTCGTACAGTGGCATCGTCTAAACAGCCTGATGTCGCGATGCCATGATGTTATTACGCTAGGCCGTGACACTAGCGATGTCGTGACACTGACATCAACTGCCAACTTTTGATATTAAAAATAAAAATGCGGTACTTGACCTAAGCCTACCATATACTTTAATATTTTGACAGCGCGTATTTGTCATAATAGACAAATAACATGCATTTGTTTGTCATCGATTTCCAAATTATCATGTCCTCAATAGATGTTCTATCGATTTTAGAGCATTATCAACAATATGCTTGTTTATGGGACAAATATATTCCTGAATATAGTGACTTCAAAATAATCGGTTGCTCTGCAAAATTCGTTGCTGCAATTACAAGTGCGGCCATTTTTATTTTCATGTCGCGACACTCAATATATCATATTACGTGTAAACACCTTAGTGCCATTACACCAAATGTCAAGCGATGCCTTGGCACCTATTGTCCCAGATGAGGCTTTATGTCGGTGTTATTTCATTTACCTACTTTGTAAATGAATTACATTAAACAAATACTTATGAGTATTTAAACTTTAGTAAAACAATTTATTATTATTATTATCGCGGAGGTAGTCCTCTTTCGAGTTCCTGTACTGCGACCTATTGGTCTTTTGCGCCCTCTGGTGATGGCCCCTTAAAGAAGTCCTGTTTTTGACAAACTCCGGATTTTTTTTAGGGGTATTTTTCTTAACTCTTCTTGGTTGGTTTTTTCCATTCCTAGAAGTCTATGCCGATAGGGTGTGAATCCTTCAGACTGGCATAGTACGTGAAGAGGAGTCTTTTCTTCCTTGCCACATTCTCTGCTGCATACATCGGTCTCCGGTAGCCCTATTTTGTAGAAGTGTTTGTTTAGCCAACAGTGTCCTGTAATGGGTCCTGTGGTTGCTTTGGTGTCTACTCTACTCATCCTGAGCATTTCTTTTATATTTTCTTTAAATACATTTGATAGGATAGCCTTGGAGTGGGCTTGTCTTGCTACTTTTTTCCAAAGGGTATTATGCCCCTGTATTAATATGTCGTTTAGACATCGCTTGGCTGTTCTATGGAATGTACCAACTGCAGGTTCTGGTCCGAAGAAAGGTGTCTCGCAGCTACTTTTGGCTAGGCGATCTGCCTTCTCGTTACTTGGTATATTGATGTTGGTAGCAGTTTAAGGTTATCCCTGCTTTCTAGCACGTTCAGTTCCCGAATGCAGTTCAGAACAAGTTCCGAGTTTACTTCCGACAAGAGCTTTTAACCCTGCTTGGCTGTCGGACACTATGAAGATTCTTTTATTATTAAAGTCTCTTTCTAATAGCGTTATTGCACATAGGTGCATAGCGTACACCTCGGCTTGCAATATGGTTGCACACTGTCCAAGGCTCACAGATGTGCCTTGTCGTAGTTGAGCTGCTCCCCATATTCCAGCCTGTGCTTTTCTGCGTTTTTGACCCGTCCGTATACCAGACCAGGCTATTTAGCTCTACTTCTTGACGCTACCATTGGTCCCGTGTTGGAATTATTATTCCAAATTTTTTCAATGGCTAGCATCCTTGCTATTCTATCCGAGACCATCCTTAGTGTCGATCTCGTTGAGAATAGCTAAGTAGTGCCCTTTCCCCCGTCCCCCTCTTTAGAGGTAATTTTCAGTCGATACCTCCCTCTTAATGCTTGTGATGTGATCACAAGGTGAAGAGGAGGTAGACTCGGCAACACTTCCATTGCCGCTGTGGGCGTTGTTGTCATCGCCCCAGTAATACTTAGGCAAGCATCATATAATTAGTAAACAAAGTAACATTAAAATATAAAGGTCATAACTCTGGGTACACAACGTCAGTGTTTGGGTTTTGTCTACCAACAGACCACTTGTTGATAAATTTATGCATATTGACTAGGACACACTACTCGTATAACATGTGCTTATAGGAATGTTACAACTACAATAAAAAGTAATAACATGGACCAAAATATAAAGACAGTCGTTTAAGTTTTTGTGTTTTATTTGTTTCTTAGTATGTAATAATTACGCTAGACTTGTGATTAAGTAAAACAACAGGATCCAACCTTCTTACAAAGACGACAACGAGTCATAAAGTTAAATAATAAACAAGTGTATTGAGTACTCTTTCCCAAGAGTGTAATGCGATGTACAGTGCAGTGAATACAACATATCTGTTGAAATAAAATTTATAAATGCACAAAATATTTTCTTTAATATTTTTAGTTGATTTTATATAAATATTCCTTGCACTGCTAACTAATATTTTTTTATTTGGAGTGTATTTACTTACTTCTTATTGTACTAAAGCTTCCGAAGTGTCGTTAGTCAACCTACATTATAATTTAGGTATAATTCTTGGAACAAAAATTGTTCACCTTTTTCTCAAACCAAAAATCAATATAAAATAATAAAATTAACGAAGTTAAAAAAAAAACAACTATATTTTACTCCTAATTATTTTCGGTTTACAATTTTATTTAAAAAAAAAAAGACCGTAAGTTATGCTTAATTATTTTTTCAGCAAATAATTTTGTTGTCTCTTATAGTAAAACAGAATATAAAAAATTTTGTCTGCCCAATTTTAAAATAAATGAGTATCTAGCTAATCTTGTGCATTAGGCTGATAAAATATGGAAAGATATATTTCAAAAGAATACTAAAGTAATACCACCCACAGTCGTAATAAAACAGTTTATCCCCAATGCTGCTCATTCATCTACAACTACCGTTGTTTTTGTAACAGGAAACAAATAAACTTTATTTGTCACTTAAATGACGATCTAGGAGTCAATAAACGGTAGTATTTATCAGACCCACAAAAAAGGCTTAAGTTGCGACGAAACGCTTATTGGGAGCACGGGTTGGCCAGCCCTGTAGAATACACGGAGTTTCCTGGTGGGTCATGGTTGAAAAGACCGAAATACATAAATGGTTTGGTATTTCATATTATGAAATAGTGGGTGTATGAACAATTCTCAAATAATTTCCTGGGCCTAAAAGCAGTCTGCTTTGCTTAGTATTACATACAAAAATTAACGGCAGAAAAACGTTTAACGAAACAAATACAAATCGAACGACAAAATTAATTAGTACATTTGCAGTCAATTAAATAAACCATTTTTTACATTCGTTACATTTAAATTTATTATATATCCTAATATCAAATATGTGCTTCTATATTTCTGTTTACAAAGCTATTTTCATTAATTTCCTTTAGTTGGTTTGCCGTTTATAGGATTAAATTGTTCAAAATAGATGCGTCATACAAAACTATTCATTATTAATTATTTTGCTGTATCAAAACTCTGTACAGGGTGGACCAAATTCGAATGTTTTACGGGGGGGTATCTCGGTTACTGTAATAGATAGCGAAAATCTGATGTCGGTCTCATGGGCTATTTTTTTGAGAAAATAACGCCTATGCAATCAGATTTTTTCTATCGGATTCCATTTTGGCACTACAAACGAGAAATGAAATTTCAACATTTTTGAAAATTTGCTGTAACTTCTTTATTTATTAAATTAAAACAAACTGTTGTAAAGGTTTTTTATACAGATTTTTATGCTTAATTTAAAAACAAAAGTAATTTTTTTTAGCCTCCTTGACTTTTGAGATATGGAGTAAACTTACATCTTTTTAATGGAAACCCTTGTTGGCCATGACTTTATGTGAAAGAGTATTTTTTTAGCTTTTCAAAGATATATAGGTTTATATATTTGTTGCAAAAAATAGCCAAGATATGGCCATTTTGTAAAAATTCGATCATCAAAGTTAGCCATGATTTCATAAACAAGTGATGTTTACAATTATTATACAACTAAACGTTTTTAGCACAGCAACAAACAAACGACAACGGAACTAAATTGAACGGGGACATTCGCAGAACAAATAAGATTAAAAGTTGTTGCGCAACAAAATACGTAACTACATTGCACGACAGTACAGGGTGGACTAAATTCGAATGTTTTACGGAGTATCTCGGTAACTGTAATGGATAGCGAAAATCTGATTACGGTCTGTTGGGCTATTTTTTTGAGAAAAGAACGCCTATGCAATCACATTTTTTCTATCGAATTCCATTTTGGCACTATAGACGAAAATTGAAATTTCATCATATTTCAAAATTTGCTGTAACTTCTTTATTTATTAAATTAGAACAAACTGTTGTAAAGGTTTTTTATACAGATTTTTATGCTTAATTTAAAAACAAAAGTAATTTTTTTTAGCCTCCTTGACTTTTGAGATATGGAGTAAACTTACATTTTTTTTAATGGAAACCCTTGTTGGCCATGACTTTATGTGAAAGAGTATTTTTTTAGCTTTTTAACGATATATAGTTTTATATATTTGTTGCAAAAAATAGCCAAGATATGGCCAATTTTGTAAAAATTCGATCATCAAAGTTAGCCATGATTTCGTAAACAAGTGATGTTTACAATTATTAAACAACTTTTTATCAGATTTTCGCTATCCATTACAGTAACCGAGATACCCCGTAAAACATTCGAATTTAGTCCACCCTGTACTGTCGTGCAATGTAGTTATTTTGTTGCGCAACAACTTTTAAATCTTATTTGTTCTGCGAATGTCCCCGTTCAATTTAGTTCCGTTGTCGTTTGTTTGTTGCTGTGCTGAAAACATTTACCCATCGATATATGTACAAGAGAAATTTTTCAAAATATGTAACATAGGCGCATATAATATACCTACGTGTATGCATAGTTGTAAATCATTAACGTAGGTTTATTTCTTTACAAGTACGCATTAACTATATTCAGTAAGTATAATGACTGTAATTTTGTCGATATTACTAACACGCAAACTTTTCATTAGAAACTTGTAGTTATGAGAAGTTTTTCCACGAAAGAAAAGTTAAATGCTTGACTTCAAACATCATCCTCCAAGTAATTAAGTTTTTCTTGACAAATTATTAAACGTTTAACATTACTTAACATACTATAACATCTTATTTTGAAATAAAGTATATTTACGTTTCGTAGAATTACGTACTTGTTTGCAATGGTATTACAGGAACTTTTACTTTATAATTAAGTTACTGTTTTAATTTATTTCTAAAAACAAAAAGTCCTTGTATTTTTATTTTCCTAAACAAAATTGAGAAAACCTTGCGTAAAAACTGTATATTGTTAAATTGGTATCTACACTAATGTTTCCGTTTATCAAAACGTTACTACACTACCGAAGTTCCTTTAAATGCAATTAATAATTATAAATCTAATTCAAATTTATAAATTGTATTCATAGTGTATTTGATTATATTGAAGGATTAAGAATCTCTAACAGTTTTTAATTCCCAAAGTTTCCACCTGTATAGCGGATTGCTTAATTTAAAAATTGTGATGATAATTAAAAAAAATGAGGGTTAACTTAATGTACACGCAAGTAAACAATACCATAGTTGATATACGAGTGCATCTTCTGACTTAGCAAACAATTTTACAGCATTCCAAAGGTCGTTGTTATTGGAGAACACTCAAAAGTTTGGGGACCCATCTTGCACTCCCTTTGTTCATACCAAGATGGTCGTGTAGAATTCGAAGCACCGTGATTTTTGAAAATCCACGAGGTGCTGCTAATTCTTTAGTTTTCAGTCGTCTTACACTTCTTCTTGTACCAGCGTAATAATTGTTTCTGAAGTGAGTTGTTCTGCTGGTTTGCCTTGACGAGGATTGTCTTCAATCAAATCTCTCCCTAGCCGAAACTGCTTAGCCCATTCCAATTCTTTAACCGTCGAATATGACGCGGAAATTAGCTGTACACAGCATCTACGCGTCGTTTTTTTTCTACCGAGCTTTCTTTCGCCTTCTTTTGTCAAATGTTTAATGACTGAACGATACTCAAGTTTAAACATTTAAAAAAATATTTTTCAACAGAATTTAAATTTAGGACGATACCTGAAGTGCTGTTGATGGTATAGCAACAAAATTATAACTGCAGCGCAACAAAACATAGGAGAGGGGGTCGACGAAGTTAGACCTGTTCGGACTTAAGGTCTCTTCACACACATCAGTCAGTTCCGTCAACCGTCAGTCATAAAAGATATTCTTTCTTGTAATTTAAGTTTATTCATCTACACTCGTCCGGCGCAGTCACGAATATCTCGTCAGTCACAGTCCCGGCGCCTGACAGTCAAACTTGCTATTTCTTCTTACCGATATTGCCTGACGTGTGTGAATAGGCATCGTGAGTATGACTGAGACAAAACGGTGACGGATCGGAGACGCGCCGTGACTGATGTGTGTGAAGAGACCTTTAATCTAGTATGTTTGGGCCGGAAACTTTTGAACCTTACCACGTAAAATAAGGGTGCATTTTTTAATGTGAAGAACATGGGGATCTTGGACACCGTTATAGATGATTAAACAGCAAAAAAAATTGTAACATAATAATATTAATTATTGCTTTATCTACTTCTCGAATAAATACAAAATTAATTTTATTGTTTGCCCAGTTAGGTGTGATAAAATTTATGTAAAATAAATATAAAAATTATTTTATATCAGTTTTGTTTTCGTAGACAAATTTAAGTACACTACGCGTTTCCCATTTAATCTAATTTCTGTCTCTAACAAGGAGTTTTTCAGCAGCTTGAATAAAAAGTGACTCTATTCGCCGGATTAAATTTTTTATTGCAATTCATCCCAATGGATATCATCTAACCAAACGACTTATTTTTTTTATTGCTCATCTCTCTATAACTTATTTACAGTCTTAAGTCCGTTAATACGTAATCCAACTGATTATATCGTTCGCATTTACTCCACAAATACTTTTAGCTGATTAACTGACTTTAGTTGTAGCATTTAAGCCAGCTTTGCAATGGTAATTAGGACACAATGAATAATTTAACTGCGTCCTCATAAATACTAATTACTGATATTAGCTAAGCTCTCTCGGTTGGGTTTCGACCGCTATCTGCGGATCTGGAGGTCTGACTGGGTCACTTGAGTTTACGAGAATGGTACTTAGTTTGGTTCTCACGTATTTCCTAGTCTTCTGAGAGGATCGTTACAATTAAGTTTAGAAATTCAGATGCAAAGAATGAAATATGCTACAAACTGGGTACAGTTCAGAAGGATAATACAATATATATTTCAAGAATAATAGTATTTTAACCTACAAAATATAACGTATATAAATGTGCATACATTATTTAAAAGTATAATAGTTTGGGAGGACAGCGGTCCTATCCGTAATTTTTCGTATGTTATGTTGTGGCATTTAAAAAAAAAACTGTTACAATAGACCAGTGTTTCTTAACCTTTTTGAACCTGTGTCCAACTTTTCCACCTCGACCTTTAATAAGGTCCCCTTCAATGCTTTAGCGACTAAAAAAAAAAACGACCCTCGAATGATTTTGAAACCCGTTATACACAAGTGACTTGTTTCAAAAAATAGTTTTCCCTTTCATTTCTTCGCACCCCTCTTCAGATATTTGGCGCCTCCCTTAGAGAGCATGCTCCACAGATACCTCTGCAATAGCCGATTCTGCTTTAGCGTAACTACCTTACATTTGAAGTAGAGTTTGGGTTTCATGTCGGATCAGAAGTGAAAAAATTAAATTTCATATTAATTGTAAGGTGATCTTAACGTCTAAATTTTAGCTTGCACATCCGTACTCTGCAAAAAGATAAACTCAAAAGATATTAGATTTATTCACACAAAAAAGTTTGTTTACCATTTGAAAACTTCTTAAAAAATTGCTATATATTTATTATGCAGACACTAACACAATTATTGAACCTTCCTCAAATTTTGAGATTCCATAAGCCACTTTTATACGTATATGACATCAAAATGAATAAAGAAAAGCCATACAAGAGTTTTGAAATGTTAATAATGTTAAATTACACTTAACATATACATAATTCACACATATAAAATTAAACTGCAAACTTTTTAAAGAACTATAACAATAACGTATATATGAAGATGGTAGAGTTAATATTTTCGAACGGGATAAATTCTGTTGAATCGGTTTAGCTGTCAAGTCTAGAACAAAATTATCCCAATTCAGAAAGGCCGAACGACGGCAAATTAGATTACATAAGTGCGACGGTCCCAGTTGTCTGAAGTAAGTATGCGACAAGCGTCACGAAAAGTTATCGGCCGCCGCAACTTCTAACTTAATTACAAGTTAACTTTTCTAAAAATAGCTTAAAGCGGTCCATAAAAATGTTTTAAGAATAAATTATTCAGTTAAGAAAAAAGTGTTTCACTAATTGATATATACAATAATTACGACGCTTTTACCAAAATTAGGAGAGTTCAAGTTTATTTTATAGTCTAAGGAACTTCGACTATACTTCAATTTACTTTATACACTAGTGGTCGGTAAAAACTACAAAGGAAATAAATGTCTGTTATAAGTATCCGTTACTTATAACATTAACGTAATTTTAATTTGCTCATTAGGGTGGACATCAGTGGTGTATTGCTACAAAAAGTACCTACATGAAAGTTCAATTATTACTAAACTTTTGTACAGGGTGGTCCAAATTCGATGGGATTACATGGGTATTTCGCTTAATAGTCGAGAAAGAGAAACGGTTAAATTACCAAAAAAAATTTGCAGTTTTTCAAGACAACAGTTCTTAAATATATTCTATCATTTTGGGTTTTTTTAGTTTTTTTTTTGTTTTCAAAGCCTACTTTTTGTGTTTTTAGTACTATAAAAATGTACATAAAAATATCTAAAAATAATTTTAATAGACTTTCTCGATATTTGAAACAATAAGGAAGATATGACGCTTTATAAATATAACAAAAAATACAGTTTTCTTTAATAACTCAACAATCGGAAATGATAGAATATTTTTGAAAACGATTCTGAGTTTGTCCCAAAAAAACTGCACATTTTTGGTAATTTAATGGTTTCTCTATCTTGACTATTAAGCGAGATACCCATGTAACCCCATCGAATTTGAACCACCCTGTCTGTGCAAACTGGGTGCGCCATAATTTATCACCTCATTTGCTTTTATTATAACTTTTGAACAAATGAAAAAAACACAATTGGTAAACAACGCATGATAGTTTAATACAATAAGTCTGTCATTACCAAATTTTGGAAATAACATCAAACAAGTGTTCTCCGTTAAGAGTGCTGAGTTGTTGACTTTTTCTGCGACATGTTCCATGACTTTATTCAGTTTCTTGTCGTAAGGTGGCTATTTCGTCTTAAAAGTTTTGCTTTAGATCTTGCAGAGTTGCTGCCTTGTCGATTTACACTTTTGACTGTAGATCACCTCAGATAAAAAAATCCGTGAAGGCGCCGGCCAATTTAAATTTCCTTATTTGAAGATTTTGTAGTTCGTAAAATTTTCACCAATACGTCTGTTGTCATGAGAGTTATATGGGCTGTGGTACCATTCTTCCAAAACCACATATTCTGCATTTACTCTGTAGTGGCCATGGCCACCATTAACTGTAATTGCACGTTTTAGCTCATCTTCAAAAAAATATGGCCCTACAAGATATCGGGAAGTCACTTCAACCAAACTGTTACCTTACCCGGGTGCAATGACTTAAAATGCATTTCTCTGGCAGTGTTAACCAAAGCGTAGTACACGTGCCCCTGGGTATTCGCGAAGAGATTTCAAGGGATACACGGGAAACGTTTTAATTTACTTTATTTTTAAGCTGTAGAAATGAAGATAGATAAAATATTATTTTTTAAAACTACCCAAACTAGGTCTATCTTTGACTGAGAGGCGTAATCCGGTAAAACTAAACTCTTAAAAGGGATACGAGATAACTATAACTTTGGCAAACAGTACTCTAGTCTAGAGGGTTTTCTTCCCATTAACAGGAATTTTGTTGGTTGACCGAAACGGTTCAACTCTAAGTGGGCTTCTGAAGAAAAATCGATTATTTCAGTATAAACATTTAGTAGCTCTTCATAGTAAGACGTGTTTTAAATATCAGTTGAACTTAATTCTTGAACCACCTGTGTCCTGTAAGGAATAAGACATAATACACGTGGAAATATTCTGTGCAGGGACGATCTTGGGATACCCACCCGTGCGGAACGTCTCCTTAAGAATGTTTTTGAAGCTTTTTGCACATTTTCATAAGAACGTGCAATGTTTTGTTAAGGGGGACTTGTTCACGGATCTCCCTATAACCCTCCAATTAACAGTAATTCCAGTTTGCCCAAATTGAACCACTAAGCGTTAAATGATCCACGTAGTATTGCCTTCAAAATCTTCGTTGTATTGAAACTACTAACGCACTGTTTTCAAAATAGATTCTTACCATTGTGGCGCGCTGTTGAGGAGCAAAGAAAGGTTCTTTTACAAAAAAAATGGGTTGCTCGTCAATAAAATAGACAAAAAATATTAAAATATAAAAGTTTTAACAAAAGGAAATTATATACCTATACATTTTAAAACACCCTGTAGGTTAAAAATAAATCTGATTCTAAAACTTTTTCAACATTGTCAATATAGATTCTAATTTATCAAAAAATAGCCGAATAACATATCATAAAGTAATAATATTATTGTCATTTTGACGCTTAATGATCATTTTTAATACGATATAATGACAATTTTTTGTATTAAATACAAACATTTTAAAACCCGTATGGACCTACGGGATCCAGCTGTGGGGGTCTACCTCCAATTCCAATATTGACATACTAGAACGGTTTTAATCCAAAGTGCTGCGAATAATCGCAAACGCCCCCTGGTACGTTCCTAACAAAATTATCAGCGACGATCTCAACATAGTGAGTGTTAAACAGGAAATAAAAAACCATAGTGTAAACTACCACCAACGATTAAGTGCTCATCCAAACATTCTAGTGACGCAACTCCGTAAAAGAATGACTGGTTACCGTAGGCTTAAGCGCTGCGCTCCAAGTGACTTACTTACCTACTAGATTAAATTCTTAATTTTAATCTTAGTAACAAAACAAACCCCAGTAGCTAATCATTAACTAATAGTTAAGCAACTAAAAGGAGCTCGCCAATGGGCAACCTCCTACATGACAATGTATCAGTTTCATATAAATTACTGAATGTCCATTTGGGACAGATTGTAATATTCCGGGAGTTAAAAAAAATAAAATACAAACACTACAACTAAACATTTAAAATTAAACTAATATTAAACTTTTAAATATTTGGCTTATGGAATCTTTCATGCTAGGTCTAATTTATCGCAGTTGTGTAATTTGTTTGGTGCTAAAAAACAAACTGCAACCCTGGTGAGTTACAACACCAGAGCGACTCAACTAAAACCGAAACGAGTATTCCATGTTCACACTATTCTCTCTTTCTTTCTCTACCAACTCTGAATGATGACATGATGACGTGTATTATCTACTTGCTGCTGGTAATTACTGAAAATATACCCATTTATTATGTAATTGCAATTATATGGGTGAAACCAATAAGCCAAAAACGCCTTGCAGCTCTAAAATAAATTGCCAAAGTAGATGATAGTGTGGCGCGTTTTGGTTCCAATACTATTGATGGATATGCAGAATTATTTTTTACGTAAAGTTTTTTGGCGAATATATTTTCGTAAATGTTTGAAAGGTAATCGCTATCAAATGGATTATTGATAAGTAATTACCTTTTAACTTTGGTAAAAACTTATTATAACCACTTTTTATTATTCATTCAATCTCTTTACTTTGTTGATTTGGTTTTAGTTTTCGATATTATGATATCGATGTATTGGGTTGGCCAAAAAGTTTGGTTTTTGTCACACTTAAATTTAAGCACTCTAATAAGTGGCAAACTCATTTTGTCCTTTGCAACTTCGCACTCATAAGATAATTGACAGTTCAACGCAGTACGACATTAAATTGACCATCTGCATCAATTTAGCTACGTCAGCAGGCTCGATGTTTGGATTCCACTTCAACTGAATGAGACTAACCTTGCCCAAAGAATTTTCATATAGGTACAACTCGTTGTAGAAACGTGAAAAAAACGATCCTCTTTTGAAAAGAATGGTCACAGGGGACGAAAAGTGGATTAACTATTACGATGTGGAGCGCAAAGAGAGCGGCCAACCACTACAAACAACCTTTAAAGCAGTAACCCGAAGAAGGTTATGCTTTTAATTTGGTGGGATTGAAACAGTGTTGTTTTCTCGAGCTTCTTCCTACGAACAGGCTCATCAATCCGGATGTCTACTGTGTTCAGCTGGACAAATTAAACCCAACAATCTACCAAAAGCGTTAAGAAATAGGTAATGGCTTTGTATTCCGTTGCAGTTGCAAATTTTTATATTCCAAAGACAAAACATCATTCCGCAGTTTATTAGTTTCAGCAACTGAGATGTATGAGCCGCGCGGGGCTGAAGATACTCCGCGGGTGAAACTGTAAATTATTTAGATTCGACTTAAAAATCATTAGGAAAAAAAAGAAAAACGGATTATGATTATAGTGACGTTAGTTTATAACAGGTGTGTAGTGACTTTGATGAAGAGGCAGTAGTTTATAAATAACCATTTACATATACATATAAGTAAGTTAGTAATAAATAGTCTTAAGCTAAACATTATTTTATTAAGCGATTTCCTTCCAACAAAACCCACTATTTTGATATAGTTTCAGTGAATTCAGTAAGTATAGAAAATACACAGGGTAAAAGCAAGCCCGCTCGTTAACAAATCCATTATGACAATGCTAGACTGTACACTTCTTTACAGACGCGGCAGAAGTTACTGGAGCTTATGTAGCTGGGAAGTTTTACCGCACCCTCCATATTCGCCCGACCTTGTGCCTCTAGATTACTACTTGTTTCGGTCTCCTCAACATTTATTTAATGGACAGACCTTCGAATTAATCTAAAGAGGATGTGACAATTCACCTAAAAGAGTTTTTCGCCAGTAGCGGGAATTATGAATCTGCCCATGGGATAGTAGAAGATATTGGAACGAAACGGCAATTACATCATTAATTGAATAAATCCCTTTTTATTTAAAACTTTTGTCTTATTTTCGCTTAAAAAACCGAACGGACTTTTTGGTCAATCTAATATTAGATTTTTACACAATTTGCAGCAATATTATGATTTAAGGACTCTATAATATGAAAATATTATTGATCTTCATGAAGCTGCTATGAAAAACATTGTATTTATGTAATAAAAATATATTGTTCAAAAACGATAGAAACCACCGTCCATAATATTATTTTAAACATAAAATCCAGAAATGTGCAACATAATATAACATCCATCGTTCCCTTTTTCATATCAATGACTGAATTCTATACTGCAAAACAAAATAAATAAATAAAAAGATAAATGCGAAGAATGTAGTTGCTTATTCGATTCCAGATTCTCTAAAATTTTTTGTAAGGTTGAACAACTGAATTCGCATATTTGATGCAGCGTCCCGTATGTTGCGATATTTAGTTTTTGATCAGCATATTTAGAAAAGCCATATTTGCACAAATATGTATTGGGTTGTTGCATA
The DNA here is from genome assembly GCA_947652605.1 of Elmis aenea. Classification (NCBI taxonomy): domain Eukaryota; kingdom Metazoa; phylum Arthropoda; class Insecta; order Coleoptera; family Elmidae; genus Elmis; species Elmis aenea. The sequence continues at coordinate 34,755,986 of OX393577.1, read as the reverse complement.
ATTTCGTGCGGTTTTTTTAGATTCAAAATTGCGCACTTTAAATTAAATTTTTTGGTAATCTGTTTTGTGCTATTCGACGGAGAATGTTTTTCTCTACAAGTTGGCGATTTCGTTTTTTTCATATCATTTGTTTATTTTTATTATACAACTGTCAAAATGGAGTGTCAGGTTGACAAAAATGAGCATTTCCGACACCTTCTTCTTTTCGTGTAAAATCGTTTTAAAGCTGCTAAAGCTGCTCGCGATATTTGTGTTGTGTACGGCGATGATGCCATATCTGAAAGAACGGCTCAAAAATGGTTTTCGCGTTTCAAAAACGGAGATTTCGGTCTCCGGGACCAAACTCATTCCGGCCGACCCTCTCAGTTTGACGAAGAGCGATTGAACCAGTATGCGATACAGAAAGCGTTGCTTATGACCGTGTGTTGATCGATGACGGGCGAGCAAATTGGCGGCAATCATGGAACGTTGATTTTTGTTGTTTTGGCTCAAAACATGTGGTGCCCATGCCCCGAGTTTTTGGAACCATTGATTGCAAGTGGCGAGCTACCGTTGAATGGTCACAATCCATCTGCTCGGCCAATTCTCTTGCAGTTTGACACGAATTTTCGTGGATAAGCTGGACCGTTTTTGAAACGCGAAAACCATTTTTGAGCCGTTCTTCATCATCGCCGTACACAACACAAATATAGCGAGCAGTTTTAGAAGTGTTGTAAAGTAATACTATTTTTTAATTTAATTAATATAATTCAATTTTTTCAAATAATATTTAATATGTTACATTGTATCAAGATAGTCATGTTACTATCTACCAATTATATCACTGGCATCATATTGTGCTTATAGCTTCGTTCCCAGGTTGCTTGTGGGAAAACTTAATGTCACCTGAAACTTCTGCAGAGATTTACACTTTTCGTTTAACGTCTCACGGTAGAAATTACCCTTTTATTTCATTGGTTCATTTCTTTGCATAAATTTTAATTGTTCCGAAAAAGCCGGACATACATGATAATAAAAAATGGAGAGTCGTTGTAGACTTTCGAAAACTTAATGATATTATTATTGCTGATTCTTACCCTTTACCACGAATAAACGAAATTCTTGATCAACTGGGTAATTCCAAATATTTTAGTGTCCTTGATTTAGCGAGCGGGTTTCATCAAATTTCAATGAGCGAGGAAAGTAAACCATTTACTGCATTTAGTACAAGTAATGGTCACTACCAATTCAAAAGAATTCCAATGGGGCTGAAGGGTGCCCCAGCTACCTTCCAAAGGTTAATGAACTCAGTATTAACAGGCTTACAAGACAGTCATGTTTTTGTTTATTTAGCTGACATAGTATGCCACGGTGCATCTCTTAAAGAACATAATTCTAAACTCACTGATGTTTTTACAAGATTGCGAGAAAACAAAATTCAAATACAAACTTGATAAATGCAAATGCAACTGCAACTGCCACTGCAACTAATCTAAAATACCCAAAAAATACCTATATGTAACCCCATGTCACGTGAAATATCATGCACTTTTTGAACCAATGAAATTTATGCAAAGAAATGAACCAATGAAATAAAAGGGTAATTTCTACCGTGAGACGTTAAACGAAAAGTGTAAATCTCTGCAGAAGTTTCAGGTGACATTAAGTTTTCCCACAAGCAACCTGGGAACAAAGCTATAAACACAATATGATGCCAGTGATATAATTGGTAGATAGTAACATGACTATCTTGATACAATGTAACATATAAAATATTATTTGAAAAAATTGAATTGTATTAATTAAATTAAAAAATAGTATTACTTTACAACAGAAGCTTTAAAACCTTAATTATTCGTGAAAAGAAGAAGGTGTCGGAAATGCTCCTTTTTGTCAACCTGACACTCCATTTTGACAGTTGTATAATAAAAATAAACAACCGATATGAAAAAAACGAAAACGCCAACTTGTAGAGAAAAACATTCTCCGTCGAATAGCACAAAACAGATTACCAAAAAATTTAATTGAAAGTGCGCAATTTTGAATCCAAAAAAACCGCACAAAATTATGCAACAACCCATTAGTTGTAAGCGGTAATAGAAATTAAATAGCATGTTTTGATAAATTTGAATATTCGTCAAATATATCGCATCAGAAAGTTGTTACCGGAACATTTTTAAACTTAGCTATAGTATCTGAACTTATTTCAATTATATTTTCATATTCCAATGCCAGAAACTCTGTTGGTTTTTATTTCACTCCGAATGGATTTCGTACCGAATAATTATCACAGGCTTTACTATAGGGGTGCCATTTAAATGCTGTAAAAATAAGCAAAGCAACATGAATAAACGTGGAACCACTAAATTTTTCCCTGAAACCCCGGACTCCGGTTTTATTCAAGATTACCAGTTTATTCTTTTTTTATACTTTTCTCCTAATCGAAGTTTGAGCTAGTACAATTTTTTTCAGGGAGTATTTCGTTTTTAAAAAAATTGTAAGTGCACGTAAACACAATATTTTTTTGATTTTCAGTTTAAATCTAATATTGTAGGTCCAGTTTTATTTTTTAACAACTTTATTCGATAGACAATCGGTGCAAATGTAATACAAATTTACAGATGTTAATAAATTTCAAGTCCTCGCTTCGGTAGCGCTTATCTGGCCCATGAAAAATCAAGTACTTCAGTGAACCATGCAAAACATTTTTCACAATTTGGGTCGACTAACCCACTTTCTTGCAGAAACCTTACAAGCTATTTTACATTTACTTTGCCTTAATATATCCTCTGTGACATATACACTACCTCGGCATGCGATTATTCATACAACAAACAAGACACTTTCGTAAAGCGATACTATTTTTCAAACGAAAATGTTTTCATGCAATTATTTATATTGGTACGTTTAACATTCAAATTAAAATTTTATACAAATTATACAATTTTCAGAAGAGGACAATAAGCTAAATTGCAGATTTCATGGTTTTGTGTTGTTTTACCATTTACTTGTTTAAACTACATGCAATGAGAATTATAATAGCTTGGTTAAACAGCATTATATTATGTAGATATGCATCGGTAGAAATGAATTTTCTTCTTGTTGAGTTTTTTTTTTCTAGTTTGATTGATGTATGGATTATTACATTTAGTGTTGGTATTTTTTTATAGAAAGAGATATATGTGTATACAGGGTGTCCCAGATTACATTTCCAGCCTGGGGATCTCGCTTATTATAAGAGATACAGGTTTGTTGAAATTAGATGAATTATTCCTTAGTATGAGAGGAGCCACAATCAATTTTTAAAAGTACAAAATTTGTCGTACTTCAGATGTTATAGCAAAAATTATGAAAGTCTTTTTGTCTTAATCGTTAGAGCAATTTTATTTGTACTTTCTTAAGGTACTTTTTAATGGAGAATGTAACTGTTTTTTAACACCTACCATTTTCGAGATATTACCCCTAATTTCATTTTTTCTTATGGGCCGCGAAGTTTGCTATGGAATAGTTAAATGTGCTTTTTTTTCTGGTTTAAAGGAGATACTACGTGTTATACCTATTTTTATAAACAAGTCACAAAATAAAAAAAAATCGTATTTTACCCATGACTTATTAAGCTATACAGGGTGGTGCTTTTTTCGATGCTCACCATTGCTATCTTGGAAACGGTAAGAGATACAAGATCAATTAAATTAGTGAAAAGTTGCAAATTTTTACGGCCATTAAGAATCTGAAAAGAAATCCTGGATATTTTGATTCGTTTTTGATTTATTACAAAAAAACTGGAAAATGTGATTTTAGAAAAATATTATCTTCCCTACAATTGACGCTATTTCATTTAAACTTGGTAACTTTCTGTTTTTGACCGTCCTGGGTTTGATGACGTCAACAGAAATTTTCTAAGCCTTCTAGATTTCAAGTTGCGATAGTCAACTTTTTTATTTCTTATGGCCGCCATATTGGATTTTTGTACCATCAGACAGACAAAAAAATTAGCTTTTCAGATTGGTAACCAACATACCTTTTTTCTTTCAAAAAACTTGTTGAAATTTTAAAATTTGTGTAAATAATTCATAAAATCGAGAATGCTCTGAAAAACAATTGAAACTATGACATAAATAAAAGCTACAAAACATTTTACTAGTCTAATGATTTCGAAATTAAGATTGTTGGAAACATAATTAGAAGATATTGTAGGCGAATTGCCATTATTAACAATTCAAAATCATCAGTAGTTTCAGCAAGAAGGAGCTGGTCCTCACAACGCCCGCATTGTAAAAGGATATAAATTTAGATGTACGCTTTCAAAATTCATGACGGTACGTTTGGTCCTGTTCATTGGCCCCGCGATCGCCATGTTTAACGCCTATGGATTACTTTTACATTGATGTTGTTTATGCAACCCTAAATTGAACTTCTTCGTCGTAAAATCAAAAATACTTTCGACTCTATTTCGAGACAAACTATCCTAAAGGCAGTGGACGAAATGAATTTGAGTACTAACCACTACATCATACATAACGGCGCTCACTTTAAACAATTTAAATAATTATTTATCTGGTGTTTTAAATTTATTGTCATTTCGTTACTTTATTAGACCTATAAAATGTTGTGTCACTTTTATTTATATTATAATTTCAATTGTTTTTCAGAACATTCGCGATTTTATAGATTATTTATACAAATTTTCAAATTTCAACAAGTTTTTTGAAAGTAAAATGGTATGTTGGTTACCAATCCGAAAAGCTAATTTTTTTGTCTGTCTGATGGTGTAAAAATTCAGTATGGCGGCCATAAGAAATAAAAAAGTTGACTATCGCAACTTGAAATCTAGAAGGCTTAGAAAATTTCTGTTGACGTCATCAAACCCAGGACGGTCAAAAACCAAGTTTAAATGAAATAGCGTCAATGGTAGGGAAGATAATAATATTTTTCTAAAATCACATTTTCCAGTTTTTTTTGTAATAAATCAAAAATATAACAAATGACTACAAAGACAATCGAATAACACAACAATATTATGAAATTCTAATAAATGATACCACAGACAAATAGTAACTGTCATTTGGCATTTAATTAGTTGTTTTTTGTTTTTATTTTCACAGATAGCTTGGATAAGTAAAATACGTTTTTTTTTTCATTTTGTGACTTGTTTATAAAAATAGGTATAGAAAGTAATATCTCACTTAAACGAGAAAAAAAAGCACATTTAACTATTCCATAGCCAACTTCGCGGCCCATAAGAAAAAATTAAATTAGGGGTAATATCTCGAAAATGGTAGGTGATAAAAAAATGTAAAAAATAACAGTTACATTTTTCATTAAAAAGTACAAATAAAATCGTTCCAACGATTAAGACAAAAAAGTTATGAGAGAAAAAAGAAATTCGACATTTTCATATTTTTTGCTATAACATCTGAAGCACGAGGAATTTTGTACTTTTAAATATTGATTGTGATTCCTTTCATCCTAAGGAAAAATTCATCTAATTTAAACAAACCTGTATCTCTTATAATAAGCGAGATCACCATGCTGGAAATGTAATCTGGGACACCCTGTATATTAAAACGCAAGCTTTAAAAAATGTGAATGTTTGCATTTATATACTAAATTACACGTTAACGTTAGATCTTGGGAGCATATTATGAAAGAAAAAAATTAAAATTGTGGCTTATTTACAAACTACCGTAAAGACGTTGCTATGTGTTTGATAGGAATACATATAAAGCTACTACACTGTTCTTTTTTTAATATTTCGAAAGTTGAATAGCAGAAGATTTTTTTGTGAAATCGTCTTTAATAAGCACTTTATGATTTTTTTTAAAAGGATTTCCACATATTTTTCTCTTAATCAAAAACTGTTGACATTAGATAGATATAACAACTTTTATAGGTATCTCAAAAATTAAAAAAAATTATTTAACACTATAGCCAACTGTGACAACCATTTAAATATGCAAGTTACGCTTGATCTCGTTATTCGCTAAAAAAATCTTAAAAACTATCTACGTAAAGCGGTGTAAAAATTACCGGTTTACAACTTGTTTTAAGTCATAGTCAATAAAACACATTTGTTTGTATAAATGTTACTTTTAAATATTTTTTTTGCTGTTTTCTCAGAAAGTTTGCAACACGGACAAATATTTTAAATGTTAATAAATTTTGTAATACTGGCCAACTTTATTAATATAATCGACAATATGACTCTTATAATATGTAAGAACAAAAGTTACCCATGTAATGCGGTAGGTTATTATCATCCTGTATAAAAAGTAACGATTTTAATCGTTTTGTAAAAAATAATGAATAATGATTTGATACCCAGCTTAAAATAGCCTTCGCAGCTAATGCTAATATGCTAATATAAAACAACAAATTACAAAACCTTCGTAACTTGTACCAAATGAATTTTAAAAGGTTTTACACCTGGTTTTGTTTTTGTTTTCAGAGCCTACTATAATTTTGTTTCGAAAAAAAAGTAAAAAACCTCCGTAACTTGCGTATTATTAAAAATAAATACATCAACCCTTATATATTTGGAATAACAAAAAAATAAGGAATTTAAATAAGTCATAGCCAACTATGGGTTCCGTTTAAAAAAATACAACCTTATGGCACAACTCAAATTTCTGATTTTTTTTTTTTAAATTGACTACGCCACTGCATTCCTATCAAAAAAGAACGTCAAAATTATTTTTGTTTATTTTCATAAACAAGCGAGATACAGTCATAAAACGAAAAGTCGAAAAATCGAGTTATCGCTGATAACTCGAAAACAAAAGACGATAACGAATTTTAGTTTTCACCATTAACTTTTTCTCGAAAAAAGAGATCGAGGATGCGCGGTCCGTTTTTTGATACCTCTTATAGTTACCGAGATTCCCTATTAAAACCTCGAAATTTGCCCACCCTGTACATGCCTTATTTATAGAGAATAACAGGAAAAGTATCATTTAGCTGCCCAATGGCACTTGGTACTTGGTTGGTAGTATTTATTAAATAATAAAAGCATCGCATAAAGATCACTCTTATTCATGTGATTAATCTCACCACAAAAATGAAAATTCAACATAACTTTTTTTGAGCTAATGAACAGGGGTTGGATTGTTCACAGTGTACCTATATCATTTTTTAATGTTTCTGCACTAGAATTTAAGTACTGATCAAAGTGACCCCAAACTATGTATAAAATTGATTATGAGGTTTATTGCGTTTTTTTATGATAAAAAAGCACTATATAATTTTTGCAATATTGAAAATGTATTAACACACGTATATACTTCATCATCAACATAAAAAAACCGTTTATGCAATACTGTTTTACAAAGTTATACCGACTTGAAAATTTTATATGATCAATTTCACCCCATTTCACTAGCTTATTTATTGTATAGTTCAATGTGTTTAATAATAATGGTCATAAAATTGCGCAACAAACTAAATAGTTACAAATAATACATTCCGAATAGATTTTAATGAAATGCGTAGTAGTTTACTTTAATAAACATTCAATTTGTGCTAATTATAAAACTATAAAGTCTTTTAATGCTGACCTATTTAAACGATTCATAGCTTCATAAGTCACACACGAAATTAACTGGCGTACGTTTTATACATTGAATTTTAAATTTATTACATTATTGCACATATTCGTGTTACTTACCGAGTTCAAGAGCAGTTACATTCCCTACGACAAGCAGCAACAACATAGACGCCTCGGCGGCCGATTTCCAGATAATACCCATGCCGACCGCCGTCATTAGCACACGGCTAGAAGCATGCCAGCTCACGCACGCACCACGTCTCACGCAGCTACCGCACACGCACGTCTACGTTCAACTTTTCCCGGCGTCATTACAGTTTTTCAACACACTTCATAAGTCTCACTTTCTTCTGCCCACAGGTGGGCATCCATTTCGTCGCTGAAAAGAAAAACAAATGTTTAGCTTTATAAATACAAAACTGTCTTCTATTCACAACATAAGTCGGTCTTATGGATTGGTATTTACAATAAATTTAAAAAACAAACAAATGGATATTAATAGACTCATGATAAATTTTGTTTCGATACAACTCGACAATTTTGTACATAAGCGAACTTAGGGTTGTGAAAGGAGAGGCCATCGCGCTATGGTACTTTATGTAAACAAGCCATCGCTAAATATAAGTCAAGATCGGTGCGATATACAGTATAAAAAATCAACACTCATAATTATGGGCTGTTGGTTCATCATTATACATATAAAATAATAGTTAACAACAAGACAAGTGCTGCTTGAGTCAATGAACACAATGAAAAACGTATAATAAGTGCCAGGCAGTCAATAACTATTCAGTCTAAAAAAATCATTAAAATTTAATATTTACAACTTTAGTGAAGCGGTAAAATGAATAATTGTTAGTAAGTCATAGAATACAAATTTTATGCAACAGCTGACAACACTTGTGTTGTATTTTAATCTTTTTGCAGTGCTTTTATGAAAATATATTGAAAAACTAATTAGAGCTGATATTTTTATAGAAGAACGTACAGCCAGCCATGCATCATATACAGTAAAAATGATTTTGACTTTCAATTGCTAACAACTGAGAAAACAAAATCGCGTCATTCATTTTGGTGGAATGAGGTTAGAATAATATATTTTTGTGGTAGAGGCTTCACATTACGATAAAACTTTAACATTTTTATTATTATATTTTTTATTACTCTTTTATTTTTGAAATACTTTGAAATTTCTTTAAAAAAAACTCATCAAATAAATTACATTAATCTTTCTTTGATAAAAATGTGTGATTACCATCAAAGTTTTTCATTCAAAAGTCACAAGCAACCAACGCCTGAATTAGAAAATGTACACATTTTATCACTCTATATCCTATATAGTATATACTCACAAGCATAAGAGGGTTTAAATAATTTTAACGGTACCTATATGAAATAGAGTTAGTAGTGGAAAACGTTTAGCAAAAAAAAACTAGGTTTTTACTAAAGCTGGTAAAAGATATACGAAATTTTTAATTTTATTCTGTAAATGACATATCTTTTGTCACCACAAAAATTAATAAGCATTTATTGAGTAGAGCCTTCAAGATTTTAAGTGATTTATTATCATAGTGTTATTAAAGTTTTTCAGCGATTTTTCAGGTACATTATTTTGTTTAATACTGCCTCATTTGAGAGTATAATTTTGCCGGCTGTTCGTGCCTTGGTGTTTCAAGCTGTGTTATTGTTCCTTAATTTTAGTTAAGGCTGACAGACTTGATATTGTTTTAATTAAGTTTTGAAAATGGCGTTGTATTACTTTTTAGACTTTTAATTCTTATTATTTATTATGTAACTTATTTGACTTCGAACTAAATGACAAAAAAAAACTGATCATTGAAGCACAAATGCGACAATAAATTTTACTTCAGCTTCAGTCATGTACACACGATGGAAAACGACATTTATAAAACTCATTTTATAACAGTAAAGTAAACAGTTTAACCGACGCCTAACTTTTACCTTAAACGCCTTTAAAAGTAATGCTTTTTTGACACATAATAACAAACTTGCCAACCACAAAAAACTGTTTGAACGTATAGATAGGGTGTCTCTCAACGTAAGTAGCTAAAGGGATCTCGAAAGTAAGAGGCTAAAGGATGGTTTAATTAGCAAAGACGGGTTGGAATTTCGTGCTTCGTAAAAAAATGCATTTTGTACTCAATTCCTGAAATGTCCTAAAGACACTGTGAAAACAAATACTTTATTTTCACTCTACTATCAACATCCAGCTTAATTTTAAACATACGATAAGCAACTGTTTTATTTTTTATGGGCGCTATATTGGATATTTATGCTACTGGTTGGCGAATTATTAAATATTTTTAACCCTCATAACACCATGAAGTCGCTGGAGATTTTTAAAAAGCTTCTATCTAAAATTACACAATAATATGACTTTACATTTTATGTCTTGGTACAATACGATTTTTGTAGCATGTATCGGTTTTTCAAAAATTTTAATAAGGTACACGTAATACCACTGGGCTCACCGGCGACCCCTGCTAGTAAGCGTGGTGCATTGAGTTTAGAACGCTGTTGCTTTATTGGTCTCCTGATGTTAGCAGGAATTTATAAATAAAATACATTTGTGAAATGTTAAAGATGGATGTCATATTTGACAAAAGAAATAGGTTTACTGCAATTTCTTAAAGCCTCCATTTTGATAATGCTGAAGCAAGATGAAAAAAACTCAGATAAACTGACACCGATTTAAAAACTTTTTGAGTTATGGCTACCTGCTCTCCAAGATGTATACATTCCCTATGCGAACATAACGGTTGACGAACAGCTGCTAGTTTCCGAGGTAGGTGTAGGTACCTTCAAAAAATACATACCCTCAAAGCCAGAAAAATATGGCATAAAGATTTGGGCATCCTGCGACAGTCAAACCTCATACGTTTACAATTGCCAGATATACAGTGGTAAAACAGGTGACCAACGTGAACGCAATCAAGATAACGAGTCGTTTTAGGAATGAAAGAGGGTTTAGAGAAATCAGGGAGGAATGTGTGTAATTTTTTTACGAGTCTCGAACATGCAAGAGATTTGAAAGAGAAGAATCTAACATTGCTAGGTACAGTACAGAAAAACAGACAATAGCTTCCTAAGGAGTTAGTAAATTCATGTAAAAATTAGTGTCTTATTTTCAAAAAAAAAAAAAAAAAAAAACTATTACGCTGCTATCAAATACAAACGAATTGGTAAAATTTCCGAAGGTAACAAGAGCAAACTACAAATAATAATTGACTATAATAAAATAAAATCAGGTGTAGATACCATGGACAAGCTTGTTCAAACCTATACGTGAAGAGACAAACACGAAGATGGCCTGCTGCAGTTTTTTTTAAATAATGTAATAGATATTAGTGCCCTCAACGCCTACGTTATGTGGTGGTAAATAAAGATTGGCCAGTAAACATATGCAACCATTGCAGTCGTTTTTTGTATAATAATCACCAGGCAATTACTTGTTCGACATGCAAAAGAAACATAAACGAAGAATAGTTTTTTTTTTAAATTGTAATTATTGAAAATCAATTACTAGTAAATATTTTAAGTATTTATTTGATACACGTTGTTTAAACAATGAGAATACCAAGCTTGGAATAAAATTTTTACTTAATAATTATGATTACAAAAAGAGCTTTGGGGTCTATAATGACCCCAGTGGTATTATGAGGGTTAAAATGTCCTTGTCACTTGGTAGCATAAAATTTCCAGTATGACGTTTATATGAAATAAAACAATCGACTATCGCATAACAAAAACTAAGCAGGCTGGTTCAAATTTAACGTCATACGTTTATCTAACTTACGAAAATAAAATTTAAAGTATTTGTGTTTGGATGCAGGAAAGTTGTAATCAAAATTAATAATCTAAATATTTAATTTTTTAGGGTACTTTAGCAACTGGGTACAATATGCACATTGTCCTTTTATAGTCTTATTACACGTAAAAATATACTTCTTTGCTAATTTAACCATCCTTCTATCTCTAACGGATTTCGAAATCTCCATGTTCTTTATGGTAAATAAATTCGAAATTCACAGACTAAGTGAAAATTAACAACTTATTGTCTTTGTTCGTTTAACATTTTTCATAAATACCAAACTCGTTATGAATTGCTTGTGTTAAATAAAACGTCAAACATTTTAAATTTATTAAATTTGACTTTTAACACAAATTGTTTAGTCGGATTAAGATTTTGCACTTTATAATACTACGTACCGTTTACTGCCAACAAATTGTGAATTCAAAATATTCTATGTATATCTACAAATTTACATAAATAAATTTATAACTGGGTTATTTTATTGTTTATTAACATGAAAACATAACCAAATTCAAAAACCAATTCGTGCCTGATACAGACAAGTAACAAAACTAGAAAATTGTATCGATCAGTTGGTTCACTTGGTTAACTTAAGGAAAGAGCGCGGTCGCAATGAACCCCATCATTTTCTCCATTATGCACACACTTACTCTTTAATTCTCGTCAGTGACTATGACATAACTCAGCACTTTCCGAGCAGAATCTCAAAATATTTCTCTCACGAATTTTGTGATGATATTACTGGACATTTGTCAAGCCCTTATCTCCTGCCACACAACAGGCTTCTCTTCCAACTCTATTTTCGCAAGAGCAGGTATGCAAAAGCGAGTGGCAACGAGCGATAGCCAACTTTTGAATGTATTCATTCATTCGACCACGACATGCATACAACCTTAAAATACGATCTTTGTATTAATAATCGATAAACAATGGTTAATTATAATTCCTTATTTTTAGATGAAGCTGTTAGGATTTTGGTCTTAGCCGTTATATTTGTAAGAACCAAGTTAGTAAATTGCATTAATATTTGTTTGTTTTTTTCGTTGATAAATGAGTATCTGAAAATAAATGTTTCAAAGCAGATTTATCAAACCAATAAACAAATGTACCTAGTAGTTTAAGTATGTTGGGGACATTTTTTAACTGACTGGTTTTATTCAGATACTACTCCCGTTTTGTATATTTTGTAATTATGACATTAAATCATTGTTAATGCATATTATTAACCTACGCTTCCATATAATGAATGGGTTAGGAAAATGTTGCATAACGGCTCAGCCAAATCAGACGAATAAGCTTTTTAAACTACTTTTTCGACTAATATTGTAAATTACTATTACTGTACGGCGTGCATGCATAGTAAGAGAGTCTTTACGCACGGTAAGCAAAAAGCACAGTTTTCTAAAAATTATCTTAGTACACTGACGTTAAAATTGGCAATTATCAGCATACGTACGAGTGTTTACTATTAACTAATAGGTAGATAAAATCGTACATATTATGTGGTCGTAGAAAAAGTATAGTACACCTCGAGTTGTAAAGCAATTACTCCGCTCTTGTGTAATATTATTCTTACAACTCTTGTTATGTACTTAATATACTATTATTACTCTTTTACCGAATAGATCAAAAATGTCTGACGTGACAAATCTTCTTTTTAAATAGAATACCCTGTATATTTCCATGGATTTGAAAAAAAAACATTGTTATAGCTCGTATATTGTTTGTGAGTTTTTTTTTTAATACTTTCCAGGATTGCATCCTAAATTTATTATGTTTTTTAGATAAAGCGCAAACATAATTTCATTTGTTTTTGATTGCTGGGGTTTTTGAGAATCTTTAATGTTTTTCTCAGAGTAGATTGTTTAAGTTTTTGTATACTGTACATATATGTAATCTGCTTATATTTAGTATTGTGACAATATGGTTTATTTAAATAAACAAGACCGTATAACTTTGTTAAAGATGGTAGCATTTGGTGACATGTTAATGAACCATATTGTGGCATACATAAATTTATATTGACTAAAATTAAATTATTGACCTAAATTAATGTCAGAAAAGTAATTATAAGATTCTTAAAAACTTAAGCAACAAAAAAGAATGAAGTTATGTTTCTTATGTTTCCTTATCAAAAAACCATAAGAAACGTTGGTCGCTATCTTCGTCATTACTAAAAATAAACCCACAAATCGTGCACCGCCATGATAGAAAATATTTCTCATTTCAAGTCCATTAAAATTACCTTAAATGTCGTCATGACAAGGAGTATAAACTTTAATTCTTCACTCGAGATCAGTTAGTATGTCAAACGCATTTTGATAACATAAAATCTGCCAAAAAGCTTCAAATATTTTAATATAATTTGTATTCAAATGTATTTTAGGTTATTGCGGCTATAGGCTAAATTTTTTGTCTCTGGTAATTGTTGCTACGTTTCGAATTTCTAACTGCACGAACTTTTTCATGCTTTTTAATGCGTTTTTAGAACTTGGCTTACTATCAAAGTTTCATGTGATAACTTTTTTACACGAAATGTTTAAAATACGATTTTTTATAAAGTTAAATTTAATACTTTCAATTTTCTTGCTGTATTGTGGTTTGTATGATCTTTAACAATGATGTACTGAATATTATACTATCTAATGGAATACATCAATGTTTAAAAAGTACTTACGTTTAATATTTACTAGTTAAAAGGCCATTTAGGTATTCATTTATATTTCGACGTATTACTGAAATTCACAGCCATATTTTAAATGTATCCGTCAAAAGATTCGCTGAAATATCGATTTCTGCTTCTATTCACCCATGTATATGGAACATAAATCCACATATTGCGTGACAAATATCAAGCTATAGAAATAACAACATCGCTTTTCAAAAACTGTCAAAATTGCGTGACTAGATTGGTAAAAACACTGCATTTTATCTTACTGTTTGATATTAAAATTTTATTTTGAAGTAATGTGAATTGACGAAACAAAAACGTGCTGAGCCGAAATATGTAATTTTTTAAATGTACATGTTCCAAATTCGAGGCTCTACACTGTGATCTCGCTTATCTTAACACGTTGAGTGCCACCGTATGATCTAAAAAACTGTCCCGGCAGGCCAACTTTTTTTTGCAAAATCTCATTTATATTGCATAATAGGTAAGTGTTTTTTTTTAATTTTTAAAAATTTTGGAAACATGTTTTTTTCAGTTTTGAAATTGCGGTGACACATAGGTCTTACGCGGCCTCCTGCTGTACCTTAAGTACTGAACGGCCACCACGACTCCAACGTGTCACCACAAATGCATGGCTAAGCCTGCATGCTCCGACTACTCGCATGCACATAAGTACATAAAGTGAATAGTCGGCATCCAGCTTTGGTGACATGAATATGTCGTTTAACAACAACACCTGAGAAAGTTGTGGAAAGATTTTTTTCCTGTACCTATAACATATAGGCTGTGTGGTGCCAATGTGGTTTCATATTAGCAGGCCAAATGCATACATTTTTAGTACTAAAACAAATTTAAAACAGCACTAACTATATTTTTATATTTTTAGATAAAGATCGTGTGTACAATTTAAACTAATCGAATTGTGTTTTTGCACCTTATGGGTGTTATAATAAATAAAATGATAAAGTGTTAATGTGTTTAACGATTTGGTCGCCAGTCTAAAATATGCTGTCCGTGAGCATCAAATCCTATCTTCATCATTTATAATTTAACGGAGACGCAAAGATTGTTGTCGTATTAACAGAGGGTTGTAGTGACAGAAAAAAACTGTAAAACCAGTTTTAACCCTTATTAATTTCGGTTATCGAAAAATAAATTTCATGAGTGGGAATGGAAAGAACGAGAACGACATCTTTCGTTTTCGTTCCGAACCGAAACGAACGAAATTTTTTCGTGTTTAGTACCTGCTTTCCACTTCTTAAAAGCTTACAAGCAATCTTCCTTCAAAATACTTGCAATCTTTTCCCTAGATAATAACTCTTCATCCCGCAATATTTTAAACTAAAAAAAATAAAGTCGCACATTGCCAAATCAGGTGAATGTTTTATAAAATAATTTTTTTACAACCAAAAAGTACAGAGTTGTAGCTGCTGATATTCAATAATCGCTAATTTCTGGTCTTTGTCCGAGTTTAATAATTTTCATCGATACAGTACCTACTCGTTGGTAGGTAGCTAGGGTTTCTTTCCCGGGATCCCGGTCCATTTTAAGCTATTTTATATTTCCCGGGAAATGTTTTTTGTCCCGGCAATTCCCAGAATTTAAAAAAAGTGTTATTTTCGTTTATTTTGTGCTAAGATCTGTGTAATACTATCATAACTTATTAGAATTTATTATAAATATCTTTACCAACAGTAAATTATGGAAAAACTTTATTTTTATTTCAAAATAATTTTTCTCTTTTATATTTTCTCTTTTAGTGTGGCGTACAACTGCCCGGTCTCCATCCATGACAAAGTTAATATCTTCAAAATATTTTTAGTTTTATTTTAGATGCTCTGAAGACAATTTCACCTACATCAATAGAGACTAAGAAAGCATTTTATGCAGCAGAACTTTTTGTTTATAAATCAAGAAAAAGACTAAGTGACCGAAGCATAGATCACTTTTGTTTTCTTAAATCACATTACAAAAATTCGTTGTAAAAATTATATTATTGTGTTCATCAATATGAAATTACAATAGTAAGGTTATTTTCCCAAATGTATGTTTCTCTTACCAAGATTATTTAATTATTTATAATAATCATAAAGCAAAATGTATTACATAATATGACGGAGTTGTTTTTAAGTAATAAACCGCTCTTTTCATTTTTTGGGTTATTTATTGAAAAGTATTGACATAATTACATCCCGGGATCCCGGGACAAAGGCCGATTTCTTCTCGGGATCCCGTGACAAGCAAAATGGTGAAATATGAGAAACCCTAATAGGTGCGTATCTCGAAAACGGGAATAAAAGTTTCGTCGCCTAAAAAAATGTGGTGTCCTCCACTATTGGGTTTCATAGTAAATTCATACACTCTGGTTTTTGGAGTTGATGCGGCGCTAAACGACTGACAACTCTTAAATCCAGATGATCGTAGAGAACTGTTCAGCCGTGGATCCAATCTTATGTTAATAGTCCTCTACCGTATATGTTGTTTTATTGTCTTTTTATAGCAGCAAATTTTTTTTGTAACCGCCGTGGAAGAGTAGGTACCTTGATGCTGAAGAAAACTTTTGCGTTCAAATTCTTTAAACCAACAGTAAATTGTAGTCAAGAAAGGCGCTTGTTCACTAATAGCTGAATTTTCCGAGCACTCAAAGCGTTTAAACCCTATGTAAAAATCGTAATGAATCATATTCTGAAAATATTCGGGGAACTCAATGTTTTCACTATTTTAAGAAACTAATGAAGTAGGCTCTAATCAACCCAGTTTTGACAATTAAACCTTAAATGGCAGGTAGCGAACTAAATAATTTGTAGGTTAGATTATATTTTGCACTCTGGCCCTCGTATCAAATCTGCCTACTTAACCGAAATAATTTGTATTTAACATCAAAAGTAAGGTCTGCGTTTAAACTGGCAATAATTGCCGTTATAGCTCTTAATCGATCGTGCGGCTTACGAAGGTTAGACAAGAGGTTCGTTTAATTAATTATTGTGGCATACGACAGTTTCATTATACCAGTGATGCATAATCTGAAGACCAAGGGCTGGCCGCACACGGTCCAATATAACTTTATCTGCAGTTTGCGATCACTCTCAATTATCTGAAATAACCGAGGATTTAATTTGCCATTTTGCGTAGTCATATTTTTGATCTTACTAGTTTAATCTTTATTTTATTACAGGTATTTTTGTACAATATGTACCTATTCGTTATCGAAATTATTTTATTAATTATCTTTGTTCTGAACAATATAAACATTGGCTTCAGCGCCTTTACATGATATTATAATGTATATTATATTCCAGGGTTATATTTGTTTTATGTTTTGATTTGTTGTCCTTTTGTTCAGTACCTAATTTCATCTTCGTCTAAAATTTTAGCGTTAGCAGCTGTAACTAGTATTATACTTTGACTTGTTTTTTACTTGTACACGTAGCATCGTTTATAGTTCTGGATTTTTATTTATATCGTCGTATCAAAACTAGTCTGGGTAGGGGCGATGATCCCTACGAGGAAGGCGAAAACTTTGCTGTTAATGTGAGCTATGTATCAAGGAAGAAAATAAAATTCTCCCAGTTTTTATTTGAATGAAATATGTGTCTCATCAACAAAAATTGTAAATCATTTCGCAACGAAAGCTAATATTTCGCTGGTATTTCCTTATGAAATATAATCTTAAAACACGCACAAGTAATTTGATAACTAAATGGAAAGGTATCAAAACAGCTATCGACATATATTAGCTTGCTTACTCATTCTACTTCCCCAGTTTAAAAAAATATTTTACGCAATTTTTCTAAACAATTGTTAAATGGCACGATATACCTCTACATTTTCTGTTGCGCTTTCACAGCAATCTTTCAAAAATCACCAACTTTGATTTATAAAATACATGAACATTTTATAATATAAAATGAATTTAAAATGAACAAATTTATTGAAAATAAATCGCTTATAGAAAAAACAATTTTAAGTCAAAGGTTAAGTTATAAGTACTATTTTTTATTATTGTATATCTGGTAAAGGGTGAAATTTTATGTTTTTTTTACTTTTTTGTGAAGATTATTTCGACCAAAATTAATCTTTTAATCAGTGAAATGTTTGACTTATCTTGGAATTTTTTAAGGATACACGCCAAAAATCATAATTTGCAAGCAAATCCGTTATTTTATTATAATTAAAAATAACTGATAAATAAATAAGTAGTCAACCGGTTACTTTTGAAAATTTTCACCGATAACCGGTTTTTGAGATTACAGTCCGGTTTTCCAATCTCTAGCCGTAGTTAATTTACAAAGTTTACAGTCAATGTGTGGGACTTTACTAAACTAAATATTTATTTGTATTATTTTGTGAAACCCGACACCTCCACCAGATCGCAGATTTTATGGATTTTATCTTTAAAAAATCGTAAGCAGTAGTTACTTTTATTGCTTGTTATAGCTTTATACTCTATAATTCTAGATTGTTTTAAAAAAAGTTGTAATTGTATACAGCTAAAATTATTTACGTTTAGTATCAACATCGATTTAACGACGTACAATTTTTGCTATAAACTGAGCTAAGACACAGTGTGTCCAAAAGGAATGGAATAATTATGCTATATAATCTCAGTAAATATGTACTTTAGGAAAAAATGTTTTAGATAAAAGTTGTTTGGTACTTAGTTTTCCACCATGACAAAATTTATATATATTTTTTTCAAATAAAAAAAGCGCAAAGAAAAACAATTGAATTTTTTTAAATAGCAAAGTACCCCTCATTCTCATTTGATATAATTTTTTTTTTTTTTTCAATGATGGGGTCACCTTAAAAATTAGGTTTATGCTAAGAAATTTAAAAGATCGTTTTAAAGAAATTACAACTGAAATGGTTGGCAATGTTATAAACGGGTTTAAAAACCGAGTTTATCATTGCCAAGCTGTAAATGGTTCACAGTTTGAACACTTGTTGTAGATTCCGTCAAAAATTCAAGTTTTTGTTAGATATAAATACTAAACAATGAAAATAATTTAAGAATACTTTTTGCGATGTTCTCAAAAAGTTGCTTAAGTAAGGGTACTAAAGTTTTGCATCACTGAAAAGAAAAAAAAAATCTCTATCAAATGAGTATAACCTTGTCATTTTAAAAAATTCAATTGTTTTTCATTGCGCTTTTGTTATTGGAAATTTTTTTTTTTGGTCATGGTGAAAAACTAAGTACCAAACAACTTTTATTCAAAACATTGTTCCCTAAAGTAGATATTTACTGAGATATATAGCATATTCCATACCTTTTGGACACACTTTATGTATATGTACATACCTACTTCGTTTAGGTGTAACTACCATTAAAAAATTGTCTTATGAATTGGCAAAGATATATCAGATTTGAAGCCAAAATGTATCTAAAAAGTTTATTTAGAAGTCCAATTCTGTTTTATTCGTTTGCATTTACAATTTGTACGTGTCTATGTCGTTATTGGCCTATCTGCATATACAAAGTGTTAAAAGAGTAATGGAAACATTGTGCAAGTGACAAAACCCTTAAATACATTGTCATACCTTGCAATTTATTAGTAAAATTATTTATCAAATTGTATATTTCATTTTTTATTAACTGGAAAGATATAATGTAAAATACAGTTGTTAATCTTTTTTTATAATATTGGTAGAACGAGAGTATTATTTAAAACGACTATTGTTAGACAAATATATTCGTTTAGCGTTTAAAAAGAAATTATCTTCTTAGAACAAACGTAATTGGCTAAAATAAATCTTCACTTTTTTGGTTAAAGACACTTAATACAACAGAGGCTTAAGGATAAATGAGGGATACATATAATGAGAATTATAACGTATAGTCTAAACCAGACTTGAACAGATATACTATGTTATTTATACAGATAGCAAGGAAAAGCTCACTCAATCTCACAGTACATTGATTTTATGATCGTAGAATCAGCAGTTTTCTTTTGGAAACTTCACCTACTTCAGCTAAGTTAGTAAATTTGTTGACAACAGAACATTTCTAACTAAAATAAACACATTCGATATGATTTAAGTTCAGGTCGATTTATTCCGATCACTTATTTAAATATTGTAAAATTTTCCACTTAAGTTTAGCAATATTAAATAAAATAATTATTTTACACACTTTCAGCTTTTATATAAAATAAGGAGAAATATTTTCTATTTCTAAGTTTGATATAAAAGATTACCATATTAGATTTACGCAGCGTGAAAATAAATTTATCGTTAAATAAAAACTACCGTGTGAGAAATATTTTATGTGACTTTTTAACATAATTTTCTCTTTGATTAATAAATACTTGCTTTATTTTTCTCGTACAGTGATTGGAAACTTACTATAATGCTTTTTGCGGGTCAGCCTTCAAATTTTTGAGCGATTGTGCATCACTGGATTTTCTTCCGTCCAACATTTTTTAAACTTTGGAAGCAAATCAATTCTGGGAGTAAAGGAAAATTTTCTTCTTTGCAAAAAAGTGCGACATAACAGCAGACGTATATGCCGGCGCATTGTCTTGCAGCCGAAATCACAACGCGTTCTCATGCATTTGAGGCCGATTTCCATGTTTTTTTTTCACCACCACCAACCATCATATACTCGTACAATCGCGATTTTTGTGTTTTGACGTTGGTGGCATTGGTTTCTTAGGACTTAACCACATCGCGCTTTGCTTTAACTTCTCAATTACATACATAAAGCACTAGGATGCATCCCTAATAACAATTATTTACGTATATGTCTTTTGTCGAAATCTGTAATTTTAACCGAATTTTTAAACAAGGTACCTAATACATTGTATTTTCAAACAAACTGCTCGTATACATTCATGTAGCCTACATCTTAAGTAAGAATCTCTCTGTTTCTCAGTTTATTGTAGGTAATGTTTTAATATCTGTTCAATTTTAAAATAAAAACTTGTATATAACGTTCGCTGTTTGCCTCGTCCTCAAAGAAGGACGCCAACTTTTGTTATCGTCTTCAAGCGATTTCTTCACTTCTTTAAACCAGTCATTCGAAGCTGAACATTTTCAGTAAATACTTTTCTCCGTATACTTCTTTTAATATTTGAAATGTTGCTGTTTGTTAAAATTGTTTTGCAAAGAGAATCGCGTGGTACATAATGTAAACTGTAAAACGGTAAAAAAATCATTGAACGCTATAAAATCGTGTAACTTTTTAACTAGGACCTTAAATGGTGTGACTCAAATTGACACACATTATTGACTGTACGTTATAATTAGTATTGCCACCGTACCGAGATAGCACACCAATACTACTTACCAACAAAAAAAATCAAATTGGAAACTTTATTGACACGCTGCGTAAATGCATGTATATTTAAAAGAGGCTTGTTTATAAAAACAGTGCAATGACATAAAAAATTTAGCACACATGTGATGGAACTTAATAAATTGTAAAAGGTGTACAGGTGTTAAATAATATTTTTCGATCAATAAATGTTTACATTTTTGAAAATGGTTAAATGGTTCTGTCTTTGCAAGTTTATAAACAAGTTATATTATTCTTTTAATCAACATATTATAGTGACTATATGGCCCGCAAAACATGGATTAGCGGTTCTGATTACAAATTATCTTAATTTGTCTCCGGTTAAATATAATAATAGCACCACAAAATTATATTGATGGTAATCTATCAAATCTACAGTCTTCAGTGAAAGTCAACAGCAAAAGGTTCCATTAACAAAAATATGGTTTGTTATATATAAAATAACTTACAAATGTTTAATGCATTTTTCAGTTTGCATGTTTTACTAACTGGTACTTAATAAGATTACAGAAAACCCACATCGGTAATAGCAAAATTTTATAGTTGAAAGGTTTTTTTTTATTCGTTATAGCTTGAAAATAGTGTACACATGTTTTTTAGTTAATGGCATCAAATTGTACCTACTCTTTCCAATGAACAATGAAATCCTTACCAAATGCAGTTTTGTATTAAATCGATATTTGGATATCAGCCGTGACTTGTGGAACTCCCAACAATTCTGTCTATTACAGCAGACATTCAAGAGGGAATTAGGTGTGATTATCTCGAGTGTCCGGCGCAGTTCGGCGCCAGCAACCGCGCTCATTGATTTAACCTATGGCAACCCCACTTATAACGCTATAAATAATATAATCATACAATGTGAACGACCATTAATTTAATATTTCCATTATCAGCTATATAGTTTAAAGGAATTTACCGATAATGTATAAACAGTTACAAAATATATAACCTGAATTGTGGTCTCAAGCGGTAATAGCAGGTTCACGTTGTTCAACAAACAGAGCTTTATTATTGCGTTACAGTTTACTACATTTAAAGTTTATTTTAAGTTGCTAATTTGTTGTAAACAGTAACCTATTTATACATTAACATCAAAATTTGTATAAAGTTACATCATTTTATGTGTGGCCAATTAAGTTGGGGTAAAATTCTAGAAAACTGTAGGTTTTGTAAAAATTAATAGCTATTTATCGCAAAATATGTTGGATTTTTATAAACTAATTTTGCTTTATCGTTAATTGGACGATTATGTTAAAAAAAATGTAAAATTGATAAGATGAACTGGAAAAACGTTTAAATGTTATATGTTTAAATGTTATATAATAATTAATACTGCATAAAATTAACTGTACCAAATACAATATGTAAATGTTCTTTTGAACTATATTACGTTAAATTATTTGCAAAAATGTAATTTACAAAACCTAAAAACCTTTATTTTATATTGCGATATTTTTGCCGTTTTCGAAACTGCACATGGATGTGTTGAATGTTTTCGCCTATTTTATGTTAAGTACAAAATACAATGCGTTTGCCACCATCAATGCTTAAAGATTTATACAGGGTGTCCCAGATTACATTTCCAGCATGGGGATCTCGCTTATTATAAGAGATACAGGTTTGTTTAAATTAGATGAATTATTCCTTGGTATGAGAGGAGCCACAATCAATTTTTAAAAGTACAAAATTCCTCGTACTTCAGATTATAAAAATTATAAAAATGTCGGATTTATTTTTTCTCTCATAACTTTTTTGTCTTAATCGTTAGAACAATTTTATTTGTACTTTCTGAAGGTTTTTTTTAATGAAGAATGTAACTGTTATTTTAGATTATTTTTAACACCTACAATTTTCGAGATATTACCCCTAATTTCATTTTTTCTTATAGGCCGCAAAGTTGGCTATGAAATAATTAAATTTGTTTTATTTTTCTCGTTTAAATGAGATATTACTTGCTATACCTATTATTATAAATAAGTCACAAAATCAAGAAAAATCGTATTTTACCCACACTTATCAAGTTATCTATGAAAATAAAAACAAAAAACAACTAAATAAATGTCAAATGACAGTTACCGTTTGTCTGCGGTATCATTTATTAGAATTTCACATTATTGTTGTGTAATTCGACAGTCCTTGTAGTAATTGTTATAATGATGGCTACATTTAAAAATAGCGAAAAATTTGACATGTTGAGATGCTACATTCTATACCATAAAAACTGTGTAGAAGCTGAGCGAATATACTTAGAGCTATATCCCGAGAAAAGGCAACGAAGGGTGTGTACTTACAGAAATTTGGAAATAAATTTAAAAGAATATGGTTTCTTCGAGAAACCAACCAAAAATCCAAAACAAATCAATGAAGAATTAGAATTATCTATTTTACACAGTTTCTATTGCAAAGAATGTAGCATTTCAACATTTAAAATTTTTAATTAGTTGTAAATGTGCCCACAATTATATGAGAAAAATTGCTACAAAGATTATTCAATTACACAACAATACTATAAAATTCTAATAAATGATACCACAGTCAAATAGTAACTGTCATTTGACATTTAATTAGTTGTTTTTTGTTTTTATTTTCAGAGATAGCTTCACAAATGATGGGTAAAATACGATTTTTCTTAATTTTGTGACTTATTTATAAACATAAATGAAGCAAGTAATATCTCATTTAAACGAGAAAAATAAAACACATTTAATTCTTCCATAGCCAACTTTGCGGCTCATAAGAAAAAATGAAATGAGGGGTAATATCTCGAAAAGTGTTGGTGTTAAAAAAAATCTAAAATAATAGTTACATTCTCCATTAAAAAGTACCTTCAGAAAGTACAAATATAAAATTGTTCCAGCGATTAAGACAAAAAAGTTATGAGAGAAAAAAGAAATTCGACATTTTCATATTTTTTGCTATAACATCTGAAGTACGAGGAATTTTGTACTTTTAAAAATTGATTGTGGTTCCTCTCATCCTAAGGAAAAATTTATCTCATTTAAACAAACCTGTATCTCTTATAATAAGCGAGATCCCCATACTGGAAATGTAATCTGGGACACCCTGTATCTCAGGGTCCATTTACGTACGTTTAGAAGGCACAAAAAATATGGATTCTAAAAGTTATTACAGTAAAGTGCCCTAATATGGAACAGTTACCTATTATGGAATACATCAGTTTTATGACAATGAATAAGCGATATCTGTTGAAAAGTATATCTAGGTACCTACTTGTACATTGATCACACATTCCCAAATGTAAAATAGTTAAAAAATATTCACTAGATTACATAACAGATTCAAATATATTTTTGACGTGCTACCGAGTTTTTAGGCTAAATCTTTCAGTGCAAAATATTATATGCTAGGGTAAATGATATAAAATATTTTATTGCATGATTATTTGGCATGAGCCTTTACATTTCAATTAAATAGACCAAAATTTTGATTGGGGCCATTTCATGTTTTACATATATCGATTTTTGAAATGTCACATTGATGCCTAATATGGAATACATAGAGGTGCCTTTTAATGAATATGATTATGGTCACTAAGTACAGCAATATGGGTTCAGTGTCAAAAGTGTCAGAAATGGGCAGATAAAAAATGTGCAAAATACCCAAAAAAACAATTCTATTGTCCTACCTGTAAAAAATAAATAAATTATCAACATTTAGTTCGAATGACACTTGAATTATAATTTAATTTACATAAATAACAGAGTTTTGGTTTGGTTCAAGTAATAATGCAAATCAGAAAGAAATAAAAGACTAATCTATGAGCAGTTGTTTATTTTAATGTATATTTCCTATATAATTCTATATTCCATATTAAGAACCCCTAGTATTCCATATTAGGTTCCCCGGGGGCTTAATATGGAATAGTAGTAACATTTAAAAAAAATAGCTATATAATAAATATCTACCGTAATATCGTACCAGAATTTGAGTAATGTGTTGCGTATTCATTACAAATTCCTTATAATTTGTTTTGCAAAATTTTGTTGAATAAATGTGAATATTATTGCCGAATACAAAAAACTATTCCATATTAGGGCACTTTACTCTATGTGTTTTCGATATAAAATAAAACTTCTATTTGTTATAAAAATACAATTGCTTTAAATGTTTAAATTAAACAACAGTTAACAATGTCACTGTTTACAAATTTCAGAATTAAAAAGTTTCTAGAGCGGCTTTTCTACTGGAAATTAATTAAGTTCTAACGAAAATGTGGATTTCATTTAGTCGTTGTGCAATTTGTAAATATGATGGTGTTTAAAACTAACAAAGTTTTAAAAGTTGAAGTTAAAATTAAACCCTTTTACCATTACGATGTAACAACTGTTGGTAAAGATTGTACCAGTGTTTATTATTGTGCTTAATTGAATTTTGCAACATTTACATTGAAACTTGGTTTTAATTACTAACAGTAATTTACGATACATTTAATTATCAAGTTGATGCGATCCATAAGTTCGTAGGGTTTTTATTATATTTCAATTTATTTTTTTAATAAACAAAACACATAAACTGATCAATAGTATATTCTCTTGCAATGTTTACGATGGACTCCTAACGTTTTGGCAGTTTTTCGATTCCACCATAAGCAATCAGGTGGTTTGGAGGTGAAGATCGTCAAGCCAATTTTGAAAAGAAGCGTTGTTATTAAAATATATTCCTAGGAGATTGTTGGGTATAGAGAGCGAAAAAGATGAAAATCTGATGGAGATGGAGATTAGAAGAATAAGGCGGATGTGTAATAACCTCTCACTCTAGATTTTAAATCAGTGATGGGGAGTCGGAGTTGAGAGTCGGGAGTCGAGGAGTCGGAGCTTTTTTAAGGAGCCGAGAGTCGAACAAACTACCGACTGCCAACTCTTTTTTGATTTAGGATGAGAAGGAAATAAGAAATTTAAAACAAAAACAAAATACCGATTTCGATCGATTTGTTTTACGAAAACAGGAACTATTAAAGTAACACAAACTAGTTTTGTCTGTGAACTTCCAATTTTTATCTGATAAAATACTTGACTGGATAGGATTTATAGACAGCGCACGAATAAAAAACGCATGATTCGTGTGATGCACGGTAGGTTTAGTTCTGTAGTCAACCAAATATTACCCCGTGGTTGACATTGAGAGTTTTTAAAACCCAATACTGCCTTTATTTCGAAGTTTTTAAGGTCAATGTTTGTAGAAATATGGTTCATTAAATTATGGTTTTAATGAGTAATTTTGTTCTGTTTAATCAACCCTAGTAAATAAAAATTGATAGTTACAAAGTTGATGTATAACGAGGGGTGTTTTGCAGATAAGTTTTGTAATTGGCACGCATTTGCGCAGTAGTGAAGGCTAACTTGTTCATATTTTAATATTATTTCCGTTTTATACGCAAGTACAAAAAATACATTTTTAATATCAAAAATAAACTACATCTGTCAAGTTTCTGCCAAATGTAATTGTGTAAATGGAGCGAAATTGAATGTGTTTTATTTTAATTATTGCGTAACTATTTCTCTTTGTTATTATTTTTTCAGTTTTTTAACAAATGTTTCATAACATAAAATGTTGAAAAGTCATGGTTTGTATTATAAACAAATTTCCATGTTACCTACTAAAAAATTTTCACGTGTTTATTAATTTGTGCTTTTGTTTATTATATGTAAAGTAATTGCATTTTTAAGTAAATAGTACCTATAACGAAGGTAACTATAATAAATCTTTTTACTACATTTTGTCGTATCATAATTTTGTCATACATATGTCACTTTGTTTTATCTAATCTTAGCTTCTTTCATGAAAAAAGTTTTTCGCATAATATAGTTACATTGATACCATAGGGAAGTTTATAAGCTTTAAAATTAAAAATTTGAAAATATAGGGTGTCATTTAAAAGAAAAATGTAAAATAAACAACAACATTTTCAAAGCGAATGTCTTAATAATAAATGAATATTTGTAAAATCCATTAATATATTTACAAAGGACTTTTGATCCTCTAAGTATATTATATTGAACACTGATGCTATTAAAACAAACAAGTTACATGGTTGGAAATTCTCTTTGGAACGCCCTGTAATTTTACGTTATGTTTTTAACCATTGCAGTAATCAGTGGCGGATTTATAGGGGTGCTTATGATGCTGGAGCATCAGGCCCCCGATCATTGGGGAACTCCAAAAATCTTACTCATTATTTTATAGAATTTAGTTCTGTTTTCTTTTTTTTATGAGCTTCAGTTGCTTTTTTTGTTTTTTTTTCATAAAAACAGTGTCATTTATGAACTTTCAAATTATTTTATTTTGCCTTTCATCTAATATCGACCAAGTAGAAGAGGAAAAGTTTGCGAACTATTAGGAAAAAGGTTTAAATTTCTAATGGATGTAGGAGACACAGCAATTTCAAATATAGATGAAGAAAGTATTAAATACCAGGGATGGGGAGTCGGAGTCGGGAGTCGGGAGTCGAGGAGTCGAAGCTTTTTTGAGGAGTCGGAGTCGGAGTCGGTAAAAAACTATCGACTCCCGACTTTTTACTTTCGCCATACGTAGTATGAAGAAAGTATTGTGATCGCAAAAATTTGTATAAAAAACTGATTTTTTACATTTTCTTCATTATGTATTAAATAGAAAATTAAAATATTAAACTTTGTTTACCATCGGGAGTCGGAGTCGGAGTCGGGAGTCGATTTTTACAAATA
The DNA here is from genome assembly GCA_947652605.1 of Elmis aenea. Classification (NCBI taxonomy): domain Eukaryota; kingdom Metazoa; phylum Arthropoda; class Insecta; order Coleoptera; family Elmidae; genus Elmis; species Elmis aenea. The sequence goes on along the minus strand of OX393577.1, from coordinate 34,727,960 downwards.
CCAACTCGGGAGTCGGGAGTCGATTATTTTTCTGCCGACTCCGGGATCCCTGTTAAATACGTCTCAGATCATTATAGTGTTGACATAGGAGACGGATTAAAAAACGAATGTCACCAACTCAAAGAATATTTTAAATTATCCATAAATTCATATAAAAATTAATGTTTAAAATGTCAAGATATATTAAATTTAATCTATAACAGAAATCTCATAGACACTTTTCCAAATTTGTATACTAGTCTAAAAATCTATTTAACAATGCCGAACAAGTTGTGAGGCTGAAAGAGCTTTTTCTAAAATCACAGTTATAAAAAATAAATATAGATCGACTATGAGAGATAAGAGACTGAATTATTTGTCCATTCTCTATATAGAAAATTACACAGGCGATCAATTACATATGATGAAGCAATTAGAGAATATGCCAGGCTCAAATGTAGAAAGAAAGGTATAGCGTAATATATTTTTTATACTTTTAAAATTAGGATGTGGCTATTTGTACATAAGCAGTGTGTATGAATAATTGACTCTTTATACATACTTTTTTTTTTTTAATAATTGAGATAAACCAATGAAACTAGGAAATGGTTTTTCTTAAAAAAAAAACTTTTATCTAACCTTTAACCTAATTTAAAAAATATATATAAATAAAAAGTTGGGCCTTAGAAATAAGTTTATTGTACCTATGTATAAATAGCTAATTATTCACACACTGTATGTGTAAATAGTCACATCCTTAAAATTATATTTTTTTTCTCTTGATATTTATGTTTGTCTAAGAATAAATTTTTTTGTTACCTATTACATCCTTAAAATTATATATTTTTTCTTTTGATATTTATGTTTGTTATCTATTACATACCATTATTTTTATAATTTGTCCCATCCTTAGACATATAGATATATTGTTTAGTTATATTGTAATGTATGATTATGTCATGTTGGGTATTTTGACGCTCTTAGTTTTAATCTTCGTTATGCAAGTTTAAATTACGAAGTTAAAAATTAAATAGTTTAGCAAGATCAATATTTTTAGCCAAATGTCAACAAAAGTAGCAGTGTTGCAATATGATCTACTTATTATAAATGTGTTGGCTATAAAACCGTATTAATGTTTATTTATTCGGACACATGGCCTGTTGCGTGAGGAATTTAGGTTGCAAAGATCGTGTCTGGTTTATAGTTCAAACTCTTGCGAGTTCTTTTAAGACATCTTTTATTTATTAGGTAAGATTATTTTCATGACATATAATGTCTGATATACTATAGTATTAAAGTGTTTCATTTATTTTAAATAAAAATTCATCAATGCATTACATTCTTTAATTTAAAATTGCTAAATAATTTGTCAATTTATTTTATTTAATCAGCAAGTTGCATGTACATACATACATCATTTTTAAGTTTCTGCAACTTTTCAGTTGTCTACAATAACGATAATTAAAAGTGAGATGCAGGTAATTTAAAAGTGGCTTTTCTCAAACGAAAGTTTTACTGTTTACCAAGTCTACCTAATAACTAGGAAATTATTATATATTTTTAATACACTCTTTGAGCGATATAATTCCTTAGGACATTTTTTAGGAAGTATTTTAGCAAGAAATTGCTTGAGGTCGAGATTATTTAAGTATGGTAGATGGACTTCGGTTTAAACAACAAAAAAAACTATACGCTTCATGTTAGATAAATTGCAATATTTTCGTCAAATTGTTCTTTTTAAATCATTAGTTATCGAGCAGGATCTTCTCTCCCGTTGCATTTCTACAAGTGCACTTGTAAAGCTTTTTCTTGCATTTATATCTAACGTGACGAAACATGTCCAACAATGCGTTATGTTCGCGTTTTCAACCTTTAAATTATAGTTGAAACAATTGATGTTCGGTAGTGATCGAGTAGCTAGCAATTAAATAGAATCGCCCAAACTAAACGTGCATTAACACACAGCTCTCTTTGTTGTACAGACAATTATCAAATAATGTTGTGGCACAAAATTGCGCGTTTGTGCGCAATATTATGCCCAAATAGTATGACGTTCGTGAACGAATTGTGCGGTTTATTTTGGTTCGGCACGATAGAATTGGATGCACCTTCAAAATGTTAAGAACCGCTGGTCATTTGAATGCCTTTTATATTACAAACATTAAAGCAGGGAAAGAACGAAAACGAAATTTTAATAAGGAACTAAACAAAGTTTTTATTATTCGTGCAATATTAAAATCGAAATAAATCATCTCTATTACCGGTTTTAACCGATTTTATCACTAATGCATGGATTCTTATGCCCGGTTTCTCCGACACATCTCAAGATCGAACTTATATAAGCCCGCCTTATATTTAAGACCCGTCTCAAGATACCAATGCGTTGCACAGAAAACATATTCCGGAATCTGTTAAGGTGCATTTAAATCAGAGCGAACAGAAGCGAACGAACGAAATCGTTCGGTCAAGCTCGCGCAATTTGCATGGCGAAGCGAAGGCGAGCGAACGAATTCGTTCGCGTTCGCACAGGTTCCGTCGCGTGTCGGTAAACAAGCGAATCATCAAAGGAAGTTCGTGCTCGATTTGCATGGTGCATTTTGTAGCTAGCGAATTCTCTATACTCTATCCGACATGGTTTATTTTTCGCACTAGCGCGGATCATCGACGAATGCGAATGTTCGTTCACATTGCATTGCGCAGAGAACGACCGAACGAACGAATACCTAAAAACCCCTTCGTTCGTTCGTTCGGTTCTGTTCGCTCTGATTTAAATGCACCTTTAGACATCTCAGCTAAGTTAGAACTCGGTTTGGCAACGTTGCAAGAAGTCGGCACATTTTAGCGGCAGCTTGAAATGGCTAATTTTCATTGGCCATTTACATCACAGCTGTTAAAACGGCTCCCTGTGACATCTTGTTGTTGCTATCAGCTGTTAGTCACATATAAAGTTACAGTTCGGTGTTTATTATTTTATTTTGTGTTGAAATGGCGGAAAAAAAGAATAAATTATACCATGGAGGAAAAACAATTATTAGTTAGCTTGGTGGAAGAAAATAAATAAATAGATTATGTATACAGGGTGTTTGAAATTCGAGTTTAAGCATGGGGATCTCGCGTATTATAATAGCTAGAGTATAGGTTTAAATTTGGCAAAGTTGCTAAATTTGGTGCTCATTAATAATCCAAAGAGAAATTGGAAATATCTCAAACGGTGTCCGAGAAAATTAGGAAAAACTGGAAAATACGATTTTTGAAAATCGTTTATAACTCCTTTGGAGTATGAAATATTTCAAATGTGTAAAAACATTGCCGAAGCAACTTTTTAAGCCGAATCGGATGGTAGTCACAAATTTTTCTTAGATCGATTCGTTTTTGTTTTATGACAACCAACTTTGTTTTTGCTAATGGGCGCAAGTTTTGCTATTTACATTATCAAATTGCATTTATTTTTCTAAATCCATTGATGTATCACACATGGTATTTTACTTTTTCTTTTATTGTCAAATTTCAAAAATACGTTTTAAACAATAACCATTATAAATCAGGTTGGCCGGTCATTGTAGTTTATGTTGTTTCCATGACAACCGATCAACAATCTAAAAGTTTTAAAGGCCTGTTAGTCGTAAAAATGAACTTTAATAACGAAGAAAAACGCGATATGCTGCCCATCAGAAAAAACAAAGTTGGTTGTCTAAAACAAAAACGAATCGACCTAGGAAAAATTTGTGACCACCATCCATCCGATTCGGCTTAAAAAGTTGCTTCGGCAACTTTTTTACACATTTAAAATATTTCAAACTCCAAAGGAGTTATAAACGATTTTTAAAAATCGTATTTTCCAGCTTTTCCTAATTTTCTCGGATACTGTTTGAGATATTTCCAATTTCTCTTTGGATTATTAATGAGCACCAAATTTAGCAACTTTGCCAATTTTAAACCTATACTCTAGCTATTATAATACGCGAGATCCCCATGCTTAAACTCGAATTTCAAACACCCTGTATACTCCAATTGAGGCTCAATTTGATCTAAGATCACAATAACTGTCTCTTTTGTGAGGCAAAAACGCATAAAAAAACGATCGTATTCGAAATCCGTAAATGGATTTGCGCGAACAAATCGCCTTCGAGGAATTACAGGGTCGTACAAGTCATCATCTATCATATTTATAAAGTCAATATCCATATTTAAACTTAAACCACAATTTAAACAAACACTTAACTACAAACAAAGCAAATACAAGATACTTTTAGGTTATGTACTCCAGCTCAAGTTCTAGTAAACAGCGACTCAAGATGTGAGCTCAGCTCAAGTCGAATATGTTCTTAAAATTGCTTGGTGCAACACTTTATACCGTTAAGGCGAACTTAAGATTCAGCTAGATCTTAAGATGTGTCGGAAAAACCGGGCATTAGTCTCATGAAACAAATCGAGTTGTGTATTCACTGATTAGAGCGAATTTATCCTAAAAATGAAATGCAGAGATTTTATTTGAATAGGCATAGTTTGTTAACTTTGATTTACAATTTGGTAAACTTAGAATGGCGGTCCGCCAGTTTGAAATATGTCGTCCATAAGGATTAAAACCCAATATATCGCAGTTAATAGTTTCGCGAGGGCTCAGCGATTGCTAAGAAACAAAAAAGATAATGTACATGGACTTTAAAACTCATCACAAAAATTCACTTCCATTACTGAATTATCAAAAGTACAAAATAACCATGTCAATTTTTTTTTAAATTTATAGGTACCTACCTAAGCTTCGTTCATTTATACATTATTAGATACATCTAGTATTTGTAATCTGGATAATCGATAATCGAATTCGAAAAATCTGGGTTCCTTCGAGTTAATCTTAAATGTAGTTATAACCGGTATTGAATGTTATTTAACTTTAGTTTACGAAAAGAAAATCGAAATATTTTGTATGGGAACGTATAGCAGGAAAACGAAATATTTCCGTTTTATGTGTGCCGATCAGAAACAAATGAAATATTTTTCGTTTTTAAACCCTGCTCTAAAGTATCTGAACAAAAGTTGTACTAATCATACTATTATTACAAAATTCTCCTTTAAAATAAAACTACAATTGTAGGGAAAGAAATTTAATTTAACGGCTAGAGTTATAAACAAACCACAACTTTTACGATAGAATTATAAATGCAGTTTAAGCTTACTACAGGATAAGTGATCCGGTGAAGAAGTCTATTGAAAATGAAGGAAGTACCCACTAGATGTGGTCGGTAGGTTTCAATAGGTTATTCAAGGATACGTTGTTTAGCCATTTTAATGCGAAATGTTCGTTCTTGCTGCTTGCTTTGTGCAGGATGGAATTAATCGTCCGTGGACATATAAACATGTGCTATTGCAATCTGAAATGTTTTACGTGTTTTGTTGCTCGAATCGTTGAAAGTTACGTCGGCGTCTTGCCATTTGCCAAGAATTTATCAAGATGTTGGAGCAATAGTAATTATCCTAGACGTAAATTACTACTTGAAGAAATTTCAATAAGAGCAAGTTTCGCGTGATTAGAAATATGTGATGCATGTTATGTAAGCATTTTCAGTTTGATAAGAAAAGGCACTTACTTCGATTTAAATATACGCAACTTTAAATACATTCGTAATCAATCGTTATGAATACGCTAATGGTAAGCGCAATATTAAAAATGTATTGCACCTTAATTTAAAACCCAATTGGTCTGTACATAAAACTGGTTGGACAAAAACCGTATGGTATTGAGCCGCAATTATTTATCCATACGCCACACAAATAATTGCATGTCAACGTATGCTAAACAGCAGAGTTGTTTCTTTTGAATTTGATTCATAAACTCATACATTGTTCCTCACAATCTGACTGTGCCGAAACAGGGGTTCCCAAAGTACGGCCCGCGGGACAAATGCGGCCCGCGAACCCTAAAAATACGGCTCGCGCGATGTCAGACCATCCGCCATCTTGAAATCATACCAGATAATTTTCTATTCACACAAAAAAAATTTATATGGATACCTACATATTTTGACATTTCGAGATTTTCTGTTCTCCACGAATCAAGGTCTCAAAAACACTTCTTTTTTTTGGCCCGCCAAATATTCGCTGTCTACAATTTGTCCCGTTTGGTAAAAACTTTGGGAACCCCTGATCTAAAATAACTGGTCAAACAAATTTAATGTCTGAACTGTACACGCGGGCTAAACTGTTTTAGTTTTTGTAAAGGTCCTTTTTTGGATGAAACAGTGCACTATGAAGAAATTGTCATGTTAAGTTTTGTTGTTTATTTTAGTATTTGTATCTACTCGTACATACAGGGTGTTTAACCAGTGCGAATTTCATTGATATTGTTTATTTTTAAATATATTAAAATAAAGTTTTATGGCCATCAAATCATTTTAGTTATACATGTTGTGTTTAAGCATGTGTGTTTGTGTGTATAAAAAGTGTCGCTCTAGGCATTCCAATTAACCTTATAGTTTTTAATGACGTATGTGAAAATGACGTTTCGAGCGATACTTTTGATACGGATTTTTTATAAAAAATGTCAAAATCTACATATAATGTATCAGTAAAATTTCACCTAAATGAGAATGTACACGAAAAGTTTTTGTTTTTAAAGCTCAAGCAAAAACTTAATGACGATCGACAAAGTGGTTGATTTTTTCATTCTTATACTTGAAACTTTTGTCCAAAAAAAGTATTAATATGTCAGCATTTCCGAAAAGATAATAAAAAATACTATCTTATTTTAACTTTTAAAAATACTAGTTCGAAAATAAATACTTCAAAATTTCAAATTTGTAAATCGTTTTTACATGTCTAAGGTTTGTATTAGTTATTTTCAAAAACAAACAAGACATTCGAGGTGACATGATTTTTAGATCACCCTGTATGTTCTTGATAAAACCTATTGTCATTTGGGTTAGAGATTTTAATATGAAGAGTATATGGAGATATCAGAAACTGTAGAGTGATTAATGAGCAGTGTTAGTAAGAATATAAACTAAACTCGTCTTTATTGTATAGTATCCCTTTTGCTTGAAAAATCTGTCATTTTATATTTTTTTAAACCATATTTATTATAATCTGCAGAAATTATAAATTTTCTATTAATAGTTAAACCTCCATTCCCATTGAAAGTGCAAGCGAGATGCCGTTCTTAAATTTTTTTTTCTTACGTCTATTGCTGTTAATAATAACGTGACATCAAGTTTCTTATATTGATATTATTTTTCCTGAAAATTAGGTGTCACCCTCAGATGACACTGGGCACTATTACAGTAACGCCAGTCGCATAAATACTAGGTATAGATGATCGTAGGCTATGAAAAAACCGCAATTGACAAGTTTTTTTTTTACAAAACACGATTCGATATGCTTATTTATAATTAGAATTAATTTTTTTACGGGAACAGTGCAGGATGTGCTTATCAACAGCGGTTTTCCATATTGCTGGCAATAACTTGAAACAATAGCCCCTTCGAAATTCGCAACATGTAAGCTTAGAATCGCCCATATTTTAAGGAACCAAAGTTTTGACATGCAGTATTCAAACCAAAATTTGGCATTTGATGCAAAAAGTGGAAACCACCATTTTTTTCATCGCAAAGTATTATTGTTACAAAGATAAAGGTATTGCCGAATTTCAAAAAATTTACTCATGCTTTCTGCAACCATATTATTATAATATCTGCATTTTTTCCCAAAACACACGCTTGTACTTTGGGTCATGTATTCTGTGAGAAACAAATTGAAATGTATATCCAAAATTCATCTGTGGTGACATTTAACAAGTAATTTCTTTGCATAGCATAATAATTATTTTCTACAATAAATTTAACAATTTCATTCGTAAACAAAAGTTCAAAACACTCAATATGGGACATATAACATTATTGTATCATGGTAAACTGTTTATCTTTATCTCATTTTTCACATGGCAAAAATTAAGTCGTATTATGGAGCTATTTACTTATCGTACACGATTTTTTCTTATTTTCTTTCGGCGACGCTTCGTCATATAATGTGGCCTCTAATTCTTGGACCTTTTAAAATTTAGATGGATTACCTCAATCTGTCCCAACATAATCAAGATCCCCACTAACCTCGTCTCTCCCCAATTCTTTAATTATTTCATATAATGTCAATTTAAAATAAATAAAAACTGACCTAAAATTCCAAATGGTAACACTTCGGACTTTAGTTGCCATAGGCAGGTCATAGTGCTCTGTGTCACCCTCAGTTGACATATGCACTTCACTTGCATATTTCTCTTTTAACAAAAATTCCATAGTTGTAACAATTGGTTAAAATATAGAAAAACATCTAATTTAAAAAAAAATACTTACAGCATGGGCGACAACTTTGACTTCAACTAATGCGCGGTGATTGTAAAATAAAAGGTTCTGTGTTAAAACGTCAAAGTAACGTAGTCATTAAAATTACACTAACACGCAAAGCACTGGGAATCGAAGAGTTAAGATCTTAGTCGCATGGCGTTGTCAAGACTGACCCAAACGCTTTAGACAAATTTTTCCATATGAGTGCCATTTTAATTTTAATGCCCTAGCCTTAGTTAACTCGTTTTATGATGAATACAATGATTGATTATAGGATATTTAAAAAAATAATAGTACCTACTTATACAGTGTTCCAAAAATTAAAATAGGACATTTTCGGCCTAAATTTACGAGAGAAGTTTAACACAAAACAGAAATCAAACATCGAAATCGGTTTTTAAGATATATAGAGCTAAAGCCCTAAAATAAATTGTCGATTTTGTTAAACAGATTCTCGTTATCCACTTGTTTTTGAACATATTCGAATTGGTTTACTTTTGCCTATTTTAGAACTGAAGGCAGTGGTACTAATCGTCGCTAAGTCTGCGTTTTCAGTACAAGCGTATTCGCGCGAAATGAGTTCGCGCGTATGCGTCCGTATTCGCGCGAATCAAACAAACCAATGCAAGTATATAAGAGTGGTTATACTACAAGCGAGATATCGCCCAAAAAAGCTAGAAATCGCTAGAACTCGTTTGAATTTTCAAGCGACTTCAGTGTTATTGAGAATGGATAACGAGGCGTTGATAAATTCAGTTTTTGTGCGAAGGTCTTTATGGGACCAAAAAATTAAAACTTATCACAATAGAGATATGACACGAAAACTATGGATTGAAGTGGCAGCGGAAGCTAATACAACACGTAAGTAATATTTTTTCTTTACTTTACATGTTATGTTAATAATACAATTAAATAAAGTATAGCCAATATTTATAAGTTTACGTATTGCTGAGGAATGGCCCCTATTTCACTATTAAAAAATTCCTTAAATGCTTCTCGTACATTAGCCGCGCTATTTGTATGATTATTATTGGCACGGGAAGCACCAATATCCCCATCAGTCTCTGTTCCTACTTGTTGCATTTCTAAAGCTACTGATTTGGATATACCCTCTTTATCCATAACAATATTATGCAACAAACATATACATTTTACTATTAAATCTGCTTTATCAGGATTCGTTTCAATACATTTATTAAGAACTCTCCATTTTGCAGCCATTATACCGAAAGCACATTCAACTGTTCTTTGAGCTCTCGATAGTCTGTAATTAAATATTTCTTGTTCATTTGTCAAGTTTCTCTTTGAATACGGTTTCATCAAATATGATTTTAAAGGGTAAGCTTCATCACCCACCAATACATGTGGAACTTCTATATCCGATCTAGGTAATTTTGCATGATTTGGTAATTTTAAACTTCCATTTTCCAATTGATGATACAGTGTCGAAGCCATAAGAGTACCCCCATCGCTTTGTTTACCATAAGCTCCAACGTCAATACACAACAACCTGCAATTTGCATTAGCAACTGCTTGCAATACTATTGAATAATATTGTTTATAATTATTGTAAAACATTGTTCCTGATTGTACTGGACACTTGATACGAATATGTTTTCCATCAATAGAACCGATGCAGTTTGGAAAGTCCCATTTCTCATAAAATTCTTTAGAGCTTGTTTTCAGTATATCTTCTGTTGGGTATGGTAAATGTTGAAACCTTAATTGGCTCCATATAGCTGTACAGGTTTCGTAAATAATTTTTCTTACTGTTGTGTGGTGCATCCCAAACGAAAAAGCTAGTGAACGGAATCCAAGACCAGTTGATAAATACCTTTAAAAAATTATACTCTATTAAAGTATTAGGAACAATATTAGTGCTATACTAATTAATTAATTTTTATTAAATCTTTTATTAAACTTTATCAATGAATTGCATTTATTTACAAAGCAAATTTGGCTGCGTTTGGGGGTTGAAGCTAGGACTCCTTTGACCACTTGTCTTAAGTGCTTCCCAACTGAAATAATAATTAATTGTTTAGTTTCTTTGTTTATTCATATTTAATTTCAGCTGAAGCTGTTAAGACAAAGTGGAAGGGACTGAGAGATACATTTCGGCGCGAGTGGCAGAAAATGCAAGTAAAAAGAGTTTCTGGTGCTGAAGGAGGAGAAGCAGATGGCAGTGCGTGGCCATACTTCGAAATTTTAAGTTTTTTAAGTGGCCTAATGACACCTAGAGCTACATCAGCAAATATTTCAAAATCACCAATAACAAATCCTGCTATTGACAATCTAGTTGAAGAACATCCAAGTACTTCTAGTTGTCAAGAAACAGAATTGGTGCTCCCCTGTTCGAGCGGTAAGAGCAGCGTTATTAACGACAGTAGCAAGACACCTACAAGAAAAAAACGTGCTAGTGAAATCCACGAGAAACTTTTAGAAATAGAAAAGGACAAATTAAATTTTTTTAAACACAGAAAAACCGATTCCTCTGCAACTGATTATGACTACCATTTTTTAATGAGTCTGCTACCGCATTTGAAAAAAGTTCCAGAGGATAGGAAACTGTTTGTTAAGTCTAAGTTGCAGCAAGTCTTGATAGAGGAAAATATGGCACATTTACCACCTTCATCTTCGACGTCATGGGTAGGGTTTTTCGGATCCGGGTACCCGGATTCGGATTCGCCAAATCCTACAGCAAATATTCGGATTCGATATTCGGTCTAAGATTCGACGAATCTCGGATTAGGTCTCATTAATGCTACCACAACTTCAGAGAAAATACTTAATTTTGCAACAAATATTACGAAACGATTGTTTGACGGAGAAGACAAAAATGAAAAAACAGAGCATTCACTAGAGGGTGATTGCAGAATATTGCAGATGACGTTGAGTTGTTAACGATGAAAGAAGAGCTTAATCATATATTGGAAACGGTAAAATGCCTTATATTACCAAAGTCTCAAGATAAATTTGCCTACTTAAAAAAAATGCATTATTTTCAAATGCCAAAATTAGAACGAACTATTTAGAAAAAGTATATCGAGCAATCATAACAATTAAACCAAGGTCAACCAATTCAGAGAGAACTTCTCTGAAGCCGAAGCAAAAAAATAACCTTGATTTATATCTTAAGATTTTGCATTTTTTTTTAGGTTATTTCGCTTATTTTTGAAAATAGACATACAAAATATTATATCATTGTAAAAAGAAAAAAATAATCTTTAAATCAGTCATCACCTACTACGATTGCCATTTAAAAAAAAGTTGTTTTGTCAAATATCTCGTAAGGTAATTCATAAAAAAAATCTGGCTGTTGCCATCTTATAGCAAACCAAATCTACAAAGCTTTTTTTCTTTGGCGTTTTTGTGTATTCGCAACAATAGCCAAGATATTTAAGTTTAAAAATTTTGATCGATTTCGGTTTTTTCGTTATATCACGCAAGCCATGGAATTTTTAAACAAAACAAGAACATGAATTAACTTAACACCGTGTTAGTAAAACCCATTGATGCGCTACTGACAAAACTGACAACCGCTGACAAATATTGTAAATCGCCTGTAATTTTAAAATTTGCGCGAACTTTAAACACCATACGTACAATAATTTTTATGGCACTACAATTCATTTAATTTTAGAACTGGATTCGGATCCGGATTCGGATTCGTAAAATAATCGTGGATTCGATTCGGATTCGTCGAATCCAAAAAGACCGAATCTTCCCAAACCCTAGTCATGGGATATGCCATCGACGCCTTCTCCTGCAGTGCAGCCTACACAAGACGAAACCGGTACTTCACTACAGACAAGTGAAGTTGAAGTACGGTACGATTTGCCCTTGGGATCATACTTAGCCAATCTTAATTAAACGTATTTAAATATTATTATTATTATTATTATTATTGTTGTTATCATTTACTTATGCTATTTATTATTAAGTCTGTTGAAATATTTCTTTTTTAATTTATAAATTAAGTTGTTTGTTTTTTACTTACCTTATTGTTACAGTTAATTTTTCTGATGGTGAAATACATTGTCGAAAATTGCATTGTTTAGTTATTATTTCTTTAACTGCATTTAATATATAGTTGTATGTGTCACAATCCATACGATAATACTCATAAAACTTTTGAGGCTGTTTTAATAATAATTTAAACAATTTATTGTATTCACTGTTATTCCTTTGTGATAAGGGATTGGTCCAAAACCTTCTTGGTTTGCTGTTTAATATAAGGGATTTTAGCAAACTATTTTCCGCTAAATACAGCTCCAAAGCAGGATCCATCACTATATAATAGCCACAAACTGATAACGTTCGCGCGATGTAGTCGGTATTAAACACCACTAAATTTACGCGCGTATACGGGCGCATACGCGCGATACTCATTCGCGCGAATACGGTTGTACTGTAAACGCAGCCTTAGAAATAAAACTTAATAACGTTATTGGCAATTAAGGCTTTCATTTAATGGAACATAAGTTAAGGATATAATTTGAAAATTATCTACGATAAATTAAATATTATTATACCCACTTATTTTACATTAAAAAATAAGTAAAAATTTACTTTCCACGGTCGCAATATGTCGCAAAACAGATTGGTAACGTATAAATAGAAGATTATGGATATACACAGAGGCGTCGAGAGACGTCGTCGGGCCCGGGGAAAAATTTTTCATGGGCCCCAAGTAAAGTATATTATTTGAAAATTTTGTTAATAAAAAACAATTGTGGAATAATATTCAAGCTCCTGTGGACTCCCGGGCCCTTAAATTACACCCGGGCCCGGGGCTCGGAACCCCCCCCCCTGCCCCCCCTCTCATCGGCCCTGGATATACAGCTGATCATTTAGTAGGATGAATAAGTTACTACGCGCTTATCATTTGGTACATGAGCACTCGGCGGGTCCTAGACAATTATCTTATTTGTGTACGTGTAAATTCAGTCCCTAGAGTTGTATTAGTTGCCACAGATACCAATACAGTTTCCTAATTAGTTTAGCTACGTTCGATATTTAAAAAATTATTTTTACATAAATCATGATTGGTGACCAAAGTACAACAAGTTTGAAATTTATAACAATAATTTAAAGGCACACAAGTTATTATAACGGTGCAACAACATATTTTCGTAAATTGAGCTATTTTATTTTTTTTACACTTTTTTACGGATTAATTTTAAAATAATTTCCTCCATGTAGCATTTTAAATTTGACAAAACATTTCATAAAGTAAAAATTAAAAAGGAAGATAATAAACAAAGACACTTTTCAAGAAATAACAAGAGAGTTTTTTTTAGCTATTTTAGAATTAATTGTATCGGTCTTGGCTCTACTTGCAGAATATCTGCGAAACTCTAAATAGTGTTAACAGTAAAACTATGCATTTTGAGAATAATAGAGTCACAGAGCTAAAATGTGAATACCTAAGTATAGGCTAATGTTACAATAGATTTTTCATAAAGTTGGCAACAACCAATACTTAACCTTATAAACAAATACAATATTTCGTTGACACCACAGAACGCACAGAACATAGCTACGTTGACACACAAAGTCATGTAAATAACCAAAACACTGTAACGATAACAATTATCCATAAAAACTAAATAATGCAAGCTAACACTAACAGCAAATTTTTTAAGTTCTGTCACTTTTTTTAATACAAGTACGGTATCTTTTTATTACTATGCATGCAAACCTTGCAAATTTCTTGCGTGATTACGTCTTCTTGTAAAATCGATTGGACATTGAAAAGAAGTATGATACTCGCAGTATTTGTCTTTTGAAATAAATACTTTTTCAGAACGGAAGTTTTGGATAGGCAATTACATAAAAATTCACTTAATCTGTAATTGTTTCACTATTTGTATATCAAGGTTTACCTCAAACTCTCCTGATAATTTAGTCTACGTTAAGGCTTTTGATGATAACCACTTTCTGTTACAAATCACCTAAGGGCACTACACTACTAAAAGTTATATTTTAAAAGTATCTGCCAGGCCAGCATGTTAGCAGCTGCCTTACACAATGTGCTTCGTTGCTTTATCAAGCAAGCGGCTGCGGAAGCAAAAACATGAATATATCTTTAATACCACAGTCAACGATAAAAAAGACGAAACTTCTCACTTATCAGCAAATACTTAAGATATTCCTTTCACATTCCAACGTAAATATTACTTATTGGTACATGTATTGTAAAAATTTTGATGCTTTTAAAATTTAAGTAATATTTAGACAAAATGTGCTGTTTCACTTCCACACTTATGACTTTATGACAATAAAGAGAATTTAAATAAAAATAACAGTAAAGATAATTGTTTTAACTAATTATAATTTTCAAAGTTTATACTTTTTCCAAATGTATCTTTAATTTAGTGGCTTATACGAGGATTGTCCTGAAAATAATAAGATTGTCATGATTTCTTAAAAAACAAATGACGCACAGTTGTGTAATTTTTTTAATGACGTTTGGTTATAGTTAGCTATCCCAACAAGTTTTACGGCGTTAGCTTATTTAAGTTATGAACAATGAAATATTTTAAATCGGGTTGTTTGCACTACCCAACATCGATATCAAAATATGACAAAGGTATGCTACAGAATTTGGCGCGAAACTTAACAAATCAGCAACGGAAAACTATGATTTGATAAACACTGCATATATGGATGAGTGTGTTTCACTAGAAACAATATCTTAAAAATGACCACATCTTAGAAGATGAACCTCGCTCGGGAAGACCATCGACCTCCAACACCGAAGCCAATCAAGAAAAAATTTATCAAATGATTACAGCAAATCGTCGTCTAACAATCAGAGAAATTGTATTGACGTTTGATATTGGTGTCGCATGAGTTTATGACATGATTTTTTAATGTTTTTGGGCACAAAAAAGTGGTAACATAGTTGAAAATCGTTTAAAACGCGAATCAAACTACTTGGTGTTAGACAGGGTTGTTACGTGTGATGAATCGTGGTTTCAATATTATGACTCAAAATAAAATCACAAAGACGTTTATTTCTAAACCTGAAAAAGTAAATGTGCATTCGAGTGCAGGATGTACTTAATTTTTATCAACAAAAAAGAGATTATTTACGATCACTGTCGTTAAAGGAAAAACTGTTAATGCAGAAGTTATGCTTATGTTGTTATCAAGATCAAACGTATGCTAATGATTACTCCCAACCCCAAGAGACCAGAATTTGGCACGAACTTGAATCCTGCATCAAGACAATGCGCCTGCTCATCAAGCTCAATCGATGCAACAAGTTTTACAAGATTAAAAAGTTGAAGTGCTGCACCATCCACCATAGTCACCAGATTTGACTCAGTGTGACTTTTTTTTATTTCCGGAAGTAAAGAAACACCTTCGAGGACGGCATTTTGAGTCTGATCAGGAATAAAATACTTTTGGGTATATTCAAGAGCATGACAAAAACGATTTTTCAGAAGTGCACGAAAAATGTTTTATGCGCTGGGATCGATTGAATTAGAATTAGACCATGGGGGAAATTTCTTTAAAGGACAATACAAATTTTGTTTTAATAACTTTTTTGTTTACATGCTATTAAAGACAGTCTAAGTATTTTCGGAATAATCCTCGTAGAATGGTTTGTAAATTAAGGTTGATAACCTAATGTGAAATATAATTATACGAATATTGCTAAAAGGAGCAGAGAAGCAATAGAGCAGGTCACGTGTGGACACTAGGACATGCCTTAAAAGGACAGAGATGTCTGTGACACGCGACACAACAGGATTATCGTGGATATTGGAATAGTTGCTTGTAGAGACGTCAGTAAAGCATTTCCTAAACGAAGGGGAACAACGTAAAGACGTCTCGTGCACATCTACATCTACATCACGCCTCCGCCTCTCCATTGTCGTCTACGATTATTGGGTTCCGGCGGCACTCAATAAAACCAAATACGTGAATTGACTGCTGAATTGTATTACAACAGTTTGCTTCCTAAAAGAGTCCTTCCGGAACAATCTCGTGATTTTATGATAACTACGAAATTGCAGGAAAGCTTTAAAACATACGTAAGTACATACAGGGTGTTTCATAATTGAATGTCGATCCTTAAGGGTGTTATTCCTTGGATGTTTTTAAGAAAAAAAGTTCATATCAATGTAGGTCCGCAACCGCCGTATTTTTGAGATACAGGGTGTTTTTTGAATTTTAGTAGGTAGGTACCTACTAACTAGGTATAAAAACCAGGGCATGAAACCGGTTTTTTAAACCGGTTTAAAAAACCGGTTAACCTTTATTTTTTGTCCAAAATTGTGATTTTTAACCGAAACCGAAACCGTTATTTTTAAAGGCAAAAAAAACGGTAACCTTTAACCAAAATAATAAAAAACCGGTTTTTTAAACATCTCTTTTTAATAAAAATTATTTTGAAAAAATACAAAATCTGTATTAAATGTGATTAGTTTACCAAAAGTAATTACTGAATGCTTGATTGTACATATATTATAAAATTATAAATAGATAATATCTTTTTATACTTTGCATCCCAAATCTGAATAATGTTAAAAACCGGTTAATTTTACGGAAAAAACTAGTTTTTCAACAAAAACCGCTATAAAAATAAAGTTCTTGAATTCGGTTAACCGTTAACCAAATTTTTTTTCGGTTTCTAGCCCTGATAAAAACACATTTTTTTCAGAAAAAAAAATTGTTCTGTTTCTACCAATGGCGTCCGTACTAACATGTCCTTGAATGTATTTACTTGATTATTAAAAATTAAAACTAAAGTGAAATGTACTCTTTTACTCATCAAGAGTACCTAATAGCCTTTTATTTTTTTACTCGAAAACCGTTCGTCGGACAAAAAAAAGTCTAGAGGCCATTTTTACCAAGAGATAAAGCAAAATTATAAAAATAACATTTATTTTGAAAAAAAACAGTGGCATATCATTTTTTTCATTAAAAATATTCAAGGACATGTTAGTACGGACGTCATTGGTAGAAATAGAACAATTTTTTTTTCTGAAAAAAATGTGTTTTTATGCCTAGTTAGTACCTACTAAAATTCAAAAAAATATCTAAAGCGGTATCAAAGATATCACGAAAAAACCGATATTTTTTTCAACTTTTAACACCCTGTATCTCAAAAATACGGCGGTTGCGGACCTACATTGATATGAACTTTTTTTCTTAAAATCATCGAAGAAATAATACCCTTAAGGATCAGCATTCAATTATGAAACACCCTATAGGTATATCGCGTATTTAGCTACTAGCGCTTCAGGTAAATCCAGCAGAATAATTCGATGTGTTTGGCACAGTGTTCTCTAACAGTTTTTTAATAACAGTGCCCTTAGTTTTCGTGACTTTTCCTTCATAACCTTAGCCCTCTTAGGCCCAAATTAAGTTTTATTAATAAAAAGAAAAATAACTCACTTTATTGACTTAAAATATCTTAAAATTAACTTTTTTTTTTACAAAAATAGAAAAATAAGCGGTGGTTTCATCAGATAACCACTGGCGCACAAGAAAAACACTAAATATTTTTATAACTTCGAATTTAAAAACAAATATACAAACAAATTATCACCTGTAGCCTGTTTCATAAAACTTGCAGTTTTTACTATAGTTATTAACTGTAGTAGCAACAAATCGCTACTACAGTAAATAATTACGTTTCATAAATAAATTTTTACTGTAGTACTTTAGATTTTGCAAAATAAATAAGTTCTGGTGATTTTTAAATTTTAAAACTACAGGTTATAAGAATATTAATTTATATTTTGTGTTATAATAAGAATTCCTTCTATTTTAATTTTTACCTACATACCTTTAATTAAACCTAGTATAAAACTTTTGTAGTTTTTGATTGACTTTGTGGTCTACGTTTTGATTAATATTTTTTTCATTATTCCCATGTATTTCCTCATCAAAATTTTCATCTTTATTAACATAATCTACGAAGTTTCTTACTTCTTGGGTTGCATTGCATAATGTTACACAATACTGTACAATGTGTGCTACAGTATTTTTTTATGAAACAGGCTACTGATCATGTCACTGATAAATTTACCCACCAACCATTACAATTCACTAATTGCGTTAAATTTAATAAATTCTTGCAATGTACCACTGTTTGACACGTCAACTTACTCCATGCAAAACATTTAAATGAAATTTTATTATTATGACCTATTTTAGTACGAATTATTGCTTTCCGCCAAAACATGGTGCTATAAGAGTATAAGACTAGGGTACTATGGTACCTCTATAAACATGGTAAGGACAGGCGCTGGACAACTTTCTATTGGCTGAGGTGGATATTAGGGATTGTAATACCGGTTTACCGGTAAATCGCAAAAAAAGGCTCTTCAAATTTTACCGGTAATTTGTCAGTTTTTTATCGGTAATTCCGGTAATTTTACAATATCTTTCTAATCATGATAAAAATCTAAATCAAATAATCGAAAAAAAATTACCGTATTTTCAAAGAGAAAAAAAAGGGGAAATCATACAAATGGCATATGATTGTTTACTCACTACACGACTAGGGATTGTAATAAATCGCAAAAAATGCTCTTCAAATTTAACCGGTCATTTGCCAGTTTTTTACCGGTCATTCCGGTAATTTTACAATATCTTTCTAATCATGATAAAAATCTAAATCAAATAATCGAAAAAAAATTGACGTATTTTCAAAGAGAAAAAATAAGGGGAAAGCATACAAATGGGATATGATTGTTTGATTGTTTACTCACTACTCGACCAACAAGTGTAGTAGAATCCGAAAAAGCTTTTTGTGCGGCTGGATTATTTTGTACAAAAATTAGGTCGCAATTAGGAGACGATAGTTAAGATAAATTATATTTTCTACGTGGTTATTTTTTAAGAAAAGTTTAAAATAAAAATATTGTTAATAGTTTGACAACATAGGTATATTATGTTAAATCATTTTATATTTTATGTTCAGAATAGTTTTATTTTCATGTGTTTTTTATAATGCTGGATTATATTTTTTGTAATATTTTTATTTTATATATTATATATTGTCATTTTATATTGTGTTATATTAATATTACATAAAAATATATTAGGTATGTTAATGGCTGTTAACTAATATATTGCATGAAACTATAATTGGGATAGTTTAGGCTTCAACTATCTCAATGAGTTCCATAATAAATAAATGTATATAAATGTATTTATTTTTAATATGGTTTTCGGAGTTTATCCGGGTAATATTTAAATTGGCTCGACGTTTTGGCAAGCTCTCACTATAGGGGAGACGCGGATAAACTGCGAAAACTACATTGAAAATTTTAGTAACCGCAAAAAATCTAAAAAGAAACAATATAATATAAATATATATAATAATATGATTTACCGGTAAATTACCGGTAAACCGGTTTTGATTGACAGTTTTACCGAATTACCGGTAATTCAAAGTCGGTAAATTTACAATCCCTAGTGGATATACGGTCGAGTTTCGCTTGCCACTAGGCTGCGACCTCCAGATTTTAAATAGTTTGCATGGAGATCATGACGAATGTACACATTTTATTTTTTTCTTGCATGTTCAGAGTGTTTAAGTGTGATCTAAGACTTTAAAAGACATTAGTGATAGTTGCGTAAGTAATTACCATACGTAAATTTCATAAGTTAAGTTAAATACAATTACTTTTTTTAATTTTTAAGAAAATGTGCATTGTATTATTTGTCTACATCAATTTAATAGCAATGATTGGAATTAATAATGTAATTTTGTCTAAAATATGAAATTAAATTGATGAATCTATACTTTTCAGTAGCTCATTGGACATTAAAACAGGAATTAAGTAAACAGTTGTTTGCAACTTAATTATCATAATTAAAGATGCTTAATATTCGTATCAACACATTTATCTACCTTGGAAACAAAGATTTGTGTGGCATAGAATTAGCTAAATTTTGGGATTTTAATATAAATTTAAAGACCAAAGCCGTTATTAAATAATTTTGTTAGATTAGGTATTAGGATTTTTCATTTAATAAATATTGAATTAAAAATATTTTTGTAAACGTAAAAATAAAAAATATGTTTATTATAAAGTCTTGTTTTTTATTCCTTAAAAGCAGGGCTCGAAACAGAAAAAAAATTGGTTAACAGATAACCGAAATCGAGAACTTTATTTTTATAACGGTTTTTGCCTAAAAAACAGTTTTTTTTTCATAAAAAAGCGGTTTACTGTAAAAACTTTTGCCATTATTTAGACTAGGAGTGCAAATTATGAAAAGATACCTATTTATAATTTTATAATACCTATATGTACAATCAAGCGTTAAGTAATGACTTCTGGTAAACGAATCGCATTTAATACAGATTTTGTATTTTTTAAAGTAATTTTTATCTAAAAGAAATTTTTAAAAACCGGTTTTTAATTATTTTGGTTAAAGTTACCGGTTTTTTGCCAATTAAAATAACGATTTCGATTAAAAATCACATACGAAAAAGAAAAAAAAACGGTTAACTGATTTAAAAAACCGGTTTCTTACCCCGCTTAAAAGTAAGTACCTACAGCAATTCACCGTTGTAACTATCGTTCACACAAAAAAAACACTGTTGTTACAAGTGTTTTAAATTTTATGTATACTGCGTGTATCAGGGGTATTTCAGCTGTAGGCATGTAGCCTACAGCTGAAATACGCGCTCGGTAAATGTTTTTTAAACATTAATAGCTAATAATAATTGTTAACCCTTCATTTTACTCACTTTTTAGTTGCTATACATACTATTGCATCTATTTCCGCATGCCAATTGAGTTTTTACCTTTAAATTTCGTTTAAAAATGGGGTTATTAAAAGGAATTTCATATAATCCCACTGCCGCTATTAGAAATTTGGAGGGCGCATGAAACTTGGCCATACCCTGTTATACGTATAGCTATAGAGGTACCCTATAGCGTACCAATAGTGGTTTTAAAGCGTGGCCACTGGGTATCGTAATAAATTATTTGAGAGGTTTTTATTGGTGAAACCACTAGGAACAAAAGGGTTAACCGCTTTATTATTTGTCAATAGAAATTTTTCCAAGAAATAAAGTGTAAAATAATCTTTAAAAAAAATATTATGTACTTCGATTAGCAAATTTAAATAATATACCTATAATACAAGGTACTCTTTACCTTACGAATGTATAAAAAATATAGTCTAAACCCTCATCCTAATATAATTAAAGATACAAATTTTGTGTTCGAATTCCGTGATATCGATTCTGTTTATAAGTTAGCTGAATGGACGAAGCTAAGTTTTGTCAACATTACTTCTTTCGTAATTACAGTTTTTTTTTGTGTAGCGCCAAAAACAGAACAATGGAAGGAACTCACTATACTCATTTGGAAAGCGAGTAAGTGCGTTACCTACCGTTAACAAAACGTCAAGCAATTTATGTAATTAAATTTGTCGCCGCCTCCATGAGTCAAGGTGCAGGTGCTAATTATCGTTTTCGTATATCGTACCGACGTTCAAAAGGACATCTAGGTAACAAGTTTGGGGCCATGTAAAAGTTAAGAGTGTCTAATATAACCGCGTTTTGTCGTAAAATTTACATATACAGGGTGGTCCACATAGAAGGGCCACTATTGGGATCTCGTAAACGGTAAGAGCTACAAAGAAGTTTAAATTAGACAAATTGTTCCTTTCTGAAACCTATTCAGTTATGCTTTAAGGTTTAAAAAAAGTTCCACGACACCCTAAATAATAAATTAAAATCAAAATGGTCATTTTTAAAAATCGTTAGTAACTTGGTTATACTTATATATGCTTGATGGTACAAAAATATTTTTGGGGAAAAAGTTATAGATTTTTTTACGCACTGTAAAGTAAAAACATTCATTTGTTTCCATATTGTTTAAATTCTTAGATAAATTACAAATTTGCATGTTTTTTAATGGAAACGATAGTTGGCTATGATCTCCTGAAAAGCATTTTTTCCCCTTTTTTCAATAATATACGGTTTAATGCGTAATGTGTAAAGCAGGCCCGTGCAACCTTTTAAGCTAAAGGGCCAATTTCAAATTTTATGAAATCGTAACGGGCCGCACCGTCCTAGTGGATATGGAGATTCTTCTGTTCTTCTTTTTGTTAAATATTTTCAATAAACCTCAGAGTTATATATTAATAAAATCGAGTTTTTCTCCAAAACGATGGCTCCTATCAAAAAACTTTAAGTTACTAAAAATGTACATCTTAGACCTACCTATCCGACTGTTACAATAAAAAATTTAAATTACGATCGACAAAAAAAAGCAGGTTTTTTCTCTGTTATTATCGATTGTAGCGCCCCCTATGGTGGGATTTCGCTCAAACTTATGCATAAGAACACGCTTGCCTATTGTAGAATACGTACCAAATATAAATGTTGTAGGTCAAAGCGTTCTTGATTTATCAATAAAACAACAATTTTTCATCCCCTCTTCATGGGGCTGTAACTTAGCAACGATGCAACTTTCTATAAGGCATGGGCTAAATCGTCCTATTTTTCAATGTAGATTCACCAGTAGAAATTATGCTACATCGTTCAGAAACACCCTGTATAAGAGTTAAAATTAAGTTTTCTGCCATTTCAGCAATTTATCGTGCCACAGTAAATGTAAATAAAATAACATTAGAAAAAACCTTTTTTTTTTTAGGGCAAATAAACTTCACAGCCATTTTAATACATTATTTTATAATTAAACTACAATCAGAGAATGTTTCAGATGTTTAGCTGAAAAATTAAAAACTTCATAGCTTGCTATTGTTTCGGGGTCTTGATGTTTATATGCATTTTTGAATAAGTTTTGTTGTCGCGTTGCTCTCTTTCATTTCTAATATTTGTTTCTCTTCTTAAATCACCCCTTGATTTCTCATATTTTTTAGCACTTTCTGACATGTAATAACACTTAATGTTATATATACTCTTTAAAAACAGCAATGCTTGTAATATACGACTACTGGGCCGCGGGCCGCATAAAAATGTCAGAGGAGCCGCATGGCCCTAGGACCGCAGGTTGCACAGCCCTGGTGTAAAATAGCTCAAAGTATTTTGTTTTATAGCCATTTATAGTTTAAAAAATTTTCATGTCAAAATTATCTATTTGATTCTTTGGCGCTGCAAATATTTCGGAAAATTTTAGTCTTCATGTTATTAAAATGGTACGTTTTTTATGGAAGGAAAATATTAAAAGTGTTACTTAAAAATTATTAAAAAACGTCTACGGTCGAAACAACGCTGTTATTACAGATCTTATCAAAGCCGGGAATCCAGGAACTAGAACTAAGCAACATACATATATGTTTATTTCTCATACGAGTACATCCTTTAATTATTTTAGATTTAGAAATATAACAATTAAGCAGGATAATCATCGCTTTCAAGTAAAACAAAAATGAAAAAAACAAAACAATCATTTTTAAATTTTGCGAAAACCTTAAAAGAATTATTATATTTGCTTGTTCTGTACTATTTGGTCCCGAAGCACCAATAAAGATGTTAAGAAATATATACACACTTCTACATTTGAAATCCACATCCAATGATCTTTAATATTATTCATTATTAAATTTTTTAAATTCCATTGTTTGAAAGTGATTTTTATTTACTTCCGTTCTTCTTATTTGTAAAAGCAAAAATAATTAAGAAATACTTAAATTATTTATTTATTAATCTAAATAAGATAACCGTTGATAAAAGACGAGATTTTTGAAACTAGTCTTGCATTTCTACACGACATCCTTAAAAAAGTGACTTTTAATTAAACTTTATTTATATTTTAATTTAACGAGTTTCTGTCAGTAATAAAGTAAGAAGTAAGCACCATTTTATTGTAAGTGTGTCTTTGTAAATAAAAACAATGAAAAAATAAATGTATGTACTATGCACCAGAGCTTGCAATTATTTTAAAGTTGTTAATTAAATTATACACAATCTTCCTACATTGCGAA
This sequence comes from Elmis aenea, assembly GCA_947652605.1. Taxonomy (NCBI): domain Eukaryota; kingdom Metazoa; phylum Arthropoda; class Insecta; order Coleoptera; family Elmidae; genus Elmis; species Elmis aenea. Next base: position 34,703,709 of record OX393577.1, on the reverse strand, counting down.
AAAATTGCATTTTTAAATCTTTTTACTTTGTTTTTTATTATGATAGACTTGAAAATCTAAAATATGTTTTAATTTTTTTACCCCAAGAACAAAAATTTACCGGTCACATAAAGATTTAATAAATTCTAATGTGCAAACGCTACTAGAAAAACATTGTTAGTATTGTTATGTTCTTATTAAAAAATGTAAGTTTCTTCAATAAATTATAATTTATAGGATTTAAAAAAATAATAAAGAAAAGCACTACATTTTGTACTACTGCAGATTACCATAAATACTTTTTTCATCGGTACTTACTTAGTGGAAATAAAGTTTTCGCGGTAACAACTTATTGTTTATTAGCCTATACCGAGTCACTGTTTTAAAAACTCCCAAGGACTGTCCACTACACCTAAGAGATAAATTTCATTTCGTATGATACCTTACATTTCTCGTAATACATGTGGAAAGTTCAAAGTTATTCGAACAAATACATACTCTCTTCGAAAGCCGTGTCGCAACTGGATTACACTGGTTGCGCGCTTAAAAGCTCATTGTAGCGCATACAGCGCCCTCCATGATTAGATATCAAAATGAACTGTGCTAAGACCGTGGCGGCTTCTATTATGGGTACACTGAAGTTGGTGCGTAAGTTCAGCACATGGCTGGTGTTAATCTTAGGGTTGGTTATAATAATGAATAAATATGGTATTACACTATTACAGTATTTACTGATTTGGTAATTTATTATGAATAAAATTGCTAGTGTACTTCAGATAAGTGACTAAATGTCATTTTGACAACTTATTTTAAATAATTTATAAAATGAACAGTATACCGGGTGTTACCCACCAGCCGTGAACATAGGGAATTAACATTGGTTTTAACTTTTTTTCGGATTCCTGCTCCCCAATTAAATTTATATTAAAATTAATGGTAACAATAGAAAGATAAAATTATTAAGCATCATTTGAGACCATTAATAAGCTTAAATGTTTAATATTTAGTTTATAATTAATATTTTAAAATTGGATTAATTTTACAAATATAAGTAGCCATGACAGCCAATGTGACATTTGACTTCATAAATTTTTGTTATTATCTGTCAATTTTTATATCAGCGAGTTATTTCTTTAACGATTTTGATTAAAATGAAAAAAAACTGTAATAGAGAAAGAGTTTTAATGGTGAAAAAATAAATAACTCGCTGATTTAAAAATTGACAGATAATAACAAAAATTAATGAAGACAAATGTCAGATTGGCTGTCATGGCTACTTATATTTGTAAAATTAATCCAATTTTAAAATATTAATTATAAACTAAATATTAAACATTTAAGCTTATTAATGGTCTCAACTGATGCGTAATAAATTTATTTTTCTATTGTTACCATTAATTTTAATATAAACTCAATTGGGGAGCAGGAATCCGAAAAAAAGTTAAAACCAATGTTAATTCCCTATGTTCACGGCTGGTGGGTAACACCCGGTATATAAATGATGTATTGTAAGGAAACAATAATTGTACAGCGTATTACAAAAGTATGCAGATTAATGCATTGTAATACAGCCTTCAGGAAATTAATGTTGCAGGGAATTTAAGTTGGCGTACTTTCTTCAGATGAACTAATTTGTCATAGAATTTTTTTATTTATACACCAACATTGATACTTATAAATGTGCATTATTAATTTAAACATTTATGAGGTCACAAATCATAGATGACACATCAAAAGGATTCCTTATATTCGCGTGTGCAGGAAACTCATTTATAGAGACACTTATACAGTTGTTTACGTCTGAGGCGTGCCTAATGAAAATAGATGAGCCTGTAATGAGTTGCTTGCTATAACAAACTCCACACAAATAGCTACTACTTATCTATACTCTATTATGATTTTTAAGAAGAAATCGATTTTTAATTTAAATATAATTATCACGTTATATCACACCTCGTTTTTCAAAATTCAGAAAGCTCTGCAAAATGGAGGAAATCATAGTGTGGTCTAGCATAACTTGGCTGTTCAGTTTTTTTTTGACATTTCAAAGTGCGCTTTAACCGGAAAATAATTTAGAAATCTTAAAAAATCTTTATAGAATCTAAAGATTTTACAGTTTTATCACCTATTGTTATGATGCTTAGTTTAGACTGACAATGCCGTATTTACGTAAGTAATTTTGTATTAATTTTAATTTTGAAAATGCTTTTTTGTGGAAATTACTTTAGCTTGGTTCGTTAAATGCACAAGTTTTTTAATTTTTAAATTTCTCTTACGTATCAGCTTCCTTGGTGTACAATTTTTTTTGACTAGGTGTATTCCACATTATATGATTTTTTTTGTATTAATAATATGATCTTGAACTAACTAAGGTAATAAAAAGAGCTATCGTAACAAAACAATTAAACTTACACATATTATTTAGGTCTCATTTAATTTCATAAAACGTAGCTAATATTTGAAAAACATTTCACATTAACGACTCTAAAGGAGATAAAAGCTCACAGTTGTCTATAATATAATGGGTAACTGTTGTACCATAATCGATATGTATCTGTTACAGCTAAGTTACTAATAATGCACCGCGAACCTAGGACTTACCCACTGTATACTTCATGAATATTACCAATTATTTTTTAAAATTCAGACCGATCGTAATATTAAGTCAAATTAACATCTTCGCGGACTATGGCTACCAAAAAACGCACTTTTTTTAAAGTCATTTTGCTCATTTTACACTCAAAATACATGTGCAATATGTAAGAACGAATCTTATTGCATTTTTTAATAAAAAAAAGATCGCTCTATAAAAAGTCATGTCCCATATCACCATTCCTAATACTAATACTACAAATACGTAAAAAAATAGTTTGCCTACTTAAATAAAACACAATAATTTTACACAAAAAAAAAACTTTATTCTATATTAAACTAAAAATATATCAATATTTTCGTACATTTGCAATATTCATGCTGCTTCGTTTGGATTCACATATTCCTAAATAAATACATACCTATTTTGTATTGAAATAGGTGTAAGGTTGATTAAATGTTGTGCCTGCAAAAGACACCAATAAACGCACTTCCTACTTCCACCCATACAAACTTCCAGAGATTCGTCTGCAAACGCAGTCCTGGCAATGCGGGTAAAAAATTTATTTCGAAAGTGAGGGTTGTATACAAATGCTGTTAAAAATATATATGTATATGGACAGTGCCCTGTGTTAACATGAAATATTCAGGGACAGTCATTGTATATCTACATATATTTAACCCAAAACATGACTGCTTTCGCAATCATGCTTCCCTGGACTAATTTACTTTGACTGCATTTGCAGACGTGTCCCATTTTATGTCTCTAAAATGATTGCATCTACAGCCGCTGTCCGAGACGGTGTTAAATTAGTTACCGCTTAAAATTAGTACTTGCAAGAGATGTTAACTAGAAGGTATATACTTGTTTTAACAAAAACAACGCAGTCAATTTTTTAGGTAAAAAAGAAATTTGCGCTTTTGTTCTAAAGGATAAATCGTTGCAACTAAAGATTGCAGCACAACACAAGTGTTGCAAATTCAGAAACGATTTGTTCTGGAAATGTACTGCTGATCCTAGTCCGTTTGATTTGTTGCTTGATGCGTGTACTAAATCAAAAATCGACGCTCCAACAACTTTTTTGATATGTTCTTGAATTTCAGGCATTTTATACAACCAAAAAATTATTCTAGGTTTTCAACATTAAAGTTAAACAAAAAATAATACGATATGATAATCAAACCACAGTACGCGATTTTGTTGTTACAAAGTGTTTCATAATTCGGTTAAACAAAATTATTTACTTGCTAAATTTGTTCTATTAACAAATATTTTCAAATACGTTTTGAGTTTTTTTTTACATACATTTTGATAAAGTTTTATTTTAATTATATTTGAAGGCTACAACAATTTGAATTATATAATCTTTATGAATAATGTCATAATTATATTGGCATTACTTTCTTACAATCAGTATATTATAATTATTAGTAAAATTACTCACATATTTGGTATTCATTTTTAACTTACAAATGCACACACACAAATGGACACACTAACTGACACTTTGTATAAAATTTTAAACCAAAAACAGACATAGTTCCTAAATAAAAGTAATACTTATCTAGACTGGAGTTATATTTTGTTCCTGTAAATGCAAAGGTCAATTGATAAAGTACCTATATATTTCGATGCACCTTGTTTTAAAAACAATTAATTTGTAGCTTTTCATTTAGCGCAACCGTTTGCTCCATTAAAAAAGCTACATTTTACCGGATGTAGCAAATATTAGTCTATTTAAGTTTCGTTAATAAGACAAAGTCTGGCAGACGTCTGCTTATAATAACTCATATGTTATTGTAGATTATATAGTGCACACATCAAAGTGACAACGTTCTTTTTCTTGCGGCTTTTTTAGTCAATCCATTAATCAAGCATTTTGGTGCACTATCTTGATAATTGTATAGAATTACACAGATATATATTCTTACAATAATAATAAATTATTAGCAAATTGCGTTTATTTTTATATTCAATTAATTTTCGTAGGGCTTTTTTGCGTATTGTGTTAAAAAATATGTACAAATAAACCTCAATGTATACTTAGAAACCTTTTAAGTGAAAAGCTCCACTGAAGCTATAAATAAATAGATACAATATTACCATTATGATGCAATGTTTGTACATCGATTGCAGAAAGAGTTGTCTTTTAATTGTAATAAAGGCTTTGTTTCTGATTTTAACAAATGTACAAAAATTATTTGTTAATTTTAAATTATAAAATCTTTAGCTTTACAGTCTGTGACAAGATATAATTTGATATTGAACAAGTGCAATAAAAATATCTTATTTCTTTAATCTCGGCTTGTATGTTGTCCATTTTCTTAACATAGATGGATTAATAACCTAACATTTTAATTCGACATAGTATATATTCAAAACATCAAAACAGTCCAGTACATGGGACTTACAAAACATAACAAAAATTAAGCTTTAAATCTTTCAATAATCTTATATTATGAGTTGTTATTTACTCATCTGTGTTTTGATTTTTCACTAACCAATTTTTATATTAGATATTTTAAACTTCATATATTGTACTTTTTTGACTATGATCGAAACGGTTTTAACAAATTTGCTGTTTCATATCGCAGAACGAATTTAACCAACATAACGTTAATTCGCTGTTAATATAGTCTGCAAATTTGTCAATTATTTCAACCCTCTATTCTCAGAGCTTTTTTTTCTATATAAATCTTTGACGTTTGCTAAGTAACGGCATAGCGAGTATTCGTCTTCCAAATATTATACAGCGAACTCTTAACTGTTGCGAGGGTTCTGTTCATGGAAACCCTCGCGAAGGTGATATTTCTGACAAAAAATTAATAGAAAAAAGCGACGGTAGAGCTGTGGTTAGCAAAATATAACCAACGAAAAAGAAAATGTTGTAACGACGTATATATCGCTTGTTTCATTTTTTGATATAAAATAAACTGGTACTCAAACTAGGGTTAAAATTGTAAATCAACTTAATTTTTCAGTGAACAAATGTTATATGTTGTTAACCTAATAAAGTAATTGAAGGAAAACAGTAAACATGTTTCTAGTTTCTACAGTGTACTTTTTTGAGTCCTTAATTGAACCGCAGGCTGAACGCATAAATATGCGTACGAATACTAAATTGTAAACCATTTTAGCTACTTTTTAACATTGCTTAGGTAAATGATATGATTTTTTGGTGAAAATGTGTTAGTACACAGAACAGAACTTGGAGGTTACCCATAAACATTTAAAAATTATAATTTAATGGCTTTCAAGGACTACCGTAATGTGTATATTACGTCGTAAAAACTGTTTTTTTTTTAAAGATGTACAAAAAAGAATAAGGAAAATAAAAACAGCAATGTAAATCTTCTTATGGTCTTTAGTCGGGGGAATATTTATTTCAAATGTAATTCACAGACCCAATTGTTGCGTTAAATAATTTTTTTAAATTTTTATTTTCTCCGAGCTTCTCTGGTAATATGTTCAACTTCATAAGGAAGTTCTCCTCCTTCGATTACCCACACTGAACCAGTTTTCCTTCTTTAACAACATGTATCATTCCTTTGGAAACATTTATAAACTATAATTTTATGGCTTTCAAAGACCACCGTAATGTGTATATTACGTCATAAATTTTTTTGTAACGATGTACAAAAAAGAATAAGGAAAATAAAAACAGCAATGTAAATGTTTTTATGGTCTTTAGTTGGGAAAATATTTATTTAAAATGTAATTAATTCACAGACCCAATTGTTGCGTTAAACAATTTTTTTTAAATTTCATTTCTTTCGAGCTTCTCTGGTAATATGTTCAACTTCATAAGGAAGTTCTCCTCCTTCGATTACCCATACTGAACCACTTTTTCCTTCTTTAACAACATGTATCATTCCTTTGGAAACATTTTCAGGCCTAAAACAACGAATAATCATAGAGTACCTATTTAAGTTAAACGAATTGTACAAAATCAAAATGATTATAATTGATGAAATATTTCACCCATAACATAATATAAAATATCGCGACTTACATTTGCTTCGGAATTTCTTCGACAGCTTTTAACATCTCTTCGTATACAGGCGACAAAAATTTTCCACACACTTCAGTAACTAGTGGTGTTATCGTAACACCAGGACATATCGTAAGGATTCTAACACGCGTCCGTTTAAAATTTTCCTCGTGTCCAAAACATTTACTTAAACCCAAAATAGCAAACTTAGTACAAGTGTACACCGGAGTCATTGGATAAATATCCAATCCAAATATCGATGAAATATTTATTACTACACCTTCATTTTCGGTTCTGTATTTTGGAATATATTCTTCGATAGCACGGTACGTTCCATAAACAACAGCATTCTAAAATAACGGAACGCAAACATATATACAATTAAAATTTATGTATCTTTTATTTATATTTGATAAAAATGCTAGGCCCGTATCAAAAACTCGTATTTTTGTCAGAAACAATCTTATTTACCCTAATAGATAAGATTGCTTTTGACAGACAGTGATTTTATATGTAACTGATTTTTACCAATGAATACATTACTTAAACTGTTTAAACTTTAAGCTTTTGTCTTAGATATAAGTTAGTTTTTAAAACGTTAGTTTTCTAGATTAAGTTGAAAATATCACGTTTATATTTCATGCTGCTAGAATTTAAGAAACGCTGATCATACCACATTAACTGCTATTTCCTTTTCCCAAATCAAGTCATTAAATATTCCTGCGTTATTAATAAGGATATCAAGGTTTTTGAAAGCCTTCAAAGTGGCTTTGAAAGCATCTAAAATTGCAAAAAGAAGTTAATGTTACGTGTTTGTAGCTGAAAATAAAAATGTTTGTTTTGTGACCCTCCAAACCTTAAAATTTTTATTGATACTTTTTATAAGTGTATACCGGGTGATTCAGTTTGACTGTCGCATCTCTATAACTTTGTTATTTGAAGAGGAAACCCCTGTAAACCTTATATTTACGTAAATTGTGGGAAAACCTTTATCGAATGCGGCGTTCAATTGTTTATTTTCACGATGAAATATGTCAAACTGGCGGTAGTCAATTTTTTTCTTGAAAAACATGGTGTACTATTTTTATTGATTCTGGGTAAAGAATTAAGTTTTAAAACCAATAGTGCATTAAAAACATGAGCGTAAAAAAGACAATTTTCAAAAAAAAATAGTTTAAAAGTTGTTTATTATTTTTCACAAAATAATCGTTGTTAATTTAACAAAACACCATCGCTGTAGTAACGTTAGAAACTATCCTAATTATTGTGTTTCATTATTGTTCGACTAAAAGTCATTGTTTTGTAAGTATTAAATTTAAATTTAACTTGTCAATTTTCTTCTGTTAGTGTGTACTTTAGGCGTTTTTTCAATTTAATGCTCACAAAACAATAAAACACAATTAGACAAGTTATAAAATGTCAATTACTTCAGCTACGTCTTTTGTCTAGTCAAATACAACAATTTTGTGAAAAATAATAAATATTTAAGGCACTCTCGGATTTAAAATTTAATGCTCTCTTAAAATCAATAAAAAAGTATACCATTTCATTTAAAAAATATATACTATATATCGCCAATCATAATTCATCGTAGAAAAAACATTGTATGTTACTCGATAGAAAAATTTTCCACGTTTTAAAAAAAAATAGAGTTTATCGAGGTTTTCTTTTGCTATAGGGGTGCGGCAGTCAAAATGAATCACCCTGTATATCACAGGCAAATAGCCATTTCAGGAAAATAGCTCTTTCCCAAAGAAACACTTAATGTCTGGACAAATAACTTTCTACTCATATACAGTGTGTCAAAAGGTATGGAATATGCTGTATATCTCAGTAAATATGTACTTTAGGGGAAAATGTTTTGAAAAAAAGTTGTTTGGTACTTAGTTTTCCACCATAAGACAATTTTTTTTCGTATAACAAAAGCGCAATGAAAAACAATTGAATTTTTTTAAATGGCAAGGTACCACTAGGTATATTATACTCATTTGATAAAGTATTTTGTCTCTTTTCAATGATGGGGTCACCTTAAAAATTAAGCTTATGCTAAGAGGCCGGATGTATATAGAGAATTGTAAAGATTCGTATTAGAGAAATTACACCTGAAATGGTTGGGAATGTTATAAACGGGTTAAAAACCGAGTTTATCATTGCCAAGCTGTAAATGGTTCACAGTTTGATCACTTATTGTAGATTTCGTCAAAAAGTTTTAGTTCTTATGATGTTTTTGTTAGAAATAAATACCTACTTATCAATTAACATAATTTTTGCGTTTTTCTCAAAAAGTTGCTTAAGTAAGGGTACTAAAGTTTTGCATCATTAAAAAGAGAAAAACATTGTTTATCAAATGAGTATAATATAGGGGTACCTTATCATTTAAAAAAATTCAATTGTTTTTCATTGCTTTTGTTATTCGAAAAAAAAATTGGCTTATGGTGGAAAACTAAGTACCAAACAACTTTTATTCAAAACAATTTTCCCTAAAGTGGATATTTACTGAGATATAGCATATTATATACCTTTTGGACACACTGTATATATTACATAAATGTCATTTTCTTACTCAAATAGTATTTTACAGAATCATTGTTTGGCAAATAGTGTACAGTTTAAAGATTTTTTAAGTAATAAAGGGTCAGGTTTAAGGTCGGTTAAAAGTTTTTTTTTTTTTTTATGCAAATCTATTAGTTTAAGTTCATTATTTATTAAAACAAAACCTCAACCTGCCCTCCTGTTACTGATCTACAGCGAGTTATATTTGGTATTGGTGAACGCCTTTCGTTTCTAGTCAAATAGCCTTTGCAAAATAGGCCCGGCCAAGAGCTATTTGCCTTAAATAACTATTTCTCCGCGACATATACATTTTGAGTGATAAATAAATATAAACTTTGCTTATATTGTTTTAACATTCTGAAGAAAATACTCTTTAAAAAAATGTTTTTTCGTACATACATATGTACCAATATTTTATAGTAGAAAATAAAATAAATGTAATGCTATTTTGAAATGTCTTTGGACGACTTATTCACAGAACATGACCTACTTTCAAATTGTTCTTTATCAGTTACGTCAGTTAAAACAAATAAACACCGATTCGTTCCATATTCTTTTGTAATTTCTTGAACAGCCTTTGCTCCACATTCTTTGCTAACATCAGCCAACGTCACGGCCTAAAATATTTTACTTTATTATAATTATTCTACCTGTTCAAAATTTAATTTTACGTTTAATATAGCAAGTAACAAAATAAATTTATTTAGAAGATACTTTCAACTCTTGTACATAACTATGTTATTAAAGTGATAAAAAGGAAGATAAGAAATTGCTTACTTATTTTTTCAATGTTGGAAGTAAGGTTTTTACTTTATTTTTAGCAAAGATAAGCAAAACGTGTTTGCTTTAGAATTAACATATTTTTTAAGAAACAATACCTTACGTTTAAATAATTACCTCCAAAATTTCTGGTTCTATATAAAGTTAAAAAAATATATAATATTTCTTAAAACATGTTTATGGTTATAATCTTTTAAAATTAACTGCAAAAAAATTTAAGAAACTATAGGTACTATTTACTAAAACAGCTTATAACGCTCTATATTTTAATAAAATAAATTATTAGTATTATTTCTTTTTACTTACCTTTACGCCATTTTTCAGTAATTCTTTTGCAAAACAAAGACCAATACCTGATGCTCCACCAGTTATTATTGCCACTTTTCCTTCCAAACTAAACATGATATTGTCGGTAAATGTCGATACCTTACTTGCAACTAGTACTTTGGATACAGTCCTTTGTTCCCAACTATTTGTACGTATCTAGTTTGTTATCATTAGTTTAGCAAGTCACTATTATAAATAAGCATAAACAAACCCAAGACTAATTCGCAGCAATATTAGCGACGGTAGAACTGTGGTTAGTAAAAAATAACCAACGAAAAAGAAAATGTTGTTACGACGTACACACGTACATATCGCCAGTAGCGTAGCAAGGGGGGGGGGGGGCGGTCGAGGCGGACCGCCCCGGGCGGCACTTTTTTTTGGGGCGGCACTTTTAGTGTACCCAAATGGGGTAAAAATGAAAATCTCGTGGCAATGAAGGATCAGTAGATATAATAATCAGTACCGACACAAGCGCTAGTAACTGCATAAAAAATTCATTTAAAAAAAAGAATTCTTATCGAAGTTAGAGGATAAAACGGGCTAGTCGACCTGGCTACACTGAAAACCCGCCCCATTGCAACGACAAAAATTCCAAGTAATAAAATTTATGATGGGGTACCCAACCATTCAATAAAATTATGAAACATTTCATTTATTTTGGGCATTAAATTCCATGCAGTTTAAATTCCATTGTAACAGGGATATTTTACTTCCGTTCTATTTCAAACATTTGGTTTGAGGTATAAATTCCTTTTTATATTAACCAATCAAGGCATAGCAATAACATACGTCCAATTATTTGTATTTGTAAATGGAGATTTACAATAGTTTTGAACTGTGGTAAGACTACTTTTAAATCATAGGGCACCAGAAAAAGACTTACGATTTTTTATTACTTGAATGTAAATACAATAATTTTTGGGAGGTTTTTAAATACGTGATTAAAATATTGTTCGTACGCGACTGGCCTAATTGTGTGATAATAATTTTGAAGGAAAAAAAATCCTTTATCATTTATATTATATTTGGGGTCGTGGCTGGGCAAGGCTAATATTGCTAAATATATTATGTATGTGTTCCTTTACCTAAATGGAAACTATCATTAAAAGTTTTTACCCTTATTATAAATAATTTGGTGGGGATGGGGGCGATCTGATTAAAAAAATTAAAATTTGAAAATGTTTTGCCGTAAAACGTAATTTTGGTTGATGGTAAAGTACTCTACATTATCTAACATTGCGTTAAAACACGTTTGAACACTTAAAATTTAAAAAAACATCGCCTGCGGCGCATTTTATCTCTTTTGAAAAAATCAAGAGTTGGCATTCCTCATTTACAGGGGCGGCAAATTCAGGGACCGCCCCGGGCGGCACAAACTCTAGCTACGCCACTGCATATCGATTGTTTTATTTTTTGATATAAAATAAACTGGTGTCTCAAACTAGGGTTAAAATTGTAAATCAACTTAATTTTTTCAATGACCAAATGTTATAATGTTTTCAACCTAATTAAGTAATTCAAGGAAAACAGTAAACATTAGGGTTTCTCATATTTGACCATTTTGCTTGTCCCAAAAATTCCTGCTACATAAAATGCTCTCTCTGTCTCTATTGATATGGGTGAAATTGTCTCGAGAGCGTCTAGCAGCAAAGAAACATCGTTTTTATCTATAAAATTTCATTTATAAGCTATTTTGCTTTGCATTACCAGGGTACACAAAAATAAAACTGTAAAAGTATTTTGAAGATATTAAATTAGTCTTGGAGACCAGGCTTCTTTACGCCAAACTAACAGCAAAAATATAAAAGAGAAAAATTATTTTGAAATAAAAATAAAGTTTTTTCATAATTTACTTTTAGTAAAGATATTTATATTAAATTTTCATGTTATGATAGTATTAGAAAGATCTTAGCACAAAATAAACGAAAATAACACTTTTTTTAAATCCCGGGATTTCCCGGGACAAAAAGCATTACCCGGGAAATATAAAATAGCTTAAAATGGACCGGGATCCCGGGAAAGAAACCCTAGTAAACATGTTTCTACAGTGTACTTTTTTGAGTCCTTAATTGAACCGCAGGCTGAACGCATAAATATGCGTAAGAATACTAAATTTTAAACCATTTTAGCTATCTTTTAACATTGCTTAAATGATCTGATTTTTTGGTGAAAATATGTTAGTATCTACACAGAACAAAACTTGGAGGTTACCCATAAACATTTATAAATGATAATTTAATGGCTTTTAAGGACTACCCTAATGTGTATATTACGTCATAAAATATAAATTTTTTTGTAAAGCTGTCCAAAAAGGTATAAGGAAAATAAAAACAGCAATGTAAATCTTCTTATGGTCTTTAGTGGGGGGAATATTTATTTCAAATGTAATTCACAGACCCAATTGTTGCGTTAAACATTTTTTTTTTAAATTTCATTTCTTTCGAGCTTCTCTGGTAATATGTTCAACTTCATAAGGAAGTTCTCCTCCTTCGATTACCCATACTGAACCACTTTTTCCTTCTTTAACAACATGTATCATTCCTTTAGAAACATTTTCAGGCCTAAAACAATGAATAATCATGGAATACTTAAGTTAAAAGAATTGTGCAAGATGAAAATGGTTATAATTGATGAATTAATATCATTTAGAATATCGCGACTTACAGTTGTTAATGTATTAAAAGTTAATTTTTAATAAAAATAAAAACAAATAATAAACGTCGACATAAAAAATTGACCGCCCTTTGCGTCCTCTATTTGTAACTGCTTGATTGAAATTAAAGTCCAATTTTTTATGTCTACGTTTATTATTTGTTTTTATTTTTATTAAAAATTAACCTTTAATAAATTTGCATTGATAGTTATAGTAAAATTTTTGAGTTGATTGTTTTTTTTGTTATTTTAAATAGACTGTTTGCTATGATTTGAATAAACTTTGACCTGATTTTTCTCGAAAAATTTCTTAGGTATGCATACTTTTTTAATACATGGTCGGATTCAGAATTAAATTCTCTATCCGAATCAACAACAAAATGTATACTATGTTTTTAAGAAAAAACAGTTGCCTATCGCGGATTCTCTACGATTTACAAAAATATAAAGTTTATCGAGGTTTTCTCTTGTTATTACAAAGCTATAGGGGTGCGACAGTCAAACTGAATCACCCTGTATATTGCAGGCAAATAACTTTTTCTCGAGCAAACGCTGTATGTCTGAATAAATAACTTTCTACTCATACACAGGGTGTTTCTTAAGTATTGCAAAAAAATTCCGGAGGTGATTCCTTACTGAAAATTAAGGGCGGTCTTTTATTAAAAAAAAATCCTTAGACGTCTCCTTTCGAAGTTACACCCCCCTAAAAGGGTGCGGTAAAATTGGGTTTTTATTCTATTTCTTAAATTTGGATACATTTAGGGAAATGATATTTGGTAGATGTTTTATACTCCTACTTATTAAAAGATTTCCCATAGTAATATTTTTAATCATCTCCCACCTCCACAGGGGGCTGAAAAGTGCGACCCCTGTAGGTTTTCTTATCAGAACCATTACAGAAGATCAGTTGTTCTCAACCTTTTAATTCTAGTGTATCATCCAAAGAAAAAGTCGAACATTTTAGTTCCTCCACTGTATTCAAAAATGATTCTCCCGCGACATATTAAGTTGTAATGAATGAACAATCAAGCACATTATGTATATTTCACGTACCGCCTACGCCTACGTCTTTCTAAAGTACTACTGGTGGTACACGTACCAACCGCTGCTTAAGAGGATACTGCACGTAAAACTCACTTAGTGTTCAAGTCTACAGTAATAATATACGTCATACTGATATAACATAATCCATGCAACATATTAATTCATATTCTTCCCTTAACTACTACCATTAACCATAACGTAAACTAAAAGCGCTAGATTAGGCGGTGTATAATAAAAAAAAACTACTATTAAAAGCTTGTTTTTAGATGGAAATTCAGGTCCTACCTAAGAGTTACCAAATTTTGTTTGTCTTACCATGAGTAATATTTTTATTTACCTTCATTATGCATCAATAAAGTGACTTTAGCAAAATTTCGATGATCAACAACTTTACTAAAAGACGTTTTGTGTCAGCGTTTTCATCACGTCCTGCGATTCGACCAGAATTTGTTCAATTAAAAGTTCATTTGTTTGAAAGATCCATATTCTTTCGTATATCAAAACATTTTAAATATTGAGCCACAGTTTAGAACAACAAACTTTTTGTTAATCATTTTAACGCATTTTAATATCACAAACTAATCTTTGTAGATAGCGTTTTATTTACACTTACGTTTTAAAGTTACCGTAGCGCCTTATGTACCTAGTTCTATCAAAAAGTGATCTAAAAATTCTTCAACAAATCAAGATTATATATCTTTCTTGGCGTTTGTTTCAATAAACCACGTCAGCAAAAAAACATACAAGTCAAGCTATTTATTAAGTGAATAATAAAAACAAAACTTCTAACACCGACTCACGACTCTTAATAACCAATTATGTGAGAGTCGCTACCAACACAGTATATTAAATATGTACTAAAACGAAACCGCACCTTTTGAATATTTATTATATTCGCTAAATTTAGAAATGCTTCCGTCTGCATTCTGTATTTGACATAAAACAAATGGGGAAAGAGACCACAGTTTTAAATTACTCTTTAAATTATAGTCTGGATGTGACAGGAAAACAGCCACTCTGGGCTTTAGAAAACTAGATTGTTGTACGTAATACGGGTACACTTGTTTATTATTTGTTAAAATACATCAACACTTCCGATCTAAAGCGGGTTGTTGAAAGTTAATATAAAAGACAGTTGTGGACGCAGGACCGCAAATTGAAAAACAGAGTTCTGTAAAGGTTTTCTCTTCATTAAAATTATTAATGTACCTAAGCATGTAAATTAAAAAGAAATTCCCTTTAATAAATATTATTCGGTGTTTTATTATTTTATTTAAAAAATCATCCGCTTGTTATCGCAATAATAAATTACATGTTTTTTTGTGGTCATATATAACTAGATAATATTGTTATATTACCCTCCTAGTATCTAATATCAAATTCTGTTTAGGTAACATGTAACAGGAAATTTGGTCAGTCTGCTGGTTGATGTATGGGTAGGTCGATGTAAAGCATGTTAGCTGAACAATTAATCAAGAGAGGGCGTGATTGCATGTGTCCGCCAGCAGAACAAAAGGATACACCATATCAGTTAATAGTAACAGCAAGGCTGTAATTATTAAAGTTTAAATTGAATTACCTACCTCAGCATATCATACTAAGCTGGTATGTTTTTAAATATCGTTTTAAACGCTTATGGTATTATTAACGAAATATAATATAATTGACATCTTCATTGTTCGTCAAACAATTTATCAGAGTTACACAGAAAATGCTTTTTGACATAATTTTTTTAAACAAAAACTTTAAGTTTATTAAAATTATTTAAAACATACCAGTCTTTAATAAATAAGTACTTGAAGTTTCATAGATACCGACAGCAATTATTTTGCGTGGCGTCCTGGCTTCCATATAGTTTTATCTCGCCAATTTTTATTATGGAGGTTCTGTTCTCTCATGACGTCCTCGATGTTTTGCTTCCATGTCCTTTGCTTCCACTTTTTGTGTGTCGGTATCCAATCCAGCGTGTTCTTCGGTCATGTGTTGTTTTCATTTGAAGTGATGATTTTGCTTCCACCTATAGTTACTGCATCGATTTCAATTCATTCACGAACCTCCGTATTCCTCGCGCCACGTTCGCCACAAACCCATTTTCATCGTTATCATCTATTTTTTGTCGTTTATTGGTATCCCAGTTTTTAGAACCATATGTTGCTATATGACTATGGTGTTGTAGTTTCTAATTTTGGTTACTTTCCATACTTGAGAGCTTCACTGATGTGAATGTGATTTAGTAGGAAGATTAAATTGTTATCAAGAAATTTTGGTGGTATAGTGATTAGGATCTTTTTACTGGTTAAGGGCAGTGATATTTTTTTGGTAGAGCAAATACAATTACCAGAGACCCTTATTTTGAAAGAAAAGGAAAAATTGGGCATTCTGTGTAATGTTTGAAGTTATCAAATAAAAAAGAAGTTATTTTTCTGGTGTTTTAAAGACCGCCAAATAATTTGGGATGTACGAGTTTGTTTCCATTACTTACTGATTGGCAAAAAAAACTAAAATAAACATACCAAAATATCAACATCCATGCATACAATTTATTAAGCTTCACTAATAAACCCAAACGTTTCATAAGATTTTGTGTATCAAGAATAAATAAAGTTAAAAAAACGTCGTTAAAGATTTAATGACAACAAAGAAGGATGAATATGAAGTCAGCCAATATGTTTTACCGAGCACATAAAAGTAAAATAAACCAAAGTTTATTAACTACCATATCATTACAAATTTTAATTTTCTTGTATTTTTATGAATTGGTTTTATATCAAGATAAAAAAATTAAAATTATTATAGAGAAATCTGAAATGTTTTTTCTTGAAATGTTTTTTTAATATGCTTGATATTTTTTACTGGCGTTATATGAACTGTCTGCCAAGACTATAGGACGTCTACTTGTCGCATTGGTTTGCTTGACATTTTTATGTATCAAATGAACAATTCTTGAAAAAGTTTCCTTGAAAAAATAAGACGCATTGCTATATTATATTCTGAGTTCTATAACTTTGAAGGTTTCATGTTTCTTGAAAGACAATTCGATAATTCAATTCAGTCAAGATGTAGGATCAGTTACTTATTTAAATGTACCAAACCTACGCTTTTCTTTTCTTTTCATATAATAATATTCTTTTAGAAGGAAGTTTGGTTAAAATTATTCTGGTAATTTAATGTTGTACATATACGCCAGTTAAAAGTTTTATTCATTTTTAGCATAAAATTGCAACCAAAAAATACTACCGTTTAAGATAAAAAATAAAAGAAAATGATAGCCCCCCCACCACGTAATTTAAACATTTTTTTAGACAGATATGTTGTGCTAGCCTTGTGCTGGAGTGCTTTGTTTAAATTTTTGATTGTGCTGGTTCCGTTAGGCTACAAATTCAATTTTAATTTGGGGGGGCTGTGGACATGATAGCTCCCCCACCACGTAATTCAAACATTTTTTTTAGACATGTTGTGCTAGACTTGTGCTGGCGTGCTTTGTTAAAAAAAAGCACGCCAGCACAAGGCTAGCACAACATATCTGTCTAAAAAAATGTTTAAATTACGTGGTGGGGGGGCTATCATGTCCACAGCCCCCCCTAAATTAAAATTTAATTTGTAGCCTAACGAAACCAGCACAATTAAAATTTTTAACAAAGCACGCCAGCACAAGGCTAGCACAACCTTCTACATTTTAAAAAAAGTTACATTCCAAATGTGAGGGGGCCCAGGACATGGACCTAGTTCTTGGCAATTATCTTGCTTCTCCTATAAAACTTAAATTTTAGTTTATAGAAGCTAAATACGTATGAACGTATTTATATATTCTTTCCATTTATTTAAAATAACGTTTGATTAAAACTGAATATATGTGTACGAATTTAATACCTTATTAATATTCCATTCTTTATTGATCGGCACAACCCTTCCACGAGTTTTATTTTTTGTTCCTTTATTTTGAATTAATATTTTTCCATTTAGGCAGCGGTATAAATCATACCGTAAAGAAATTCCATTACTTCATAAATCCCATCGCGTTATATTCCCGTATATTGGACGCGGTCCCTGCCTATAAGGAGACTGCTATAAATACCGAGTTTAAATAAAATGCCGCGACTCACGCACCTTGATGCACATGCAAATCCCCAACCCCAGTAGACGGCTTTGTTCCTTATAAGTTATTCTCGACTGATTTATTGTTTTATACAGCGGATACACCTGTGTGTTTGCGGAGATTTGAGTAAAACGAATTTATGAGTAGCAGTAGGCGGGCAAGGTCCAACATGTTTAATGTTTTAGATGCAAAGACAACGAGTACACAGGATGACACGGAGTGAACTAGGATTTAGTACCGCACCTGCTTCTTTACGTTGCCATAAGTTGTTTATTTTTCCTTAAATATTGTTAAACTCGAGAATATGAATCACTTCGAAACCCTAAGCGGGCATTAGGGAAGTACTCTTGAAATACCTAACTGTATTTATACACAATGAAATTGTATAAAATGGACTAAAAGTAAGCCTACTTATAAACGATCTCTGTCTAAGTATATAATTAACTACTTGGTTGGTATATGCTAAAAATGTATAACCTAATTTTGATAGTATTTGTGATAATTCGAAAAAGATATATACCATATTTATTTTCTTAAATAGTACCTACTTTACAACTGAAATGTTATTTTTATTTTGTTTGCACATAAAGAAAAAGAAATTTCTTTTGCTTGACTTTTAAGAATTAAATGAACTTGAAAACTTTAAATATGACTTTAAAAGAGATTTCCTTGTGTATTAAAGGCAATTTTGGTCGAACTTTAACGATTTGGACAAGCAATTTAAAGGTATAGTACATTTTCTTATCAATTACATACAATTTTAATTTTTAATATTGTTGGTATAGATACTTCACGTTTAAGCCTAGCGTATAATACATTTTTTATATTAATAAATTACGTTATTGTACTTGTCTAATATGTTGTGATTAAAATATATTGCTTTATTATTAAATGATAAATTTAAATTATTATAATAAAATAATGTATCATTTATTTACGATTATTTTAAACTTGTATATTAGTTGAATATTTTGGGCTTTTCATAGCAAACTTAAAGAACTCACACATCGAGGTTTATTATACAATTAGCTGTTATGGTGATATTAATTTTTTTGTAACAACAAAGCAGTTTAGGGTGGGATAGGTTATGGCTCAATAAATTCAATTTTTAATCGCAAGAGTGTCTCGGTAAGAACTTCCTAGCCCGAAATCTCTATTTTGAGAAATAGGTAGTTTTACAAAACGTTTAGCGGTTTGCAAGTTTGTTTAAATTTTTATTACTATTTACAAAATGTTTAATAAATTTTAAGAAATTGTATTAAATCATTTGATAATTAACTTAATTTTTCTGAAAAAAACCCCAATTTTTAAATATATCAATAAAAAAACTGTTATTAATGTAGATACTGTACAAGTATGAAACGCAATATATGTTAATAATAATAAATTTTAAAAAAACTTTCCTAATTTTGCTAATTTTACAATAGAAACTAATAGTTCTTATTTTAATATTTATTGTAGATAAGGTTTATTATCTGTACATTTACGGTTTAATCAAAAGTTCTAAATAATTTTTACTATTCTTTGTTATCTATAATTTTATTGAGGGTATCCTTTAATTGATCTAATATTGCTATTTTTATAAAATAAGTTCCATGTAAGATAAACTTAAATGATGCATCGTGTGATAGGGAATTTCAAGTGCTGTCAGAATATGTGTTTAAATAAACATTATATATTATCTTAAAAAAAAAAAAAATCAAATTGGCCATCTCAAAAATAGCATCAGATTTTTATTTAATTATTAACCCTTATATCTATTTTTACTGGTAAAAATTTATGAAATACTTTTATTTGTTTTTTTTTGTCATTTCTTATTCTTTTTGATTATTCCAATGTTTTTGCTCAGTTTGTTAAGAAAAATCGTTAAATTTAGTTAACTTACCTACATTATCATTTGATAGAGAATTTCAAGACATTTCAAATTATGCATTAGCATTAGATCTCAAAAAAATAGTACCTATACAGGGTGTAGACTTGGATCACGCAACATAGCAATTTCAATTGTAGAATTCGTAAAAAGTCGTATATTATCTCCTCTAATTATTTTAGAAAAAAAGTGCAAATAGGTTTTTTTATAAAAAAAAAAATTCTGTATCTATAAATATAACCATATTAATTTTTAGTTTTCCAATATCAAAATTAAGCAAATTACAATTTTCAGTTATTGAAAACGAAAAATTAATATTGATTATATTTATAGATACAGATTTGTTTTCTCTACAAAAAACCTATTTGCACTTTTTTTCTAAAATGATTAGGGGAGATAATATACGACTTTTAAAATTTTACCATTGAAATTGCTATGTTGCGTGATCCAAACCTACACCCTGTATAACATTTTAAAAAGGACTTACAACCGTCTGATTTTTCTGTAGTAAACTCTAAAGCTCTGTGTTTTAAAATAAAAAAGATTTAGGACTGATGACTCTTACTAGAACTCCCTACATACCTACATATGTTAACCAGCATTGACAGATATTTCTTATAAATAACATACTAGAAGTTATTTCTCTTTAAGAGTTAAAGAAAAATAATCAAATTATGTTATAAATACCTAAAAAATAGTATGTTGATTTATTTGTTTGTTTAAAGTGAGTAAACAAAAAATTTGCAAATATTCGCCAACTAGGTACAGTAATATTTAACTACTAATGATAAAAGTTTATTTAAATATTAAAAAAATAAGCAGATCTGCAGTTGTCATGATAACTATGTCTTTTTTAAACAGCTTATATTAATAAATGAATATAAAAGTCGGATAAAATATATTTCACTATAAATCATTTGATTAATGTGTTGTGATACCAAAGGCATATGTTAAGTAGATAAAGAGTAGGTATGTTTTAAGTTTTAAAAGTTATTATACATTATTTACAAGCAACGATAAATCATATGAAATCAACAGATAAAAACCTTCGGTACACAATTTCAGACACAACCTAGAAATATCTGTGCAGTTCGTTCAATTAAAATAAGATAAAATGGACGTTAGGTATTTTATGGATGAATATATTAATTTAATTTATAATGATGCATCTAGTCTAGAATATAATAAATTAATGTAATAAGCTATGGTCTGTTTTTGCATACTGCTTATAAGCCGCAAAAATATAAAGTACGTCGGTAAATGGTACAATAAATATAGCTTTAAGAAATATTAACACAAACCAACGCTACTGAAAAGTATCATAGTGAACAGCGGTTCCTTACAGAAGTACGCGACTGTTAATAAATATGCCAGAGTTATTTACATGAATGACAGTTTTAAAGATATTTGTGTAAAACGAGATACGCAACAGCAGGTTATATATGAACTGGTAATTTAAATATGGATGGTAAGGTATTTGGAGCTCCTGATAACTGTGCATACATCTGCAGCAGGAAGTGTATTCTTTACCACTAAGATTTTATTACCTATATCTATCTAGTTTTATCTTCCTATGCAACACCAAATGTTTGAAATTTTAGGGAGATTTGCAACATGCAAATGTAAATGCTATTTTATTGCCAATATATGTTTTTTAATCCTGGATCGATTTAAAAAATGAAAAGTGAATTAGTTTCGGCTCAGCGCCTTCTAATCAATATGGCATGATCGCATAATTTTTTAAATAATACTCCTAATAAAAATAAATTACCCTGTTTATTATTTTATGCTGATATATTTTACGTTTATTTGATTTTTTCATATTAGGTTATAAAAAAATCAAAAACACTGATCCGATTTTTTTTATAGATTAAGAAAATGCGTGAATGCTATTAAATTATGAATAAAACTGCGGCAACTTCAGTAAACATTTATGTTTTTAAGTTTTATACTCTCGTAATAGTTCTTGGTCAAGTTCGGTAATACATAAAAGGGCATAGAAAAATCGATGTATTTACGCAAGTGCAAGAATTTAATTTAAAAAAAAGTTAAAATAATTCTCCTGTTAAGAAATTAAACATGAAAGAAAAAAATTTGGAAATTTATTAATTATTAATACAAAGAGATAATAAAATTAATCGGCAACTTTTGTATACCTAGATAAAAACTCACAAAAAACATTTTAAAGAATAATTGTGTAGATACGACTGATAGAATATTAAACTAATTTATGTAGCTGATCTATATCTGATATCTTTATCTATATATACGTATAAAAGAGCTTGTTTGTTTGTTTGTTTGTGTGTTTGTGTGTTTGTTCGCTATAGAATCCTAGGTCCGTTGGCCGATCGCGACCAAATTTTGCACAGTTACTATTTAGGACCTAACTGATCAAACGTCGTATAAAGAACGGCCGGAAATGCCCGGGAACGGCCGGAAACGTCCGCCGAGCGCGAGCGCGGAGCGCGAGTAGTCTGTGATTGATAAAAGAGAATTGTAATCACCTAGTATTATATAAAACTGCGGTTTTATTTTTAAAACTTATATTTATATAAAGATAGGATTACCTCAGAATATTTTTCTACTACCACTAATGTAAATTACTCTTACCGTAGAGCCTGCAAGCATAGTAAGTGAGTCATAACGCACGGTAAGCAAAACGCACACTTGTCTTGAAATGTCAAAGTAAGCTTACGTCAAAATTGACAACGTAATAATTACATGTGTGTATTAGCCAAAAAGCCGTTTAACTCGTATTTATTATGTGTTCGTAGAAAAAGTAAGCTACATAACACGAGTTGTAAAGCAATTACGCACTCGTGGAAATACGAACTCGACGCTACGCGGCTCCGTGCGTAATATGCTTCTTACAACTCTTGTTATGTAATATACTATTAAAATTTCGTATAACACACGTATTACAATTATTGTAAAAGAAAGTGCAGAACACGGATTTATAACTATTGAATTGTTCGTGCAATAACTAGAAAATTTTATTGATTTTATAAAACCAAATGTAGATGCAATGAATATTTTGCTGCTCGATACACATCACCACATATGCAAAAAGGTTAGATGCACTTATATTGGCACGTGCCGTTGGAGTAATTCTATTGCAGCTGCTAGGACATACGACCTATAACTTGTAACCCCTTGCGTGAGGATTTTTGGCCCTCTGCAAGTGGAATAAGCATTAGACCAATGGATGTCACGTTATGCTGGTCAATGTTTTATACAATTTGTTGTAGCTCTCATGATAGCAAAAGCTTCTTATGAAGCTTTATCTATTGAAAATGCAATTTATACTTTTAAAAATACCAGAAGTTGGCCAGTAAATAGATTTGTTTTCATGATATTGATTTTGCTGCTAGTAGTCTTCTAAAAAATAATAAAAATATGTCAAAACAAAAATATTTTAGGTCAAGAAAAAAAAGCTAAATAGATTGTTCAATACAGTTGTTCTTGGAAAGTCCCACAAGGCAAATATTACCATGACCAACTTCAATTCCGCCTGCTAAGAATCTAAGGAGATCAATTTACTTTTTTCATACGACGTATGACGAAAGTGGAAAGATCCTCAAATTGTTTTAAAACCCGACACAGGTGACAAAAAGGGTCTTCCAATTGTAATTAAATCCATTCCGTTTCACACTGGTGGCTTTGTGTTTCAATAAATTGCTTTCTTTTTAATTTTTTCGCGTTCCCCTCAGATATTTGGCGTCCTCTCTCAGGGGCACGCCCCACAGGTTAAGAACCACTGGCTTAAGAAAACATTAAACACCCAAATATCTTACAAAAAAATATTCAACTTAATTCTTAATGCGATATAATTTCCTTGCGCTTATGAAATGTATATTTAATAGTGGCCCGCTAAAATTTTGGAGAAAAATAAATGGCCTGCACTAATATAGAAGTTGGACAGCCCTGGTCTAACTTCTCGAAAAGCAACTTCCGAAAAAATTTAAATGTATCTACCTATTATGTATAGCAAAGAATATTTGAAACTGAATTTTATTCTTTCATTACAGGAACACACGACAGCTGCATATTATACACATTTATAAGATTTTGAAAGCAAATTTTATTTTGGTTTTTATTGTTAGAGCATATGAGGGTTACATAACCTGAACTAACCTAACCTGACCTAACCCAACCTAACCTAACTTGACCTGACCTGACCCACCGTTAAATACATAAATTTGTATCATTATGGACATACTATTGCACTAGAATAAAAATTTCATAAAATATACTTAAAGCTCCATAATAGATAATTATTTTTGGGACAGCCTTTAGTGTAATAGAAATTTTTCATTAAAAAATGTTATTTAAAAAAAATAATTATGTAGTTTTTATTTTTTTGGTTTTGTTAATAGTTCAAGATTTTTCTTATTTTTAATGATTCCAATATTGTGTGTTTGCATATCAAAATTTGTCACCTATTGTGATTAGCAACCACTCCATAATCCAAGCTACTGGCGTAATAAAATTTGATGAACACTGATTAATTAGACCAAAGTTAGATTACTGATCATTCAGCAAAAACCCGATATGACCGATTGTCGATTATCTACCGTTTAATCGATACGCGCCCATTCATATAAAAAAATAAGACAACAGCAGAATTATTGGTCATCTAAGTTATCTGTGGCTCATAAGCACTTTAGCAGTAAAATATTCACCACATACTATTTTAGTTTAGAACTTAGCAACGTCAGGAAAATGAAGTACACATGAAATGTAAATATATTAATTTATTGGTTTTACACATGAGTTTTTTTTTTTCAATTTACCGACATAAAAAGAAAACATCCAAAGTTTTACAAATCGTATTAACCCGAAATGCCTATTTTTATTTCCTTATTTGATCGCAAAACCCCTTGGCCCTGAGGGTCCATAAGTTTTGCTTACTTTTGCAATATTATTGTAACTTCGCTTCCGATCGGAAAAACAAAACTGAAGATATTGATTTTGTAAGTCATGTGATTAGTTATTATAATATATGTAGATTTACATCAATTTCAATTTAACACTATGATCTTTAATTGCAAGACAGCAAAAAAAGATGTGAAGTAAGTATTGAGAAAATAAAAAATCAGGAATAATAAAATCTCATTCGCTAAAGGTGCACATAGTCTTATACTCGTACCTTTTAATTCAGATTGCTGTGTTTTATTGAATATTATTCCACTGTGCCATATGCATTCTAATTAAAGCGGTTGGCTCTTCAATAATAGCCCTTAGGGTTTTAATGGGACTATTGGGAGACCCCAAACAGACCCCTGTAACAGTTGCATCTAATCCCTGACCCCTCACATAAACACAACCAACAGATATTCGAATAATTTATGCATACAGGCGTTATTAGATAAGTACATTTAATGGCAGTCGCAAACTATTAACAATTTTAATATGGATGAAATATTTTGAAACAAATTTATAACTTCAACTAAAATTAATGTACGTACATATTTTAAATCCATTCAAACGGTTATTTATGAGTGTAATATGCATAAAATAAGTATTTAATATGAACAATATGTTAATGTAATATGATATTGGTTCACCCCGAAATATTTTAAATTTAAAACACAATTTTATACCTTGTACGTATATCAAATTAAAAAGTAATTTAACCTCTTTTGAAAAGGTTTGTGAGCTTTTATTGGGAAAAGTTTTCGCATTATCGGTCGGTAACAAGTTTTGTCGGCATGCAAGGCAATAATAGCGCTATAGCGTGCTAAAATCAATAGTACTCCCCGCCGAAAGTATATTTATGATATTCTTATTTTATGCAAATAAATGAGAACGTTATTTTTATGTTAAAACTGCATTATATTAAAGCGAAGAATTTTTAAAAGTTTTTAACATTCTAAATGTGTTAGTATAAATTTAATACAGTTTCACTGGGTTTCATGCTTTGCTATTTTGCGAATAAGATGTTTTTTCTCAATTACTTCGATGGAGCCCTGCACCTTTACTTTTGAAGGGATGTAATTATGTAGATTTGATCATATAACCAGACAATATTGAACTTTTTTTGCGATACATTAATTTTTGTATTGTATTATAAAGCAGAATTTAAAAAAAAATTAATTCTTTTAAGAAAGTATATTGAAACAAAATGCTTAATATTTTATAATCACTGCAATTCAAACCCAAAATTCAATTAATTTATTGTAAGATATTGCTAAGATGAATTTATACAAAAAAAAAGATCAAGAGCTGGATATAAAGTTTTATTATTTGTTTAAAATATATTACTTGGGTGTTATGGTACATAATATTCCATTAATTAGAATAAGTTCGACTCGTAAATACATTAATAAATAAAAGGATGTTGCTTAAGACTGCAAAGAAATAAAGTTAATTTCAGTCGGCTAAAAATAGGATACTTACAATAATTTGGTAGATTCGTTTGTGATTATAACAACATGACCAAGCAATGAGCATTTCTACGCTCAAAAATTGATCATTATAGAAGTACAAAACTTGTGAGACAAAATTAAGCAATATTGTTTCTACAACACACAGCATTTCCTTACATTAATAAAACATAATAATTTATTACTCGCTCGCTTTTTTTATAGCGCATTGTGTATGCGTCTTAAATTTATGTATAGTAGACAAAAGGACTAAGGAATATCAAATGATATCGTAAATAATAGTGTTTCGTAGATTATTTCATATGCACTTAAATGAGTTTTATGGGCAGTATCATCTTCATATAGTTATTGGAAGAGTGTGGCAACTTACTAAGCAAAATTTAATAGATCAGCCATTGGCTGGCAATTATCTTAATTTAGAAACAGTGTTACTTGTGCAGAGTTTACCATTATCACTGTTTGAATCTGCCAATGTTATTTTACACATTAGCAGCTTATGATACGTTAGACCTTCTGTTCTTACTGTGGAAGCTTAGACAATACTGCGAAATCAATTATAACAGCTCAGGTTGGAGTAACATGTACTTTAAACAGAAACGCCTTCGTTTCCAATTGGAAACGTCGCTTTAAAAAGCGCAAAAACTTCTTTTACACTTTTATTGCTTAAGCAAATACTTACTTAAAACCAGGGATAGAGTCGGCAGCAGAAAATTTAACGACTCCCGACTCATTTTACTGATGCACTGTATTGCGAAATATTAACAAAAACGGATATTGAATATTTTCTATTTCGTTTCCGTTCTTAAACAAAAAAAGTTGTGGTTTCCGTTCTATAAAAAAATTCGGTTAATATCGTTATTTTGTTTTCGTTTAGTTCTGATTTTCCGACTTAAGTGGATTTATTTTCAACTTTGTGCAAACGCGTTCATACCATTAATAGGTCTTCTTTAAATTAAATATCCTGTTAAAATAAAAAAAGTTTTAGAATACACCACCATTTTTTTTAGGGAGTTGTTTTTGCATATTTTATTATATCAAAGATTTAACGTTTTAAAACAATACATTAACTCGCAGGAAATATTAAAATTTTTGGGTTGCTCGTAAAATGATGTATAGACCTTCCTTATTTTTTTTGTATATAATCAATTTACTATGTCGATTTATACAAGAAGAGGTGGCTTTCACATCTTTCCCTTCTGTAATTTTCAGAGGGAATGAGCAGCTGTTTTTGACGCCTCCACAATAAACGACAAGAGCATTCGAGCTTTCGTGCTTGTAACCCACACCTATAACGCTAATTGGATTGGGAACCTCTTGTAGCACAAGAGTTATGGTTCCTCACACGTTTACTGAAGAAAACAAACATTAAATAGTTTAGTTTTTAGCAACGGAGAACACAAATTTCACATTTTCAACATTTAATCAACATTTGTTATAATATTGCACAGCGACAGCGCTTTGGAGCGTACGAAGGCTTAGAAGGGCCACCGAAAATAATATTAAAAAGGTGAAATTTCACCTTTTATCTTGAAATTTCAACTTTGTGAAAAGGTGAAATTTCACCTTTTATCTTGAAATTTCAACTTCGTAAAAAGGTGAAATTTCACCTTTTATCTTGAAATTTCAACATTGTGAAAAGGTGAAATTTCACCTTTTATCTTGAAATTTCAACTTTGTAAAAAGGTGAAATTTCACCTTTTTTCTTGAAATTTCAACTTTTCAAAAAGGTGAAATTTCACCTTTTTTCTTAATTTTTTTTTTAAAAAGGTGAAATCTCACCTTTTTGAAAAGTTGAAATTTAGCTTTTCTAGGTAACGTAATTAAAGCACCTATCTCTTTTAGGAGATAAAAATTAATAAGAGTTTGATACAGTATTTTCCAAAATATATTGTCGTGTCAAATTTTTGTTTTCTTTTGTTTTTTTAGGAGTTACGCCACCATATATTTATTTTTTAAATGGCACCATCCATATTTTTTTATACGGTTTGAAAAACTTTTTTTCTCTTTTCAACGCACTAAAACTTTTAAACCCTTAGGTACATAACAAAATGTTTAAGAAGATCGCAAGAGAACAATTTTGTTTTAAAAGCGTACAGTATTAATTAATTTACATTAGTAGGCTTTGAAAATAATACAAAACGGTAAAAAATGTATTACAGTAGTTTTGTGTTTACAGTTGCAACCTAATTAACTTTTTTTTAAATATTTTACCATTTTGTATTTTTTTTAAGCCTACTAATGTAAATTATTTAAAAAAGTTTTAGTGCGTTGAAAAAAAATAAAATGTCTTTCAAATAAAAAAATATGTATAGTGCCATTAAAAAGAAAAAATAATATGGTGCCGTAACTCCTAAAAAATAATAGAAAACAAAAATTTGACATTAAAACATTTTGGGAAATACTGTATCAAATAACTTTTATTTGAAACTTTTTTTGATAATTCTTACCAATAACAAAATAAGTGGGGGTGTCATAATAACAAAATAAGTAGGGGTGTCACGAGTGATGCCTCACCCTGTATATTAATTTTTATCTCCTTAAAGAGATAGGTGCTTTAATTACGTCACTTAGAAAAGTTGAAATATCAAGAAAAAAGGTGAAAGGGCCTAGCCGGATAAGATAGGCCAGCGGCCCTTGAAACCAAATTTTAAATTAGTTATTTTGCTATGTAGGTATCATAAAATAAAAAATATTTGCAATAAATTTAGCACCCCCTTTGCCCCCCTTCTCCTAGTAATCGAAAGAAGCTGTTTTTTCGTTTTAATTTTTTTTCTTTGCCCTGAATAATCGAAAAATTTTGAAAAAATTCATGAATGAGCATAATAACATATCTTATTTGAAAAAATTTTTATTTTTAAGTTTGACGAAAAATTCGAATTTTTGAAAAAAAATTAAGATTTTAAATGCGTTTTTCAATTGTTTTTTTTATAGGTAAGAGTGCGGCACTTACATATATATTGTATTTAGTCATAATTAATATTTCCTGAAAAATTCAGGAAAATTGATGTGGTGCGCCGTGTTCAAAAATTGAAAAAACTGCTTATTTTTGCACTCTTGTCCATTTTGTTTACTTTTGGCTAGTAATTAGATAGCAGTAAAACAGAGGGCAATATAAACAGTCTTTAGCCTTACCCGCTAAAGTTGACGTTTTTAAATGGTTTAGTGGTAACGGTAACCAGGAACACAATAATTGCAAATAATCGGAGGTATGTGACGTCACATTAATATCGCTTCGCAGCGCGTTGCATACAGTGCTGCGCAAAAATATGGAAATATGCAAACATCTAGAATACTGTCAAAGATATTTAAAAAAAAAAATGATAACTGACCATTATGGTAGGTTTCGGATTCAATGCTAATTATGATGTTGTGATACGACTTCCGGTTCAACCGGAAACGAACCAAAACTTTGAAATTTTAAATAGCACACCCTGTATATTTTTATATTTTTGGATTCCCCTTTTAATTTGCTTTAAAAAATCTAAAAGGTTATATGGGCCTAAAGCTAAGCGTTTTGGTTTTATTCACATTTTTATGAAAATTTTTACTGAAACAGCACTTTTAAAAGTTTTCAACATTCAAAAACTTTGGAACGGCAGTAACAATTCGTGTAAAACTTAAATTGAGGAATAGATTAACTAACACTTTGCACTGGCTATATTTCCAAAATATTACACAGGGCGTTTTTTACTCTAGGTCAAACTTGTAAAACTTTAAACATCGATAACTCATTTTTCAAGTAGGCCGTTAAGGTAGACAGTGCAAAGTGTTAGTTAATCTATTCTCAATTTAAGTTTTACACGAATTGTTACTGCCGTTCCAAAGTTTTTGAATGTTGAAAACTTTTAAAGAAATAAGAGCAGCAACGGCATATATCCTTAGGAAGGCCAAACCACCAAAACAAAATATAACCAAAGAAGATGAACGGGCCGCCAAGAATCTACGCGATAATCAGAACATTAAAATTCTACCTGCCGATAAAGGCAATGCCACCGTAATTATGGACAGCACAGAATATAACAGAAAAGTCTTCGACATGCTTCAAGATTCTACGTATCGAAAATTGAAGAAGGACCCCACCAAGAACATAGAACGGCAGATCAAGGCAGCGGTAAAAACCTCATCCATTCCAACGGAACACCACAGAAGCCTAACACCAACCGAATGCAGAACACCAAAACTGTATTGCCCCCCGAAAATCCACAAACAAGACGTACCGCTAAGACCAATAGTGAGCGCCATTGGATCAGCAACCCACCCTCTTGCCAGATATCTCGCCAGGACACTGCAAAACTTCATTGGACAATCGGATGATCATATTCGAAACTCAACTCATTTCATTCAAAAGCTACACCTGCTCGACATAAACGACAACGACATCATGGTCAGCTTCGACGTTACATCATTATTTACCAATATACCGGTAATAGAAGCAGTGGAATTGGCAAGGGAACGACTGATTTCAAATGATCTCGGTGGCAACCTAGCCGATCTAATACAACTATGCGCCAAGTCCACCTACTTCACCTTTGAGGAAGGCATCTATGAGCAAACCACGGGAGCAGCAATGTGATCACCATTATCACCAGCACTCGCCAACCTGTATATGGAAGCCTTCGAAGAGCAAGCCATACACTCCAGTACATTAAAGCCTAAACACTGGTTTCGATATGTAGATGACACCTTCGTCATTTGGGAACACGGCAGAGAATCACTTCAGAACTTCTTAGTACATCTGAACAACTTGCACAAGGACATCAAATTCACGATGGAGGAAGAGAAGAATGGAGCTTTACCTTTCCTGGGCGTACTGGTGAAAAGAGAAGCCAACGGAAGACTAGGCCACAGTGTATACCGCAAATCAACCCACACCAATCGGTATCTAAGCGCAGCATCACACCACCACCCGGCCCAAAAACAATCAGTGATCAACACGTTAATCCACAGAGCCAAAGAAATATGTACCGCAGAAACCATCCAAGAAGAATTAAACATGCTTACAAGGGCTCTGCAGGAAAACGGTTATCAACAAAGACATATACTTCGAGCCATACAGAAAAGTGCCACGCCGAAGGAGAAAACAAAGAAGGACTACATCGCTACAACTTATCTAAGCTACATCGGAGGAGTAACCAACAGAATATCAAAAACACAACATCAATACAGTCTTCAACGCTCCAGTGACGCTCTCCAATAAACTAAGAAGAACGCCTGGCTCAGGATTGAATCACCCGGGCATATATAGCATACCCTGCTACTGTGGAAAAGTGTACATAGGACAGACTGGCAGAAGCATACAAACGCGCCTTAAGGAACATGAAGGGCAAACAAAAAGAAAACAAATAGAAAAATCGGCCGTAGCAGAACATGCCCAGGACATGGGGCATACCATACTTTTCGATGACACAAAATTACTGGCCCGCGCCAACCACTTCTGGCCTAGACTATTTAGGGAATCTATGGAAATTGCCAAGAACCCCAACAACTTTAACAGAGACACAGGCCTGCAACTACCAAGCATTTGGAAACCGGTCATCAAGAAATCGCTGAGGCGAAACGAACCCGTCAGGCGCAACACCACGCCTCCACAGCCGGATATATAAACCTTGCAACAAACCTACCAATTCAGTCGTTTGATAAAGACCAACATAGGATATTCGAAACGTCACACAAATCAAAAAGACGCGGTTCCAAACCCGGGAACAAAGATTGTAACATGAACGATAGCCGCGAAAGCCTGAAGAATAAAAAAATAACATACCTACTTCCTAATAATTCATTATAAAATAATATCAAAAGTTCATAGTGTTAATGTTAAATGATAACTTTCTTATTTTTTTCTTTTAATTGTTTTAAAACTAGGTACCGCTGTCTACCTTCACGGCCTACTTGAAAAATGAGTTATCGATGTTTAAAGTTTTACAAGTTTGACCGAGAGTAAAAAACGCCCTGTGTAATATTTTGAAAACATAGCCAGTGCAAAGTGTTAGTTAATCTATTCCTCAATTTAAGTTTTACACGAATTGTTACTGCCGTTCCAAAGTTTTTGATTGTTGAAAACTTTTAAAAGTGCTGTTTCAGTTAAAATTTTCATAAAAATGTGAATAAAACCAAAACGCTTAGCTTTAGGCCCATATAACCTTTTAGATTTTTTAAAGCAAATTAAAAGGGGAATCCAAAAATATAAAAATATACAGGGTGTACTATTTAAAATTTCAAAGTTTTGGTTCGTTTCCGGTTGAACCGGAAGTCGTATCACAACATCATAATTAGCATTGAATCCGAAACCTACCATAATGGTCAGTTATCATTTTTTTTTTTAAATATCTTTGACAGTATTCTAGATGTTTGCATATTTCCATATTTTTGCGCAGCACTGTATGCAACGCGCTGCGAAGCGATATTAATGTGACGTCACATACCTCCGATTATTTGCAATTATTGTGTTCCTGGTTACCGTTACCACTAAACCATTTAAAAACGTCAACTTTAGCGGGTAAGGCTAAAGACTGTTTATATTGCCCTCTGTTTTACTGCTATCTAATTACTAGCCAAAAGTAAACAAAATGGACAAGAGTGCAAAAATAAGCAGTTTTTTCAATTTTTGAACACGGCGCACCACATCAATTTTCCTGAATTTTTCAGGAAATATTAATTATGACTAAATACAATATATATATGTAAGTGCCGCACTCTTACCTATAAAAAAAACAATTGTAAAACGCATTTAAAATCTTAATTTTTTTTCAAAAATTCGAATTTTTCGTCAAACTTAAAAATAAAAATTTTTTCAAATAAGATATGTTATTATGCTCATTCATGAATTTTTTCAAAATTTTTCGATTATTCAGGGCAAAGAAAAAAAATTAAAACGAAAAAACAGCTTTTTTCGATTACTAGGAGAAGGGGGGCAAAGGGGGTGCTAAATTTATTGCAAATATTTTTTATTTTATGATACCTACATAGCAAAATAACTAATTTAAAATTTGGTTTCAAGGGCCGCTGGCCTATCTTATCCGGCTAGGCCCTTTCACTTTTATGAAAAGTTGAAATTTCATGAAAAAAGTTGAAATTTCACCTTTTTACAAAGTTGAAATTTCAAGATAAAAGGTGAAATTTCACCTTTTCACAAAGTTGAAATTTCAAGATAAAAGGTGAAATTTCACCATTTTAATATTATTTTCGGTGGCCTTTCTAAGCCTTCGTAGGAGCGTGATAATAACTGTGATATGAGAAACTAACAGAGCTAAACACTCTCAGAAATGCTTTAAAATGAGTTGCAACTTGCATGATGTATACAAAGTAAATAATTGAAGAGCAATTAAAACGAATTTTGCTGATGAATGTTATATGTGCGTTAGAAATGATCAATTAATAGCCTTTTATCAGTTTATGTATAAAATAAATGCACAAGTAATTGTTCTGTTTTGAAAATATAGTTTTGAAAAAAGTACACCCAATCAATAAACGATAAAAAATAATAATACCTTTATTAGATTTGCATCATAATTAAATACATCTACTTTTTGAAAAACTTTATTTAATAATATTTGATATCCGTTTATAATTTATTAATAAGCGTTTGAAGTTCAATTTTTTATGATTTACTTATGGGTAAACAGCTGTACATATTTGCATATCTTCGATTAAGAATACTGACCAAAAAATCCTTAAAAACTTTATCATAAAAAATCTTACATAATTCAGAAATGCTTTTGTGGGTGACCTAAAGAATTTCTATAACTGTAAAGCTTTTTTGTTCCATGGACCCCTTTGTGAATCAGGTGAAAGCGATAGACCCCCTCCAAATTATATATATAATATATTTTTTGATATTCAACCACGGTGATGCAGTACGAAAATATTAATTAATTATTTCTATTTGTGACTACATTTACAGCACATCTAATCCTACTGTAATTTAATGCGTACATTTATAAGCGAGGGCAATGCTAAATTTCGGTTGGAAGTTAGTAACAATACAGATTATAATTTGATTTTTTTCATCCAAGCCCGCGGTCCCCATGAATACCTTTCGCGGGCCCCCAAGGGGTCCGTCAAGCCTTAATTAAGAACCTCTGATCTAAAGCAATTCTCAATAAACGTCTTATTAGGTGAAATTGGTGTTTACGCATTATCAAGATACGTAAACATTTTTACTAATTTTTGCTCGTTAAAACTGAAGTGCGTCTTATACGCGCATACTAAAATAAAACACGTCATTTATGATATTTATAGTAAACTAAATCAAAGGTAGTCACAATTTGAAAATGGCGCGAAACTAAATTTGCCATGTGTTTTCGTATGTGTCAGACATAGCCAAAACGCATTCGCACTCTAGGTTTTCAATATGTTTTAATATTTAGCTTGGTTTTGTAGTTTTTCATTACCCTTCAAGTTTTTTAAGAAATATTTCCTAAAACAAAACTTTGAAAATTGATGGTGCGTTTTATACAAAAATTTTAATTTTATTCGAAAATTTTCTACTAAATTAAGCATGTATGTTATACACGAGTGCGTATTATACGCGGACATTTAGCATATTTTTTTTTAAATCTAATTATAATTTAAAATATTATGCTATGCTTAAATTTTATAAATGTACGTATCTTATTGTTATCTAATCGAAGACGCACTGAGCGGTCTTCAAATTATGGGTTTCTAACACTTTCTAGTTCTTGGGTTTAACTGTATTGTAGCAGTCGGTCATCATGTGTAATGTGTATGTAGTATATCGTAAGTTATATAAAATACTTTTCTGTGCTCTTTAACCCTAGAAGCCCAATCATATTTTTGAGGCTATAAAGCCCAATCATACGTCAAAACGACGTACAATTATAAAAGGGCTCTATCTAAATAAACTTTACTGCAAATACTAGTTTTTTGTATGGTTTATGTGAAATACTTTCTATGTAAATAAAAAAACAGAAATGTAGAAAAAATATTGTTTATTTAAACTCTGAAATGTTCACTTTAATTAAACATACAAAAAATGGCACGAAAACTGAGATCCTTGTAATTTTTTCTTATATACTACAAATTGTTTACAAAAATCAACTATTTATATTTTTTTATGAAAAACTAATCAACTCTTATCAAACATAAATCACTCAAGTCAAAATATAATTCAGAAAATTCGAAAAGTGCAAAAGTTAACAAAGCCCAAACATACGTCATTACGACGTGAACATTGCGATAACAACAAAATGGCGGCACTTATCAAAGCGAGACTGCTGTCTCCTGTTAGCTCTGGGCATGTACCTAGTTGGCTCGGATGGTCACGGCGATCTAAGCAAGCATGCGAAAGAGATCGCGAATATGTGTTGTAGTGTACGTCAAAATGACGTAGATTGGGCTTCTAGGGTTAAAATATAGCTGGTGTCAGAAAAGTTTTACTTTCAAGAGGGTGATTATGAATAATATTATATTTTGGTGAAGCTAAATATTACTGTACCATGGTTTTGTAAGTGTCGATCAAGTCATATTATTAATAAAAATCTTTCGAAAGTGGGTTGCTCTAGTCGGCTTCATAAATTTAAAAGGCAAGTCTTGTCAAGGACCAAGCCAATCTTAAACGCAAACTGTCTTTGTTGTGGCTGTATCAGAGTACAACGAATGGTTTAGTAAGAGTAGAAAAACCGGGAACGGTAGTTGGCTGGTCTTGTGATAACTTTTAACCCTAGGAAGCTTTACATGTGTTTAGGGTTTGTCGGTTTTTAAAAATCGGTTTTGAAAAACCGGTTTTTTTGAAAAAAATTATGTATTCGAAAAACCGGTTTTTTAACTAAAAAACCGGTTTTTAAGCCTAGATTTAACACGTAAAAAATAAATATCTACATAAAAATCTGTACACTTCTGCTTCATTTGCAAAATCCAAAAAACATTGTTACAAAAAAATCAAACATATTTCCGCTGGCTTCAAGAACCGATATAGTCAAGTTATCGGAAAAAATAATTTCTAGAATTTACCCAAATTTTTGGATTTGCTGTTTTTGTTAAAGTTCCTCGATAAATCTAAGAATTGATTTCTCCATTTCTTCTTTCAAGACATTGTTCTTTTCATTAAAGGCAGATTTTGCAGTATTTGAATCAACTAATAAAAGGATAAAGAATTTGGGCACACTGTTTGAAGCTTTAAAAACAGTAAGACCCAGCTCAATAGTCAGCGAACCAGTGTTTTCTGTATCTGATAATTTTGTATCTCAAATACGAACCAGATTAAGTCATGATTCCGTAAATGTTTTGTGTTTTTAAAATCATGTTTTCTAAAGAAAAAAGCAAATTAAAAAAATGCTATTTATGGTTTGTTGGAAGTTTAGAATTTTATTTTTATTTGTTATTTTATTATTTGGTTTTATTTGAAATTTGTTTTATATTTTATAAAATTATGAAATATAAATTATTTATTTTATGACGTTTTAATTTTTTTTTAAAACTATTCGACAACCGGTTTTAACCGGTTTTTTGGAAAAACTGGTATTCGGAAACCGGTTTTTCAAAAGTCGGTTTTTGTATAAAACCTACATGTGTTCACTGTATCTACTGAACAATATACACGCTTTAGCTTTTAGTCACGAACAAATGACCGATCTTCCGTATCTCTCGCGGGAGGTCCCGAGATACCATGTCCTCACCAACTTGTGACATTACTTTTGAAGTTTGGAAACTTGACATACGTTGGAATTTGATCCTTTTAGCAACAACGTTCCTGTATCTAGATATAAATATGTTTTATTGTACATAAATATACCAGGTGATTCAGTTTGACTGTCGCACCCCTATAACTTTGTAAGTATTGAGAATAACCCCAACAAACCTTATATATTTGAAATCGGCGAGAAATTCTCTATTAAGTGATGTGTTTTTGTTACCTCTACGATGACGTATGTCAAATCCGCGATAGGCAACTGCTTTTTTTTAAATTACATAGTATACATTTTGTTGTTGATTCGGATAGAGAAGTTAATTCTGAATCCGACCGTGTACTCAAAAAGTAGGCATACATTAAAAAAAATCGAGAAAAATCAGCAGAGGCGGCCATTTTGAATACATTAAAATCTAATTTTTTATGTCGGCGTTTATTATTTGTTTTTATTTTTATTAAAAAATAATTTTTAATACATTTCCATTGATACTTACCGTATAACTTTTAAGATTTGATCGTTTTTTGTTGTGTTAAATAGACTGTTTGCTATGATTTGAATAAACTTTGAACTGATTTTTCTCGAACATTTTCTTATGTATGCCTACTTTTTAATTTAAAAGAAAAACAGTTGCTTATCGCGGATTTGACATACGTCATCGTAGAGGTAACAAAAACACATTACTTAATAGAGAATTTCTCGCCGATTTCAAATATATAAGGTTTGTTGGGGTTATTCTCAATACTTACAAAGTAGTTATAGGGGTGCGACAGTCAAAGTGAATCACCCGGTATAGGGTGACCCAGAGATCAGGGTTGATAAAAATCATGATTTTTTTTTTAAAATCAAAAAAATCGATTTATTTGATTTAAATCAGATTTTTTTAATTTAAATCAGATTTTTTTAAAATTAAATCAAATGTTCATATTTGCATGCTATTTCTGTTTTGTGCTAATATATTTAATAACCAATATATTTAATTCATTGGAGAATTTTTGTTAAAATAAAAAATTAAATATAATGAATAAAAATTTCGAAAAAAATCAGTGCTAAATAGTGATGTTATATATAATTAAGTCTTTGTCTTAACAAGCAATAAACAGTATGATTATATTTATATTTCAAAGTGTAGTATATGATCTACAAAACCATGCTTGCTATTCATCATCAACTATATGTGACCTGTGATCGAATTCTATGCCTGAAAATACTTGTCTAAACATGCAAATGCAGTTTTGTATGTAAGGGTATCCCAGATTCTGTTATTCAGTTCATTTTAGTTAGCAAACGTGTACACATCACATAAATAAACGCAACATAATGTCAGGAAGGAAAAGGGATAGTGTTTGGCAACATTTTATAGAAAAATCAAACAAATTGAAAGGGAAAGCTGGGAGCAGAGCAGTTTGTAAATATTGCAAAGAAGAAATACAAGGTCTGGTACAAAGATTAAAAGCACACCGTGAAAAATTTCAGAAGAAACAAATGCATATGAATGAAGTTACTGAATGTAATACAAAAGATACTGACACAGATTCTAATCCTACCACCATAGAAACAAGTCAACCGAAAGAGTTTTTTGATCCACAACCTAGTACGTCTAGAATGGATACAAATACAAATATAAGCTCACCACCTGCTAAAAAAAAAAAGAAATGACTGAAAATTTATTAATGAAATCATTTGTAGTGCGTACTTCTAACGAGTTAAAGAAAAATCTTGATAGACAAATCGCAAAAGCTATTTATGCGACAAATAGTAGTTGCAGATGTATCGAACAACCAGAAGTGATAAAAGCAATCGAAATGTTACGGCCAGGTTATTCACCACCTTCTAGGTTCGCTGTATCTTCAACATTATTAAATGAAGTGTACATGGAAGAAAAAGAAAAAGGTCTTGCAAAATTAACAAATAGTTCGGTTTGCCTTTCCTTAGATGGTTGGTCAAATGTACATAACGAACCGATAATTTGCGCTACTGTAACAACAGATTATGGATCAACCTTCCTCCTTGAAAGTATAGATACATCAGGACATGCACATACAGCCGATTATTTAACAAGTATAGCAATCAGTTTAATAAATAAGTGCAAAACTCAATATAATTGTGCAGTTTCAAGTTTCGTTACAGATAATGCAGCTAATATGAGCAAAATGAGAGAAAACATTAAAAATGAAGTAATCGATGTAAATGTGATAACCTATGGATGTTCAGCACACATTCTAAATTTACTTTCCAAGGACTTGCAGATACGCGATATTAAAGAAAATGTTGTGCATGTTGTTAAGTATTTCCGTAATAATCATTTGGCAAGTGCTAAATATAAAGCTGCCGGAGGTAAGGCGTTAATATTGCCTCAAGACGTAAGATGGAATATTCTTGCAGATTGCTTGGAAATATTTACACAAGAATGGCAGAAATTGTTACAAATTTGTGAAGAGAACAAAGACCAAATTGATTCTTTAATATTCCAAAAGGTGTCTAACATTAAACTGAAACGATCGGCAGAAGATTTTTTAAAAATAATAAAACCAATTTCCGTAACTTTAGACAAATTACAAAGAACAGATGCATTTTTAGCTGATGCTGTAGAAGCATGGAAAGAACTTGAGGCTGTTTTTGATGATACTATTACATTAAATATTAAACAAATGGCTGCATTTCTAAAACGATATGCTCAAGCTTTGACACCGTACCATTTTTTGGCTTATTTATTAGACCCTAGAAAAACAAAATTTCCTTTAAAATATAATGAAAAAGACGCAGCTTTAAAAGTAGCAGCAGAAAGTTACCCACACAGTGGTTTATTACCCATAATAATAAAATTTGAAGCTAAATCTGATCCATTTAAATCTGTTATGTTTAGTGAGGAAATTATTAATAATGTTACTCCAATACAGTGGTGGAAATCACAAAAAGATGTTTCCGATATTAATAAAGTGTTGCCAATATTAACACAACTAATGTGCAGTGTAACTTCTTCGGCCTCAGTTGAAAGAATTTTTTCAACATTTGGATTGGTCCATTCGACAATAAGAAATAAACTGGGAACTGAAAAGGCTGCAAAACTGGTATTTTTATTCCAACATTACAATACCAAAAATTTATAAATGTATATTATTATATATTATTTTAAATGAATTACGTTTCGTTACGTTACGTATAAGTATGTATTTAATACGTATATACATATAAGAACTGTTGTTTTTTTTTAAATACTTATATACATAAATACCATATACCTAATGTTTTTTTTATTTGAGAAAATAAAATTTTGTTTTGTTATAAATGTTTTATTACCTACTCATATAATAAGTGATTTAAATTGATGTTTTTTTTTCACTTGATTTAAATCGTGATTTAAATCATGATTTAAATCAATTGATTTAAATCTGCTCAACCCTGCCAGAGATCATTACCATCTCGATTATCTGGTTTGTTTTAAGTTAACATTCCAACAAACCCTATAGGTATATTATAAAACGGCTGCGAAGCTGCAAAAAAATTTGTTATATTTGTATGTTATTTTATTTTTAAATAGAAGACTGGTAGAATTTCAAATTATAATCAGATAGTATTTTTTTCTTTTACAGTCATGTCAACATTTGAAGGTATCATGAATAGTCTAATTTTTTTTTTGTAAACTAAATAAAGTTGGAAAGTCAACACATCTCTTAATAATTTTAAATTATGTTAATAGGTCGCTTTCATGGCCTATTAATGCTTAACAGTTTTTTTGAGAAAAACATTTAAAATACTCTTCAAACAGCTGGTAAGTAAAATGATTTTGATTTTAAACTACGAGTATATCAGTGCTGCTTAAAAATAACTGATCAATTCATTTATTATACATATCGAACATTTTATAGGTCATTTTATACATTTATTAAGCCACTTAGGCTCGATTGCACAAAGTAACACTGGTGTTAAAATACCCCGGGGTTAATCCCAAATTCAACTTTTATGCAATCGGGCCTTAAGGATGTTTATAGATTTTTCAGGGTTATTTAAGAAACAAGATATTCGTGGTGAAAATGGTTACTGGAAAAACTTGTATATAAATTTAATTAAAAAGTCACTTACTTTTTTTTGTAGACTCACATTATTACTTAAGAATATTTACCTCGGTTTTAAGTTTCTTGTCTTTGTCTCTTAATAAGTAAATTATGTTCTCTATCATCGCCCAAACAAGTTCTATTTTGAGTTTTGATAACAGTAGGAAAAAAAGCTGTGTTCGAAATTAAAATAGTATATTAAAACCCACTTCTTTGCTAATTCAATCATCCATTTATCTCTTATGGTTTTTAAACTTTCTTTCTTCATGTTGAATCATGTTGGTATATTTAATATTGTCCTTGTACATTCTTTTGTGAAAACAGAACCAAGTATTAATAGTTTGAATGAGGTACTTAGTGCCAGGTGTCATTTTTGAAGTTGTTAACTTGTGAGTCCACGCAATAATCCAATGTGACATGTCACTCTTTATTGAAAAATAGATGTGTACTTTAGGCTGCCAATCAAATGGTAGTGGAAAATGACGCGGCATAGTAATCTGACCGCCTGTGGGTCTGCACAATAGATGTGTCGTCAATATATGTTCAATCCCCAGTGACGCAGAAAATCTCCACAATAGCTGTAGCTTACAATAGTGTGCCATACAGCATAGAAACGACAAGCTACAATCACAGTCTACCGACAGCTAATTCTCAGCATTTGGTCTAGTATTGACACGTCACGGATCTACGTGCGTATTTTTATTAGCTTGGTTACAAGAAAATAAATAGTTCATTTTTAAATTTATATAGAACAGTTCGTTAAAAAAACTTACAAATCTCTTAAATATCTCGTATTAACCCTCACTTATGCAAAAAAGTTGCAACTATAGCGTTCTAATAATTGGTATATTTAGGCTTTGTTTAAGTAGCACTAGCACGTTTAAGGTCAAAATCTAATCGTTACTTTTGTTAAATTTCCATTCAAAGTGGTAATAAAAAAAAGTATAGAATTACACTTGTATTTTATGAACCAAATTAAAAGAAATTGTGACTAATTATTATTGTTTATTTTATGTTACTTGCTTTATTCTTGATGGATCATATAGTCCGGGAAGCACTAGAGGGCACTTTTAAATAGCTATAATGTTTATGCACGCAGTTGCAAACAAAAAATATAAAAAACTTGTGATAGTAACTTCCTCAGGTTTTTAAATAATATGTTTAACAGTTTTTATTTAAAGTCCAAAAATGTCTTTTAAAATAAATTTTGATTCGACCCCTTGATGTTATCCTTAAATGCCTAATGCAATCAGAAATGCATTGTTGATGCTAAATTTAAATATGATTCCCATATAAACTGAACGTCACACTCCTTTAAATACAAATTCGTGCCTAAAACCGTAAACCAACCTTTACTGATGCATATTGTACATGCATATTTTATGACTTTTCACTTACTGGCAAAAACGCACTCGCGCGAAAAGTATTTCAATTTAGATGTCACTGAACAATACAGCTATTATTATTTGCTGAAACTTGAAATGGAAGGGTTGTAATATACGTTTGAGTTTAGAAAGGGTGACACGCCTGATGTGTGATTTTTTGCGATCATGAGAACAGTCTAGACATTGGTTTTGTATTGTTTGAGCAGTCAGCAGTATGATATTTTACGTTTTTCATGTACTTTAAAACGTTTCTTTGCTATCTAACTGAACTGCAAGTTGCATTTCTTGATGGTTATAAAAGCTTCAGCACGTAATTGGTTTCTAACGAACGTTAATTCCATAAATGTACTTTTTTATTCAAGTAGTTAAAGGCCCAGTAAAATACAATATCATAAACATATTGTTGATAAAATCACAACAATGTTTAAAAAATGTCAAAATCAAATATAAGAAAGTTTTGTTTACTTCATTAAACTGCCACTTCAGTTGCAAATAACTTCAAATACTTAAAATTAAAAAAGGATAATTTTGTATCCTTCGTTTTTATAGGTAATTGGTTTTGGAGATTATAATTTATTAAACAAATTGTAGATTATGTGTCACTTTTTAAGTTAAGCGGGAGATGTTTAGCTATCAGAAACCACCTTAGTGTAAGCGTATGCGTTTAAAAATAAAGTGTTAGTTTTTGTCTTTGTTCATTACTGTTTTAACCGTCCACAAACTAGTTTATGAGTTGATGCGATGACTGCTGGAATAGCCGACCAATCTTCCAATGAACTATCAAAGACCGTACTGGAACGCTATATCGATACTGCGTGTATTCGTTCATCGGATCGTACATAGCCTTTCTGGAACAAACCTATCGTGAAAATTACAAAAGCAGCAAAAATAGTATCTAGTAGTACTTTTTTAGACTTTCTTTTTTCCTACTTAACTTAAATTCTGTTTTCCTTATAGTACAAAACCACAAAACAACTTGAAAGGAGTTTAAGAAATTTGATTAAAACTATGTTCCTTTAAGAACAGGTTGACTTTAAAAATATAAAATTAAAAAAATTGCAATACTTTTTAACTTAGTCTTAATTATTTTGATCAGATGTGATATTTAATGAAAGTTTTATACTGTATTTTGTTGCCGTGAAATATGTTTAACGGTTACATTATGTTATTATTATACACAATATATTTACTTTTGTAAGGATAAAATTATTCTGATACTCTGAATCAGGTTTTATTATGATAACGTTACATCGTCAGAAATCACTGAGACATCTAATTATGCTTGTACTTTGTGTTCCCGCACAATGCGTCTGTCATAGAAGAACCAACGGTTGCAGGGAAAATTTTACCGTTCTGGTAGTAGTGAGTGACAGGAAAGAGCGGCTTATGCATACATTAAGTTATTAATCATGTATCATATGATGATGGCCCATTGTGGTATTATTTAATATTTCTATTGTTTGGCTGAAGGCACCCTTTTAATGGCATTATAGCACGTGCGGCATCATCAAAGAGTTTAGATGTGAAACTGTTAATACAAATGAGCCGTGTTTTATTAAAGTTAATAATTGTTAAGTTTAAATTCAAATATGACTGTTTATAACATGTGCTAAATCGTACTTTCGTCAATAATTGTCGTATTCAACTTTATTTTTTACGTCAAAATAGGAGAAAATTCATATTTTGCTTTAAGAAATTAACAAGGTCACACTTGCATTTTTATGATGATTTGCGTTGTAAAAACAGATAAATAAACTTTAATGTTGTTTTAAAGTTAATAATTTTAATATTTTTAATTAAATTAAATTAAAAACAATATTATTAACCTCTTGCGGTCCAATTAATTTTCCCAAAATTTTACCTATTAATTT
This sequence comes from Elmis aenea, assembly GCA_947652605.1. NCBI lineage: Eukaryota > Metazoa > Arthropoda > Insecta > Coleoptera > Elmidae > Elmis > Elmis aenea. Next base: position 34,659,484 of record OX393577.1, on the reverse strand, counting down.
TCCAAAATTATAACTAACTAAATACGTATAATTTAAATATTCATTGGCAGCGACATCTACTGATAATAGTCCGTTAAACATACAGTTTATAGGTTTCCATGTAATGGAAATAAGCGGCAGTCATAATGACGTAAACTGACCTTGAACCGCAAGCGTTAAAATATGCCGTCGGCTGCGAGCCGACATAGGACCTCAAATGGTTAATTTCCTTTTCATGTTTTTTTTTTTAACTGTAAGTAATATTTTAAAATTACACAAACCAATGTATAAACAAAGTGTCCCAAAGACGATGCCTATGTGCATAAATTAGAATTGGAAGCGAGATTATTTGGATTTGAATAACGATCATAATAAACTATTTATTTAGCTTTGAAATCCATAAAAATGTCGCAACTAACTCTCACTTTTGGATGGAGGTAGTGAGTAAATATGTTGAACTTTTCTTCAAAAAAGCAATTATCAACAGTGTCAAAATGTTTATATAACCATCAAGACCGTAAGATTTTGCTGATTTTGAGTTAAAACTTTCGCCTTGTACAGTAATTATATTGGTGTAGTTTGATACTATCTAATGCTTGTCGTACTTATTTTTTAAAATAAACTAGATAATCCTCACGGTAGTGGCACGTGGGACACCTGGTATACTTAGAAAGAACATAAACAAAAGACGTTAAACTAATTGTTCAGTGGTAGCACTACTTTTGTTCAAATATCTTTAGTCAATTAAGTAAATGCCTTGTAAGCACAAAAAGGTCGAAGGTATCTTAACTTCTTCTATGCATAATTAAAACTGCTATTACTGCAACAGTAGCAAAGAACGTCTCATTATTTATATCTCGCCGTTGTCTTACTTTCGGTTACGCGACGGTGGATTATAAAGCAACGCACTTGCACATGCAGATGCATTTGTATCTGTCCAAGGTGCTGCAAAAACAATTTATGATGCCGACTAACAAGCGTGTGGTGTTTCTTTAGCAGTTTATAATTTTTCTGTATGCGTTTATAATTAACAGCTTCCTGTCAGCTAAATGCTACCGACTTAAGCTAAGGACCATAACAAAGACAAATTACTTTTGTTTGTTTTTCGCCGTTCCGTCTTAATGTGAATAAATATTTGTAATTTTTATTAGTTATTTGCGTATTTAAGTTGACAATCTGTTTAAAAAACACATTAATCAAAATCGAGCATAATATGAGACAATTAATCAACCCGAAGGCAGGTTAACAGCGTGTAATTTAATAAAAAGGGTGATACTTCGATCAAAATAAATAAAATAAATTTTGATTAGTAATTAGTTGTGAAAATCGTTCCATCTGTATAAATAAAGTAAGGGGTATTGAATACGCCATGTATTTGTTTAGGACAACCAATGTACCAGATGATTTAATAAACAGAATAGTGCTTACTATTTATGGGACAGATGAAGGTTCTCCTGAATGCATTCACTCACACGAAGACGGATTAAAGTAAATTGTGTTCTTTAAATCGCGTTATTGTGCTTTAGGTACCTACTTCAAAATTCGATTCTCTACTCCTAACAAAATACAGCTTGCACCTGTCTAAGAACTATAATTCCATGTGATTGCCTTAAGGCTATGATCACAAGTGGACCATATGGTACGTTTTAAATATTTAGATACGGAGTGACATATCCGACGATTGAAGAGGCCTTACTGAGATTATGGGAGGTATTACATTTATTATGACGCAATATTTTTGACTAGCATTGTATTACAAAAACAGAAATTAGTTGTACGAAAACTAAACTTATTTATTGTCATATTTGTCCACTGGTATTTTATTTTTATGGCAATGTTGATTACGTAAAGGGATGGTTCATGTCGCCAAATAGAAAGTCATTTTAAATATTTAAAGGTATTTGTTTCTGAAGTGCTAAAAATAACAAAAATTTTATGAATGGATTGCAATAGTCAATATAGTCTCTGTGGTGCGAATTCCTATTGGCTGATCGTCCTCGACAATCGAGTTAAACGAATGGGTTTTACTTAATAAGACATAAGTAAAGCTTTGTAGTCGCACTAGCAATAAAACGGTATGCTGTTAAGTACAGTAAACGTTTTATGCTAATTAGTAATGTTTGAAGACTAGTATGATCATCTACTGCAACCAAACGTCTATATTTTATATATTATAAAATTTTGCGACAGTAATAATAACATAGATCCAATTAGATTGCTAATCCCATGTTGAAACTTCTACTGAAAGCAGAAAAATGCATTCTGAAATTTAAAATTTATAAACTGGATCATATATATTAAATAATGCTGATATTTCAGTTACTGTTAATACTTTAATTGTATTAAATCTTGTACTTAAAAAATAAATCAGTACGGTATACATATAATCTACTTTTTCATGCTGTATACCTTATATTATTTTCAAAAACTCAGCAAATGCTGTTTTCATTTGATGTGTTTATCTTTAATTTAAAAGTATTTTACGAGATTGAAACTTCATGAATCAATAAATAATGCAAGGAACGCATTAAAACTTAAAACATACTAGATAGATAATCGTGTACTTACTGTAAAAAATAAGCGGATCCTGCATTAGATTTACATATATAAAAATCAGTATTCTTGGAAGTAAATAAACGACAATCGATGAATGGCTTTAACGACGCCCACATGAATTCATTATTTATTGCAAACAACAAAAGATACTCCTATAAACCGGCTACTTTGTGTCGCCAGAGGCAGAACTTTGTAGATTTATGTACCTGGTTCATAGACTAGTTATGTTTAATAAACATCAACTTGCTACTGAATATATTTTTAAATTAGTTCATGTATAAAAATAAATTAATCAATTTCATTGTAATGTATCACATAAATTTGGTCAAAAAGTTTTATGTCAAATAGCAAAATGGATAACTAACTAAGCCTTCAGGGACCTAAACAGTACCACAAGTATCTTAATAAAGTCATTCATATGCTGTGAAAATCATATGTGCTAATTCGTTCTTTATGACTTATTAGATTTTTATATTAAAAAGCTATAAAACTCTTATCTTCAAAAGCTAATAGATTAAAACAAATATATTTTATGGTTACGTATACAAGGGTCAAGCTGAATTTATTTAAAATAGAAAACACAAAATCCGCTACTTCATAAAAGTAACTTCTTTACCTGTAGTTTGAGGTTTAATTGTCAAAGTTTGGTTGATCAGACGTTAAAACCTAGTATATTTATTTCTTAAATAGTGTGAGGCGTGAAAAAGTAGAGTAAACCAGAGAATTTTTGAATTATTACGCATCCAAGGGTTTATGGGTGCAATGGAAAGTTGTTTAACTTTAAGTAAAACAGCGCCTTTGTTGCTTCAAATCACCGCTAGGAGTTCTGTTCTGTTTCAAAAAGGAAAAGGACATCCTCCTACAACAGTCACCGAAAAAAAATGCTGGTGTTAAAAAGATAATTAAAATGACAATAAAGCCACGTACCTATCCCGTAAAAGAGCAATAACTGACAGTTAAATCCTCGACTGTTACAACAAACTTTCACAATCACCTGCAATTAAAAAAAATTGTAATGGACACAAATTTGTTTCCAAATTGTGAAGATGAGCAAACTTTGACAATGCAATTTTCTTCAGCAGTACGGGCTTGCTAAATGCAGTTACGCTAGGTGCACAGAAGACAGTAAGACAGTTACAATTTTTTTTTTTTTATGGCATCTATTATTAATTTAAAATCTATTTTTTATGAACAATAAGTAAATTGTTGTGGCTTTAATTTAACGTGAAGGATAAGCTTGCCCAGTGGCAGCTATCCGTTTACATTTACTTTAATTAATTTATTATTGGCAACATAGGTTAAATTTTTACTTAAAACGATTAGGCAAGTCTAGAGGTTTATGCCTCTTTAGTCTTTTAGTTTGTCCAGTGTTCACTAATAACTTTGCTGCTAAAAGGTTGGGATGATGATACAATCTTTCTTGATATTTGGCAGTTACAAAATGGTACACAAAAATATGTGTACCTGAAGAATTTTTATTGTTTCTCATACGACAACCCTCCAGTTGTTGGCTAAAAAAAAGATAAAAGTAATAGAGCATCTACTGTATTTCCCTAACCTGGCAATGTGTTACTTTTGGTAATTTTGTTAATTAAACAAATTGCGGAATAAAAAATTTTTCTTTAAGTAGGAGATTAATGCTTAACGTTTGTAATTATTATTCCGAAATAAGATTGGTTGCAATTTTTTAGAAGTAGAAAGTAAGGTTGGTAAAGTGTATTATTGCTGAAAGAAATTACTACAAACATATTTAAAATAAAGTCTTAAGTCTGTTTTAGACTACACTATCTTTTCGTTTAAGAAAATCGTATACGATTTTCTAGTACGGTGTCAATCAGAAATTACAAATCTTGAACCAAAAATTAGTACGAAATTACTACGTGCCCTAAATGCGTCCAATTTTAGCATGGGCGCATGCGTATTCTACTGTTACTGTATCTGACCGCATGTCATTTGTGGGTTAGGTTAACTGAAACAATCAAACGATGTTAAATACTACTTATTACCGTTATATCTCTCACAATTTATTTTGTAGGAATAAATATGTAGAATGGAACAAGCGTTAAATTTACGTTAAATTTACGTTAAATTTGAAAATAATACGCTTTCTGTTGTGATCAAATTGAACATTTGACATGGTGCCAACAAAATATGATAAAAGTTACTAAAAAGTAACCAAAATATATTGGGGTTTTCGTACCAAAAAATAGTACAGTGTAAGAGGTTCATATTTTCCATGCTCAATTCTTGAACGAAATGTTTGTATCAAAAATCGTATACGATTTTCTTAAACGAAAAAATAGTATAGTATAAAACAGTCTTTAGATAATATTAACAGTATTTTTCATTTTCAATAAATTCAGCTTCACCTTCGTACATATACAAATTGCCACAAAAAAGTTATCGATGACTGAAATAAAAAATTAACCATATGTGTGACAAAAATTCTGCTTATTGAGCGCACACTTCACATCACTCGAAGAGTGATTGGAAACTCATAAAAAATACTCCTGGCACAAGTTTTAATTGCTTTGTCACCTTACTTTCAATGCTTGGCTTGGTACATCAAAGAACTTCAAATTTAGCTTTAGAAATAAAAAAGTCCAGAAATACCAAAATCAAGTGTGTGAGGAAGGTGTTTATTTTCTATTAAAAATACGACACAACAGCAAATATGTGCATTGGCAGATTGTCGCGCAAGTAGTAACTACCATGCAAAAAAAAGCATTGGGTCAACTCAAGAATTTTTAAATGTAGCGGTCCAAGACATTTTTTATGAAATTTGCCTTGCATTGTTTGCCTCTTGGGTGCAAAGTTGTGATAAATCAATCCTTTGGCACCTAAAAACGACGCCCGCTTCTTTCAACGTAGGTACTTAAGCGTCTCCCTTTCTCTTTGAACAGCTTGTGCCACTCGAGTGTTGATGTGCTCGATAAATATATTTCTCCTTATGATATAACATCTGATGCGTTTCTGTTGCAACTTTTTTACTTTAAACAAAACTTAATCGTGAATTTTTTGTTGTATCATGGAAACAGTAACACGACAAAAATCTTTAAACGCTACCAACTAAGACTTGATACATCAAAGGTAATATTTCTACGACTCACTGACATGAAATGCCAGTATTGCCAACAAAAAAGTCTACCCGAGAACTTTATCGCCAAACTGTGTATAATAATTAAAAAAGACCAGTTTAAAGACAGCAATAAAAAAGTACATAACACTTTCTTATAGTGTCAAACGTCTAAGGATTTTTTAGTTTCACATTACAAACCACTCCGTTTTCAACTTCGATCATTGTAACCATTTTGTTTTGGTTTGATGTATTCCAATTAAAATTAATTGAAATTTATTACCGAGGTACTTTTATAGGAACAACTCAACACCTTAACCGTTAGTAATGATAGGGTTCGTATCAACCTACTCTAACAATACCATGAAGAATGTTATGATGTCTATATTCAAGGTAATTTGCTTTTATTGTTTTATATTATATAAGCTATTGTCTGAAGATTCAATTAAGGGAAACAAAGAAGGTGTTCGCTTACAGGTTTCGGATAGTGGGATGATTACCACTACTTTTATTTAAATTATAATTAGTAACCTTTTACTCCTTGTAATGTGCTCTCTTACAAACGCCATTCAAGAAACTGAATACAATAAAGTGAAACATATAACTACGTTTTTAACAAAGATTTGAATAACTAAAGCCTATCACCATTTTTCCTCGTGTTTTAAAATAGCTAAATATGCTTATTTGCAAAAACTAAGTTTAGGCATTGCAATAACACAAATATCGAAACAACAATGAAAAACGATTTATTGGTTATTTAAATAACAATGCCTTAGGTACTTATGTGGTAAACCGTAAATCCAATTGAAGCTCATAATTTTTGTATTTTCCTAAATAGTTGTCTTTTACAACATTTTACGTTTATCTCTTTGATACATTGCATCCTATAGGTATCAATAACCATAGTTATATTATAATGTAATTTAAAATCACGTATTTATTTAGTTCGTATCAAAGACCATGTCCGTTGTCATAATTTTGGTTCAAAATATATCTCAGTTAAGATTTTAATTTACTATATTTTTAAACCCTGGTTCGTGAAATTTTGAAATGTTCTTGTAGAACCAATGATTAGTTTATGCAAATGCTTATAGGTTTAAATAAAGTCCATCTTAATTAGTTTTCCTACTACAATTCTCAAACGAAGTAGAGAATAATGTTTTCTGTTTTTTAAAATTAAATTAATGTTTTGATAAAAGCAAAAATGATTATATAAAAATATTTTCTATTAGTTTCAAAAATAAACCCCAAAATTAGAAACAGAGAAGATACTAAGAAGCTCTGTTTTGTTTTTCACAAATCATAGCTTAAAAAACTGCAGGCTCACATGTAGATATCTGATTGATTAGGTATAACCAAATCCAAGTTTAATGGCGAAGGGTGGGGGTGCGCACTAAACACAATTGGAATTAAACACACCTACTTACTTAGCTGTTTTGGTAAACAGCCTATAGTTTAAGAGTCTGTGGACCATATTGTGGTGTCTGCTGCGCGAACATACCCCCGCTCTTCGCCATTAAACTTGGATTTGGTTATAACTTGGTTTGATTGAAATCGCTTTGAAGGTTTCTTAAAATGCCCGTACCCATAGTCGAATCTCGAACTTGTTCTTGAGACATACTCGACGGAGTCGACCTCAAGTATTTGCGAATGCTCAGCGACGGTTGTATTCCATAAACAGAACTTCGGCAATTCTCGGCGAAGATCAAGAATATCACAGGAATCTAGTAACTTTTTACATTTATACATTGTCGGGATTGAATATTATCATATTCATAACCTCACTCGCGTTTGGTATTATTTTTGAAACCACAGGGCTATTGTTGGAATCTTACAAGATGTAAATAACCTGTAATTCTGGGTATTTCTGTATTGTATTGACTAATGGCAACGTAATGATACTTTTCCCGTTATGCTCTGTAACTGTAAACTGGGCATGTACCCCGTTATGCTCTGTAACTGTAAATTGGGCATGTACATAGTTTTCAGTATTATTCAAATTCAGTTTCGTTTTGATGCCAGTCGAGTGCTGTTTGTAGTAAATTTGTTCGTATATCGTATTCTTTAATTTTTTTTACAATTTGGTGTTTCATTGTTTAGTGCTTTAATAATTTTTTTTACTATTCGTGTTTCGCTGTGTATAGTGATTTTAAAAACCGCTATGGCCACTAAAATTGTGCCATATACCATTAAAGAGAAGTTGCTGTTGGCAAATTTAGTGGCCCACCACAAAATCGTGGAAGACAAGAGAACAGATGCGGCCACAATTCAAATGAAACAAGCCGAGTGGCAAAAGATCACTGCATCATATAATTCCCAAGTCGATATCATTATAACAAAGAGGAACGAAGCACAGTTGAAAAAGCTGTGGTGCAATCTAAAACGACGGTATGTAAAATTTTTTCAAAAGGGTTATAATATTATATGAATCTATATCTTTTATAGGAAGAGGAAGGAAACAACAGAAGTGAAATATAAGCGCTTGAAGACAGGAGGAGGGCCCTCTCCAGCTGATCCAACCGATCCAGTGATGGAAGCTGTAAGCGTGGCAGCCCCACATATTGATGTTGTCCTGGAGTGCCTATGGGACAGCACAGCTGAATATGAAAATACATCAGGAGCCGGTACACCGGTCAATTACGAGCAAAGCCAGTCCGATGGGAGTGAAGATGATGCAATCGCACCTGTTGCACTTGCATCGGCAGTTCTTTCACCTTCAACGCCTGCCGTTGCAAGTGCGTCCAAACCAAGGATGCGACGAAGGGCACTTCATGTCGAGACGGAGTGCAGTTTACGCATCCAAAAATTAAAAGATGCCATCGACTATCAAACTGTTCTTCACAATGTCCGCCTTCGAATCAAAGAAGAAGCATTGTTAAAAGTGGCAGCTGAACGACGAAAGGCGGAGAAAGACGAGCAGCTGGCACAACAGAAACTTGACTTGTTCATAAAACAAAACCCTATGTAATAAAATAATAAATACTGTTCTTTCTAAATAAATTTATTAAATTTACTGCATTTTTTTTTACGCCCAAGTGTTTGACATTTTCATGGACAACTAATTAATTGCGATCATTTATAATATTATTATAACAAGTACATCCATTCAAGAAGCAAGTTTCAAAATTAGTTACATTACATTATATACTAAAACAAATATTGATCTAAGTCAGTGGTCGACAACCCGCAGTCCTCTATGTACCTTAATCCGGCCCGCCAAGTTATAATCTAAAGCTTTAATGAACTCAATATTTCATAACTAAAACATGGTGGTATATAAAGGCACGTTATCCGATAATGATATGTGCTTCCCGCTTAAATACAGGTATGGAGAAGGTAACAACGATTCAACTTTAATTTTTTATAAAATAACGTAACGATATTTTAATAACGTTATAGTAATCGATAACATTATTATATATAAAAGTTATTTTGTATCGTTATTCTCTATAAATTAAATTTTTATATTACCATCTTTTTATTTTCAGAAGATATATTTTGTTCATATTCTAGAAATTAAAATGAAAATACAATATCTCAACGTGATGTTATACTATTTATTAAAATTACAATTACAGTACCCAAAAATAAATTCACAGTTACAAATAAAAATTATTTTTAAAACTTTATATATCGAAATTTATGTAACATTATATAACATAACAATTCATTTTTTTAATTGTTATGTATGTTATGTTATTTATAACGTTATTCCGTACCTGCTTAAAAATATTGTTTAATTTGGCCCGCTATCAAAAAAAAGTTTGCCGATCCCTGATCTAAATTATACATGTTGAATTATTATTTTACGAAAAATGCTCAATGATGAACTGTGTACGAAAATTTAAACCAAGTTGACTATTATTTGCGGCATTCGCAATAGGCACCTCTTCTGGCAAAGGAATATTTTCTTCGATATGATCCTTATGCCGTAAGCCGATATTATAAAGAACAGCTGTGGCACAAATGATTGCTAAAGAAGTGTCTAATGCTGTTGACAAACACCTCCTCAAACATGGAAATTTTCTTTTCCACACGCCAAATACTCTTTCAACAATGTTGCGTGTTCGGATGTGTGCAGTATTATATTCAACTTCATGATGATTATCTGTGAAATAAAATGAATGATACCAATATAGCTTGAAATATTATGATTTTCAATAAATTTATACATACCAGGTTGAATAACAGGTGTCAATAAATACGGTTTGCATGCATATCCACTATCACCTAATAACAACCCTTTGAGTTGCCTTTCTTCAAAGCGAACACGCAATGCACTTCGGTCAAATATGACACTGTCATGGGCGGATCCTGGATTCCTGACAACTATATCCAAAATTTCCATTTGCGGCCCAGCTGCAACCTTGAGGTAATTTTTAAACATAAACATTTTCATTCATTTGAGTAGGTAATCTAATTCATAAAAATTGACAAACCTGTACATTTATAGAAAAATATCCCTTCCTATTACGAAATACCTCCCCATTATTTCCTCCGGGATTAGCAATCAGTATGTGAGTACAATCTACACAGGCAGCAACACCAGGGAATCCAGCTATTTGTGAAAATCTGGTTATATTTTGCCGCTGTTCATTTTCTGTTGCTGGGAAGTGGATAAATTCACCAACCCGTTGAGCAAGGGATATTGATACTCTTTTTACAATTCTGCTAACAGATTGTTGACTTGCCCCTCGTAAGTCACCTGAAACAGTCTTAAAAACGGTAGGACATTGTTCAGCAAAATGAGAAATAAATTAAAAAGTTATTTATACATAAAATTACTCACTTGAAAGTTTCCGGTAGAATAAAACCGTAGACATGTTAATAGTTGTATTATTATTGGTAAAAAGGGCAGTCCTCGATTGTTTACCTTACTCAAATCATCAGATACCAGTGGTAAAATGGTATGTACAACTGTATTTTTTTTAAAACGATACCTATCACGAAAATCACCATCTGAGTAGAACTCCAAAGGGTTTTGTATGTCCCGTATGTACCTTTTAGGAATTCTTATTACCAAATTGTTCTCTTCTTCTACCATGTCTACGAATTCCATGAACTCTAATAAATCATCCCAATCATTCATGTTGATTCACTTCGCGCAAAGTGTAAAATACAAACCAACATTGATCAAATCAAGAATTGTAATCACAATGTGAGGTTGGATTTACCGCAAGCACGTCTCAAGGTTGGTCTGCGCTCGACTTGAGTTGCTGCCAAGTACGTGCGAAGTAACGCTTGAGGTAAAAGTAACGACTATGGAATGCAATGGAAGACTTGAGTCGGTCTCAAGTCGGAGATCGAACGAAGTATCGACTATGAGTACGGGCATTGTAATCTGTGTTTCGTCTGCTTTTAATAAAGGACATCTACAGGGTTTGTACTTGCGCTTCCCTCGGTTTGTTTTGACGTTTTGTCAATTAGCAACGATTATCTCGCGTTTAGTATTATTGTTGGTGTACCAAGTGATTAAAATATTACCAAAAACTGTTTGGAAAATACATTTTTAATTTTCGAAAATTCATTTTCATGTATTTTGTTCAATGTTTAATATTTAAAAATGACCCATAAAAAGCCAATAAGCATTGAAAAGCGTACAGCCATTTGTACTTTAAGAAATGAAGGCTATTCCATGTCTCAAATTGCCCGAAAAGTAAGTGTTTCCAAAAAAGGTGTTTACACCACCTTAGACCGAAGTCAAAAATTTCATAGTTTGATGGACCGAAAACGATTAGGAAGGCCGAGAAAGACAATAAAGGCTGAGGGCAAGTACATAATAGTTAAAAGTAAAAGAAATCGTCGACTTACAGCAGTCGATATTGCTAATGACTTTAATTTTGGAAAATCTTTAAAAATTTCAATTACTACGGTTAAGACACGTCTTCTACATGCTGGTCTGAGAGGAAGAGTTGCAATGAAAAAACCTCTTTTACAAAATGCTAATAGAAAAAAAACACTGGAATGGGCCAAAAAACATGCGAATTGGACATGCTCAACAATGGAATAGTGTTTTATGGACAGATGAGTCTAAATTTGAAATCTTCGGATCAAAGCGAAGAGCGTACGTTCGGCATTACCCTGGATAGCACATGAACGATGACTGTGTGGTTTCTACAATTAAGCATCGAAATGGAAGTGATGGTTTAGGGATGTTTTGCTGGAAATCGTGTTGGAACATTAAAAAAAATTGATGACATTTTTCGCAAAGAGGGCTATCTTCAATTTTGAGAGATACAGCTATTCTGTGTGAAAGACAACTTTGTGGTCGAAACTTGGTGTTTCAAGAGGATAACGACCCCAAACCCTCCTCAGCATTGTGTCGAAATTATCTGCAAGGTCTAGAAAGAAAAAACGTTTGCAAACAAATGATTTGGCCTGCTCAGTCACCAGATCTTTCTCCCATTGAGTTTTTGTGGGATGAATTAGACTGGCAAGTCCGAAAAACTGCAGCTACAAATGAAAAACACTTTTGGTTAAAACTTCAACATGCATGGGTCAACATACCACACGAAACTTTACAAAAATTAGTTAACAGGATGCCAAGAATATGCCAAGCAGTTGTTAAAGCAAAGGGTGACAAAAATGCCGTTTAATTATTATAAATATAGTTTTTATGAGAATAATTAATGATTATAATTAAAAATAATTTATTTTTATTCTTTTGTTGAAAATGTTCATAAATATTTTAATTAAACAACAAAAACTGCAAAAATTGTGAATAATTCAATCGTTTCAAACTTTCCGACGGTAGTGTAGATATCTGATTGATTAGGTAACTTGGTTTTATTGAAATCGCTTTGAACGTTTCATAGTAATCTGTGTTTCGTCTGCTTTTAATAAAGGACATCTTTAGGGTTTGTACTTGCAACTCGAGAAAAATGAGTAGATTATTTATATATATAGATAAGCGCTGAAGCACGACAGGGTATAGCGAGAGTTGAATGAAAAGGGTTATAAGTGTTTTCCACGAGTTATAGAGGACCATTATCGCGGTTGAGGCTGTAACGGTTTTGATACTCAGTGATTTCCAGTAAGCCAATGCTCTCAATTTTCTCGTAAAAAAATGTGTGGTAGGTTTAGAAGCTCTATAATAAACAATCGTTAACAATAAAATTAAATTATCATTTCTAAACATTTTTACGATCAAATTTTTGTTTATTATTCAATATTACAAGTGTTTTACCACACCCGTCTATTATAAACTTTTGCCAGTTTTTGTATCGCTACCTACATGCTAAAATTACAACACAGATATGTTATTTATAGATATTTAAATTAATAATAATAAACGACTTAAGTTCGCTTCGTGTTTTGATATGTTTAAAAATTTTAAAATCAAACCACAGCAAATTGATATATTTTGATTAGAAAACATATTTTATTTTGCTTTGTTTCACTGACGTTTAAATGACATTTGTTGATTAAGATTTTTTTCCACGGCACGCTTGAAAATTTTGTGAAACCTAACCTATCTCTGTTAAAATTATATTTTTTATTTCTTATTAGCACTAAAATTTACTTATGATTACATCGAATTCAGAAAAAAAATGTCTACCAGATTTAGTAAAAAGAAATAGATGTTGCCATTTGGAAAAAAAATTGACTATCGTTTGACATTTAAGTTGAACTTGAAAAAAATTGAAATCCAATTCAGTTTATAGTATTTGAGGAGCCATTTCATTTAGTTTTTTGTTCATCAAAATCGGACCACAAACAACGAAGTTGCAGCTTGCGGCGTTTTTTGTGTGACACCCTGTATACGTATTTGTTTTTCAAACATTTTTTGCCTATTACATCACAAAATAATTTGTTGCCAAATTTAACGCGCATTTTAATGTAACCACTACAAACGCTTCAGCACAAACATAATCACAAACTGAAATTTTGTATTACGTTTACTGGCGTTGATCAATATTTCAAATGATGATTTCCTAAAGTCATAACCAACTGGTGTTAATATAACATCTCCCATGCGTATTAAAAAGGCATCAAAAATATCTGATGCTATCAATGTATACATATATATCTATGAATTGGGATATAACGATTTGCTGTCACCGGAAATTAAACCAGTCCATCAGGTAATTCAAACACTATTTATACCTCATATCAGTTTCGCTCTTTGAGGGTGACTGACGTTTAGTTATATCCTCACGTAATTAAGTTGAAAACCAATATCGAGAATGTCTCCGCAATATTTATATAAAATATATATGTATATCATCAATACAGTAATAACTCTCAAACACTTCATACACATTTTATATTCAGAGACGAGTTTTTTAAATCAGTTTTTATTGGTTGATTTAGATTAATTTCATATTTTGCCAATAATGCAGCAGCTAATTAATAGTTATTTTATTGTTTTTAGATGGACAAAGTTGCATCGCTTTTGTGTTTTACTGGCAATTTTTGTTAATATTTTACTTGTAGCTTATAGTTGTTAAAAATCTTATGCTTGTTTTATAAGGTACGTTTTTACCATTTTATATTTAATTCCCAGCATAGGGTTAAGGGCATTAAAAGTCAACACATCGATAATGTTATAAAAAAAAACTGTTATTGCCTATCGCTTTGTTTGTTTTTTACAGGTATTTGTAAAAAAAAAGTATATGGAGTATTTATTGATTATACAGTGGAAGCCGGTTATAACGCGCCTTTTATAACGCGCCTTTTATAACGCGCATTCGGATATACCGTGGGATTCTTTTGTGTCTTTTTTGTTTTGACGCGCCCATCGTGAAACACAAGAGCAAATAAAAATACTAGAAATGTTGTTGAAATACTTATTGGCAGAACCGGTCGTAGGGCTTGCGGGGCCGTGTGCAAAATGAATGCGAGACCGGATATTTTGATAAAGGGCCGAGTTAGAGTAAAAAGTGTCACTTAAAAAACTGACCTAAAAAAATGCTCCTCACCCTTCATTTTGTCCATACCAAGAACTACCTAGCGGGACCGGTCTGCCCTAAACGGCTAGCGCAGGGCCGTGTGCGGTGCACACTCTGCACACCCCTATATCCGACCCTGCTTATTGAACACAATAATATTAATTGTAAATTGTAATTGTTATGTAATTTAATTTGAGAGCATACAATCTTTTCTGAGTGCGTAATTGTAAAGCGATCGTAATTTTTTCGTTTTTGAATGTATTTGCTGATATGTGAACAAAGTTTATTTTTATTTCATGATTTCTAAATAACAAATAAAATTTAAAAAATAAGTTATACCGCTATTATCAAAGAGGGCGCGTTTTATGTTCCAGGCCGGTTTTTTTTTGAATAACTTTTAAATCAAACACAATTTTATAATTTATATTTTATTGATTGATTATATAGTATTTACCATTATGTATGGAACATAATGTCGTTCAGGTGGCCGTCTTTGGCCGTGGCGCAAACGAGAGCTCGTTCAAGCATATTTTTCATAAACCTTCTCGCAGACTTCTGGTGTTATTTCAGAAATGTCTTTTCGAACGTTGTCCTTAAACATCGGGATTGTGGTTGGTTTGTTGGTATACACCTTTCCCTTCAAGTACCCCCATAGGAAATAATCGGGGGCGTTTAAATCAGGGGATCGTGGGGGACAGTCGATATCACCACTTTTTCATATTATTCGGCCGGGAAAAGTTTCTCGAAAAATTTGTATCGTAGCACGAGCTGTGTGTGATGTGGTACCGTCCTGTTGGAACCACATGTGCTGTAGGCCCAATTGATCCAATTCTGGCACAAGAAAGTTTACCAACATGTCACGATAGCGATCACCATTAACTGTTACAGCATTGCCTCTAGCATTCTCAAAGAAATATGGCCCAATGATGCCTCCGGTCCAAATGGCGCACTATACAGTCACTCTCCGAGTCTACGAGGATGTAATGGTCGTTGGTATATCAATTAAGGATTTTCAGTGCCCCAATAGCGGCTATTCCGTTTATTAACAAACCCAGCCAAGTCGAAATGTGCCTCGTGCTCATGATGATTTTTTGTCAAAAATCTTAGTTGTCTATACCGACCCGTAAAACTTGAGCACTGCAATCTCACCGCCATTTATGGTCATTTTTCTTTGGCTTTTGTGTCTATTAAATTTTATGCCCGTAAAAATGCGTACGTTGACTACCTTGTCGCCCAGACTTTACTTTATCTCCCAGTGTGTGCAAATTTTCATAATTATTCATTACGCTGAATGGTTGACTTGCTTGGCACATGATTAACACAAAAAATACACGCAATTTTCTTCTCGTATTCACAATTGAACGGAGTTAGATGCTCCATAATAAATGGTTATCGACTGTCAAGTATAAACGGTATACACTGACAAATAACAACCAAATCAAAATGACGAACAAACAAAATCGGTCTGGAACATAAAACGCACCCTGTATTCCTGTATAACGTGGGTCGGATACACCTCCTGCAAGCCCGCGTTATAATCGGCTTCCACTGTATTGTAAAGTAAAATCCGAGAAAGTTTTTTGTCCTTTTTATTAAATAAAGTATTATTGTAATTTAATTTATTCGTTAGTATCATTGTTTGTTCGTTTTTGGGACGTATGAACCTGCAGTTGCAATATTTAAGAGATAACATTTTGAAGCGATAACGCGCTTTCCATTACCGGTTACATTTTTTTTCTTACATGTAATACTCTCTTTAATTATTTCGATGAAAAAAAAAATTGCATTTAACGTCATAACTCTTTAATCCTATTTGAGATTACCAAAACTATTCTTATACAGGGCTATTTCATTTTATTACAATTTGCTTTGTTCATTGTAACACTTTTTTTAAATAAATATGAAAATTCACCCAAAACAAAATGTGCTACAATTTTTAAAGTAACTTTGTGTGTGCAGTACAGGGTGGTCCAAATTCGATGGGATTGCATGGGTATCTCGGTTAATATTTAAGATAGAGAAACGGTTAAATTACCAAAAATGTGCAGTTTTTTGAGACAAACTCAGAACCGTTTTCAAAAATATTCTATCTTTTCCGGTTTTCGAGTTATCGAATAAAAAGTGTTTTTTTCGAATTTGGACCACCCTGTACTGCCAAAGTCTCAAATAATAAATTTTTACATTTACTTTTTTATTTTAATAATTTTTGTGGCATAGGTACATGCTACTAGATATAATAAAAGAGGCAAAAATCGTTAAGGCTACGAGGATACGCATCTTAAGCGTGTTAAGTGTATGGTGTTGAATGAAAGTACAAAAAAATTATTTATAGAATAGTTATTTATGTATCAAGGCCAAAAAGTGTAACTTTTTCGGCCGCTAAAAAGTACGTTTTGGCCGAGGTGCATATTACATTTTTTGTGCGATCGAATTAAAAACAATTTAAATTTTTAATAATTTTCAAAATTATAGGTTAGAAACTACGTGACATTCTGTCACTGACAGATGACGGCGTATGTACTGCATTACCGGCACTCTTCTTAGCAACGGCCGTAAAAGTTACTTTTACGGCCGTTGCTAAGGATAGGGCCGGTAATGCAGTACTTTATGGTTGCTAACGCGTCCGTCAAAAAGCTGTTTTTAGTACGATCGCACAAAAAAGTAATTTTTTTAAACAAGCCAATAATATTACATACCTACATCCTATTAATTTTCCAACATAGATTTGTACAAAAATTTTGAGTGCATATTATACCGTTTAAAAGAAAAATTTGTATATTTCACAGGAAAGGTTGAGGTTTTCCCAAATTTGTATTTAATTATGTGTATGCATGTGCGTTTTTGTATGCTAGCGCTTGTTTGATAAAACTAAGTACACATAGAGGCATGAGGCGGAGTATGATTAGTGTGGTAATTTTTCAGTACAGTTCCTTTGCAAGATGCCGACAACCGCAGGTCCTTGAACGAATCTCAGACTGCTAGAACAATCCAATTTAAACTGAAGGAGTTTGTTCAGAAATTTCAATTTACGAAACTCATAAATCTAGACACAGCATGCTTAAATTAGGTTTCCTTGGGCGATTAAGTAAATCAAGTTTTCGTTACTCGCCTAAATTTGTAATGAAATTTGTAGCAGTTTCCTTGTTTAATAAATTGATGGATTTTAAGTTACGTTACTGTTGTTATAACGACTTAACGCACACAGCAAACAAATGTGATCGTTTAACCTTAATAATAACCTACGTAAACAAAAAAAAAAACAAATTGGTGTCATGTCCGCAATTTGTTATTTATTAAATATTTTAAAAAAATACTATATTTTCATTAACATACGTTAAAATATTGTTAATGTTTGAATTATGCATTAAATAATTTTTCAAAATTTATATATGTATATGCAAACATAATATCTGATCTGAGCTACTAAATAAGCACAATACTTACTTAAAATTTTGTGGTAAAATGATAATAAAATGTTAGTTACCAGAAATAAAAGTTCTCAATAAACCAAAATAAAAAAGAAGTATTTTATGTAACTATGGAGCTGCTGTATCACTAAGTATGTGGGAAAAAAATATGTCTGTGAACATGCATTATAAAACGCTGTTACATTTTTCATTATTTGTACAATTATAATTAAAACGTGTAACGAAAGTATATGAAATTAGAATTAAATTTTTAAATTATGCGGAGGGTAACGGTTTGATGTTAGAACTAAAATATCACACACACCGGGTGTATACGAAATACGGCTAAACCCGTTTTTTGTTTAATTTTTATTTTGAACAAACAAAAATTTAGACATACAATATAATGAATGAAACCTGATAATCTTAAAGTATACCCACATACACAGGGTTAGGAGAAAGTACCGGAACGTTTGATTATTTTAGTTATTTTGAAACCTTTTTTATATTTGGCTTGAAAACAAAGAATTGGATATTTTCATTTTCTTGCATTTGCGGTTTAGCAGCAAATGGACCAATCTTAATTTTTTTTAAATGCATTAACCCAGTGGTTTCCAACCTTTTTGTACCTCCGCCCCCCCTTTTTCATAATTTTTTTTTGTGCCCCCCTCACTTTTCGTAACAATCTAATTTCATAAATACTGTGCTGATAAATAAGAATTATTTAATGGACTACAAAACAATCCACCATATTCTGTATAAAGAAAGTTCTTTTTGTTTGTTTGTATTCAAAAATGATATTTTGTTAACAGCTGCGCGCCCCCCTGGGGGGGGGGGCGCGCCCCACAGGTTGGAAACCACTGCATTAACCTGTATATCATTACATTTTCGAATACAGAATTAAAACACAGTGCAGAAACATTATCATCAAGGGTTTTATATTATTATAAAGTTAATAAAATAGTTATACTATTGAACAAGTCCAAATCAAGATACAAGTAACGACTGTCATGTTAAATTTTATTGATTTTTAGGATGCGTGTGTCAGGTGCCCGGCAACGCTCTTATGAACAATAAAATTTGACAACAAACTGACAGTAGTTACATGTATCTTGATTTTAAGATGGTTAGTTTTTTAATTATTTTGTATATTTTATTTTAAAACCAAATCCCTAATAATGATGTTTCCGAATGTATTTTTTTATTCTGCATCCGGAAATGTAAAAATATATAGGTTGTTCCTTTAGAAAAAAATAAGTTAAGGGTCTTTCCTGCTTTAACAGGAATGAAAAAAAAATTGAAAATATCTTCAATAAATTCTTTATTTTTGGAAATATATTTGTCAAATAAAAAAGTAAAAAAAACTGTTTAAAAAAACATCATGGCCTTTGTCACCAAAAAGTTCTGATAAGAAAACCAACAGGGGTCGCTCTTTTCAGCCTCCTGTGGAGGTGGGAGATGATTCAAAATATTACTATGGGAAACCTTTTCATAAGTATAAAACATCTACCAAATATCATTTTCCTAAATTTATCCGAATTTGTGAAATAAAATAAAAACCTAATTTTATCGCGCTCTTTTAGGGGGGTGTAACTTCGAAAGGAGACGTCTAAGGAATTTTGTTTTTATGTAAGACCCCCCTTAATTATCAATAAGGAATCACCTCCGGAATTTTTTTGCAACACTTAAGAAACACCCTGTATATCTCAGTAAATATCCACTTAGGGAAAAATGTTTTGAGTTAAAGTGGTTTGGTACTTAGTTTTCCACCA
The DNA here is from genome assembly GCA_947652605.1 of Elmis aenea. Classification (NCBI taxonomy): domain Eukaryota; kingdom Metazoa; phylum Arthropoda; class Insecta; order Coleoptera; family Elmidae; genus Elmis; species Elmis aenea. Next base: position 34,639,803 of record OX393577.1, on the reverse strand, counting down.
TAAGACAAAATTTAAATTCTATTTTGTCGAATAACAAAAGCGCAATGAAAAACATTTGAATTTTTTTAAATGGCATGGTACCCCTATATTATACTCATTTGATAAAGAATTTTTTTCTCTTTTTAATTATGGGGTGACCTTAAAGACTAAGTTTATGCTAAGAGGCCGAAGAATATCGAAAATTTAGTAGATCGTATTAGAGAAATTACACCTGAAATGGTTGGGAATGTTATAAACGGGTTTAAAAACCGAGTTTAACATTGCCAAGCTGTAAATGGTTCACAGTTTGAACACTTATTGTGGATTTCGTCAAAAAATTTCAACACCCTGTATCGTTAAAATGAAGCGTTTTCGGACCCGTGTTGATATGGAATATTTGCTTTAAAATAAGTTTTTTTATAGACTGTTAAAGTTCTGCTCCTAAAAAGTGGACCACCCTGTATATAAGACAATCTTGAAATAATAAATGTCAAAAATACAATTTAACTATCGCTGAAAGCCAAAGTCTTGAATATTAATTACAGAAGCTGATGAACTTTAATGGCCAAATATAAATTAATGACCCATTAAAATAAAAATAAACGATAAGGCGATTTATTCGAAAAAGAAAATAAAAGCGGGTAATAATTTTATTTTATAACTCTCAGTCTGCACTATAGCTATGCAAGTATCTAGTACTCAAGGGGACTTATTTATTGGCGCGCCATTGTGGTAGACCTTAAATAATCACACGTTTGTATTAATTCCTTGATCTCTAGTCTAAACAATAAACAACATAAGCCGTTGTTATTTTGCTTAAAGTCGTTAATAACAAATATTATGAATCAGTTTAAAGTATGTTATTACTTTGGAATTGCTAGCTGCTGCCCTGTATTTCTTTTTAAAAATTTAATGTAAAACAGAACTTAATTGCAAAATTTTTAACCATCTCTTGATGAATATAATCAACATGGAATTGGTATTAAATATTTTGATTACTTATCATAATAACAAATTGTAAATGTGTTATCTGAACAAAAAGCTAAGAATCGGTAATGTATGTAATGTACATATATCAGTTGGATTCCGAGGAACCTATGGGAATGCCCTATAAGTAGAAATGGGTACAAGTGATTGCCTGATAGTATTTAAATCTTAAATCAAGGGAGACAGGTAACGCTTGTTGGGGCCCTTGTTTGAATACGTACAGGGAGGATCACTGGGACCACTACATGAGATTGATGAGCTGTCCTCAACATGGTCGACGTTATGTGATAAATGTAAGGGAAACAAAAGTCGTGCATCCTAAATGTACATAATCAATCACGCTAAACGTCTAACCAAGTGGTAATATGCATTCCTGGAAATAAATTTAAAACATTTGTCAACATTTTTACTAAAATGATATGGAAATTGAAAGTCATATATAACATTGTGATGTTTTAGTTACAAATTTATGTTACGTAACTTAACATCTGCTCCTTGAACAAATATTGGATTGATGTTTTCAGATTGTAAAACTGTTTAATTATTTCATTGAGAAAGGTGAGTTTTTAACCAGGGATGTACCGATAACCAAATTTGCCGATTAATCGACCTTAGCTGCCGATTTCCGATAAACCAACTAATTATCGACTTTCTCACATAAAATTCAACACATGATAAGATTAATGAACACATAATTGTGCTTATTATTGGTACTCAATTTTAAACTGAAAAAATGTTTTCGTGACAAAAGAGCTTAAATCTACAATTTCCTGATAATGGGGAAACTCTTATTTTCGTACAACATAATTGTTTTTTTAAATTATTTTCTTAAAATGATAAATGTATGTAAAGTCACAAGTCTAGCACCTAGACTATTTATTTACAGTGTTGATAGTCCAAAGAAAAGTCTACGCATTTTCATTTAAAATTTCGTTTTTCTTTACTTAAATGTTTGGTAAGCCATTCATATCTGGAACATTTAAATATGGAATGTTCACATCTGGAAAATGCACCGATGGAATTATTCAAATCTTGAATCGTTTACCGTTGGCTTCACTCAACGCAGGAATCATGCAACGATGGAACCATGCAACACGGGAATGGTTCATCGCTGGAAAGCTCAAATCTGGAATTCAGAAATTAAGAATTTTTGCTGCCCTCTATATTACAACGGCCGAAGTATAATATAATTACAGAACACTTCGTTTTATATTTTGTTTTACCTATTGCACGGTGGAAAATAAAAACATCGTGTAAATGTATCTCAAGGGCTACGCAACTTTATCTCAATTAGTAGCCCTTGAGATACATTAACACGATGTTTTCATTTTCCACTATAGTATAGTGGCTATGCAATAGTTGGGACAAAATATAAAACGAAGTGTTCTGTAATTATGTTATACCTAGACGTTGTAATATAGAGGGCAGCAAATTAATTACTACATTCCAGATTTGAGCTTTCCAGCGATGAACCATTCCCGTGTTGCATGGTTCCATCGTTGCATGATTCCTGCGTTGAGTGATTCCAGCGTTGAATGATTCAAGATTTGATTGATTCTACCGGTGCATTTTTCATATTTGAACATTTCGTATTTGAATGTTCCAACTTTCCATGCGGCTCCAAATATTTTAATTCAAAATGTAGGTACATCCGAGTTAAGAATATAGAGAGCTAATGAGATTTTCATTTTAATCCAGTGGTTAGGCAGCTAACTTAATGTCACTTGATAAATTGGGGCCTACCTTGAGGTCTAAATTTTCGTAAATCAGGCGAATTTGCGATAATATTGCTATTAACCAATGACGATCAGTTTGTCTTAGTCTGCGTTCACAATGGACGTAGTAGATAACAGATAGCAGATAGTGGTTAGCGCGTAACGCGTAAGAAATCCGTGACGAAATATGTTTACTTGGATACGGTTAGCAACCGACTTGTTTGTAGCACAACCTAAACTCAATTTGCTTATCAAATTGACACTTCGTGTATTCTACGTATTTATTTCTACATGATGATTTGTGGAGGGTTATAACGGTAATAAGTGATAATAAACATCGTTTAACATTGGCGCGATCACGATAATTAGTAACCTGGTTACGTAAGTAAGTAACATGGTTACCAATTATCGTAAACGCGCCAGCGATCGCCACCGCGACGGTGTGTGTGGACCTTAATACTGTCAGTGTCAGAAAAAATAATTAATTTGAAATAAAAAACATAGATACTTCACTTTGTTTTTGTTTTTGTTATAAATCCGATTTCCATCGTTACTACGTAAATCTTACGTCCATTGTGAACGCTTCCATTCAGAACCGGTCCTAGGGTTTGCGGGGCCGTGTGCGAAAACAAATGCGAGGCCGGATATTTTGATAAAGGGCCGAGTTAAAGTAAAATGTTACTAAAAACTGAAAAAACAGGCTGGTGATCTAAAAAAAAAGCACCCTAGACGGCTAGCGCGGGGCCGGTCTATCCGCGGGGCCGTGTGCGGTGCACACCCTGCCCCCCCTAGGGCCGGCCCTGCTTCCATTTGATTATATGCATTTCAACTTTAGCTACTAACCACTATCTGCTATCTGTTATCTACTACGTCCATTGTGAACGCAGACTTATGTAAATGCGGTACAACAGCCAAATATATTTTGTTTGACTTCCATCACACGAGTTAACAATACAATTGTGAAGCATCATACCTATATCTTATGTCTTTGTTATTGGACCCATATCAGATGTTACTACGGATTGAACTTAATTTTGTTCGCCAGTTGAAACATTTTGTTAAGCTAATCTTTTTCCATAAATACTATTTGCAATAGATTGGTATAAAACGGTTTGTTATCGCCATGACGATACTTCAACATATAACGTGTTTTGCATTTTCAGGTTGATTTTCTAAAGTTTCATTGGCCTACGTTTTGCATGTAGTACTTTTTACTCGATGTCATAGCAGCTTTTTTAAAAAAAGGAAACTTGTTTTTCGTGCTGCCTTGTGCGCACTTACATACTTTGTATACAGGGTGGTCCACTTTTTTGTAGCAGGATACAGTCGATACAAAAACTTATTTTAAAGCGAATATGCCATATCAAAATGGGTCCAAGAACGCTTCATTTTAAAAATACAGGGTGTTGAGATTTTCTAAAAAATATCGATAAATTTTAACCGTTTCCCAACCAGTAGATATATTTAAACCAAATTTGGTATACAGCACCACCTTACAAATTACCACATTCGGTGAGAATGTCAAGCCCCACAAGCAACCAGTGGCGCAGTTGCCGGGTTCAGTTTCAATAAATTTTATAAAAAATTAGTACGGCCCGGTTCAAAATTAAATTCAAACTTGTTTTTGGGTAGAGCATTTTATTTTAAACAAAAAGTCGTTTTTGACTTTTCTTCGTATCTGCCACCGTTTGGCGCGGAATTTGATTTATTTTACTATTCTCGCGAAAAATTTGCTCATAAATTCCATCTAAAAATATCGTTAATATTCAAAATAAAGAATTAATTACCGATTTTTGCAGTTTTTAATAATAGAACATGTTAATAATGAAAAAGAAGTTCCGCCAAGTTTACGAATAATGATCCAAATTTTGACATTACTCTGCAATTTACAATTTTCTGCTTTTCGCGATATTTTTAGATCGAGTTCTCGGTACCATATTTCGATCAATCATCTTCTTTTGGATCTTCATTTAAAATATTTTCACAATATTTTTTTATCTTTCTAGTTGTTTGTTTACTTCTCCTACCAGTTGTGGTTGACAACCCTATTTATCTCCCTATCATCTTGATAGGAAGTTCTTATACATCTGTTTATATTGTTTCCTTTTAATCTCTGCAACTCATTTTCCATATTATATTGTTAGTGAATAATCTTCATCCTTCCATACAGTTGTCGTATTCTTTGATTCTGCTGGTAATATATTTTGAATACAAGTAGCTAAAAGCCCCAAAACATTTAAAATCATTAATTTACAACAATATTAAAATATTATCTACTTATATACTCCTAGCATAATTTAGAAATAATTATTTAACTTGATGATTGTTAAATGTATTGTAATGTAACGATAATTTTCTATTTAACACTACCCCAGTAAGAGCGAGATAAAAGCAGTTTTTAATTTAATACCTAGGACGTAGTTTTTTACTTTTAAAGGTAAAAATATAATTAAAAATGAGAAACAGTAATGTTCTAAAACACTAACGGCCATCACCATTATTGACTAAAAAAGTTATGTTTTAAGGTATTTGACAATACGAAACGAATAATACAAGATCTACATAATTTTATAACATCATAACAACTCTTAACTGTGTACTTACATAAGTTATATTGATAACTTTATGGATAATAATAATTCAATGTTTAATTCAACGCCACTGGATTAGCATTTATACGATCGCAAAGATAATGCCTACCCGACAGAATCTGATATGAATGATTTGCTCAATATTTCCAAGAAGTCATAAAGATGTGTGTTTTCCTACTCTCCGTATTTTTCGAGGCAAGTCATCTGTACAAATCCTGCAACGAACTTTTTGCGATGTTATTTTTGACGTTGGTCTTCGGATCATCCCGAGAGAAATCTCTATGAATTATACAAAGTGAAGCTAGGGAGTCCGTCGGCGCCATAGCTAATGTTTTTATTAGCATGTAGTGTGTGAAGCCATGGCTTCTGAGATTTAAGATAACAAAAGGCCAGCGATTGTTGACAAAGTTACCAGAATTATAAATTGCAAATGGAAATGATAGACCACTACTGTTTCGTGTATCAATTATTTAAATTATAATGATGTTAATGATAATGTGAGGGTATGATATTGATAGAAATTTTTGACGTAAATATTATGCGGATAATATAATTCAGCTTCATGACCAAAGTGACGTTTCTGTGGTTTTAGACTGACAAAAAATGTACATGAGAAATGTCATGACAAACACTTTTAATTTTAAATAAAACGGAAACTTCTATCTTTTTTGGTAACCACGTCAAAAACTGAGACGTAAAATAAAAATCGTAAGTTTCAAGATAAGCGCCGTAGCGCATACCTTCTTAAATATTCTTTATATTTTTTACGTGTTAATAAAAATGGTGTTTACAACTTTAGTTTAAAAAAAATATATAGCAATAGCGAAAATATAATTTTCTCCTTATACAGGGCGTTTCTTAAGTATAGTAAAAAAATTCGGGAGAATATTCCTTATCGAAAATTAAGGGGGATCTTTTACATAAAATCTTTTCCTTAGACGTCTCCTTCCGGAGTTACACCCCCTAAAGGGATAAATGTAGGAGAATGATATTTGGTAGATGTTTCATACCTATTAAATGGTCTCCCATAGTAATATTTTTAACCCTTAGTTACTCGCGCCAAATTATTCGAACTTTTTCCCGCGCGGTGTACTTTGTACACCACCCTAAATTTAGCTTGTTTTTAAACAAAAACGCAATTATTTTTTGCTGACGGTAATTTACGTCAAACATTAAAAATAAGTATAGTTTTTACGAATAAGTTAAACATTTTAAAAATAAGTATATAGGAACATAATATCAACGAGCAAAAAAAAACAGTTAACGAAAAACAAAATTAATTTTAAAAGCCCTCTAATCTTCTACTGATTTGATGGCTCTATTTTTTCCAAAGAAAAACTCTACATCAGCACTATCATCCTCATCACTCTCACTAGAAATCTCATTTTCACGGTCACTGCCTTCCAGTTCTGACGTACTGTCATGGTCACTTTGAGTAATTACTCTTTGTTCAAGGTCATCTTCCTTATCGCCTAGAATTTCCTCATCTGAACTTCCAGCCTCCAAGAAAGCCCTCATTTTCTCCTCCGTTAGGCATTGGGGATTTTTATGGGAATATGAGACGTAAAATCATAGAAATAAAAAAAAAAAAAAACAAAACAAATAAAAAAAATATATTTAGCGTAACTAGAAGCGAGAACACACTTGCGGATGGCAAAAATACCCATACATAACACCATCACACAATAAAACAAACGTTTTTGTATAAAAGATTGAATATTTACATAATTTACAAAATTTCCCGCGCGGTGTATTCTAGGCACCAACGTGACAACGCATTAAAATTTATGTAAAAACGCAAAGATCAGTCGGGCGTTTTGGCGTATGACTGATCCATTACATTCCGGATATGTTAGACATAGGTTAGGTGGGGGTCTGGTGCCACCAAAAAAATCGTACGTTTGATGGGGGCAAGAAAATTGGCGCTGGTGTACAAAATACACCAGCGCGAGTAATTAAGGGTTAATCATCTCCCACCTTCACAGGGAGCTAAAAAGTGCGATCCCTGTTGGTTTTTTCATCAAAACTTTTTAGTAGATTAAAATTTTGCAATTAAAAAATTCCTTTTTGAAAGCTTGATTTATTTAGAAACTTTTTTAATTGTTAGTTTTTCTCGTAAAACCGACCATGAACTATCAAATATTCCAACATAAAACGATTCATTTTGGTGATTGCCATGGTTTATGTTCATATTGGGTAGAATTGACGGGCGTTTTAGCGTTGTCGCCGTGTACACGTCAAAACGATTTACACCACCAAAAAGTTCTGACAAAAAAATCAACAGGGGTCGTACTTTTCAGCCCCCTGTGATGGTGGGAGATGATTAAAAATATGACTATGGGAAACCTTCTAATTAAAACATCTACCAAATATCATTCTCCTACAATTATCCAAATTTAAGAAATAAAATAAAAATCTAATTTTACCGCTCCCCTTTAGGGAGGTGTAACTCCGAAAGGAGACCTTTAAGAAAAAAGTTTTATATGAAAGGCCCCTCTTAATTTTTAATAAGGAATCACCTACCGATTTTTTTTGCAATACTTAAGAAACAGCCATAATATAAACATAACTGAGAATATCGAAATAGAGAATATATACGTACTATATATCAAATTAAATAAATTTCAATTTTTTTCCAGTTGCAGTTAGGTTCACATAGGGGTGGGCGATATCTAAATTTCAATATCGAATATCGATATCGAAATTATATTCTCCATTAAAAAGTACCTTCAGAAAGTACAAATAAAATTGTTCTAACGATTAAGACAAAAAAGTTATGAGAGAAAAAAAAAATTCGACATTTTCATATTTTTTGCTATAACATCTGAAGCACGAGGATTTTTGTACTTTTAAAAATGTATTGTCGCTCCTCTCATACTAAGGAATAATTCATCTAATTTAAGTAAACCTGTATCTCTTATAATAAGCGAGATCCCCATGCTGGAAATGTAATCTGGGACACCCTGTATAAGTGCATTTTTATAATTCTTGTCCATTAATATATACAAATAGTTACTAGCAATCATTTTAAGTACCTATTTAAAGTTTCATCGAAATCTGAAACACTTTTTCCTTTCTTAAAGTGAATGTAGAATTCGATGATATTTTGTTTTAATCTACTTCACAAGTAAAGAAACTAATTTCTTTTTTTTGTTAATCTTAAGATGATGTAAAAACTATTGCATATAACAGATCCTTAGACCACACAGCATGATAGCAAAAAAATACAACTTTTAAAATGACTAAAGGCCAGTTTTTATGTTGCCGAATTATGGATATATAAACGTTTGTGCCATGCCGGCAGTCCACAGACCTGAAATCTGCTTTGTATGTGTCATATTACATTATTAACCGTTCATCCAATTAATCTCTGGACCGCTTTCATCCATTCGGTAACAATCTAAACTGTAATTGAAAACGAGCGAAGCAGTTGCGTAATTTTAATTATTCGTATCTAACCAAAACATCATCATTATTATGCTGCGTTTCGCTCCCCAAAATTTTCTTCCCTAATTAAATTAAAATGTTTGGAAATTCAGTTCAGCATCGTCAAAATAATTACGAGATATTCGGTTTCATGAATTTAATACTAGAACAAAATTATTTTTAAGAGAGTTCTTGCGTTTCCATGGCACTGAAAATAATGGCAGCCCTCTTATAATAAAATATGTGAAGTTCCCCATATGTCAGTAGCTACCCTTGGCCACAAATAAGGGTACGCTAACGACCTACAGAATCAATAACATTACAAGCACTCTCGTAAATCCTGATCACAGGTGCATTTTCCTAAAGTACTTCAACAAAGTACTACAATAATCTCTATTCATTTATCTGCATGACGTTGCTTAATTGAAGCTCACGATAAATAATCTCAACCAACATAATAACTGCGACGATAAACTAAAAGACATTGCTCACAAATTCGATAAAATTGTCACTAACAAATTTAAAATTATTCGTTGAACAAAGTATTTTATAATTCGAAATGATTTGAAGCAAAATTACAATAGGAAGAAAGTACTTTTAATTGTAACTAGAATACCTAGGTATATGTGACAAATCCAAGCTATGAGCTCATTGTCTTTGAAGCAGATTGTTTTTGTTAATAACCAATTAACTACAAATATTTTTTAAACAGTATGTACCCATAGATGTCTGAGATATTTATATTTTTATTATTGGTTAAAGTGAATAAGAATTAAAACTACCTCATTAAAATCTGCTCTATTATCAAAGAATTAAAAGGAACATGAAAAAATCTTTAAAAAATTAATAATTTATTTTCTTTTTGGTGACATTTTAGTAATTTGTCATATTTCAGGTAAAATGTTATTGCAAAGACCTAATGACGTGTAACTGTTCTGAAAAACGGTAAAGGTGCAAGTTGCCAAGTAATTTTCGGTTCTACACCGATTTACACGCATAAGTAGCAAAATGGTTACCCTCTTTAATGGACTGTGTTAAGGTCATTTTAGTTAGACAGTTGATCGTTACAGCTTTTTTGAGATCGATAAATATTTTAATGGCATTTGTTTCAAATGGCAGTTAAATTTAAATAGTAACATACTATTTTATGAAAAAAATATTTAGCCCGGTTGTATTAGTCTTGCCATAAGTTCTGTCCCTTATTCAAAGACGCCTAATTTATAGAGGAAATAAAACAAATGCAAGGTAATATTATATAATTTATTCTTTAGTTACCAAACTATATAAAAAATATTAAAACTACTCAAAATGTCCACCTTTTGCCCTCACACACTTCTTCAAACGTTCCGGCCACTCATCTATCGCAGCACGAATGACTTCAACCGGTATCGAAGCTGCTGCTTTCACCAAATCTGCTTTTATCGCCTCGATATTTCGATGGACTTTAGAGCAAGCCTTTTCCTCTAAAATATTCCACAATCGGTAGTCCAAAGGATTGAGGTCTGGACTTCCAGAAGGCCAATCTTCAGCGGCGATAAATTCTGGCAAATTGACTTCTAACCAGCGTTGTGTCGTCCTGGCTTTGTGTGCCGGTGCTGAATCTTGTTGGAATATCCAGTGCTTTCCTGCAAACAAAGTATCGCTTGAGGGCTTCACCACCCGCTCCAAAATGTCGCTTTGGTAGTTGACTGCGCGTGTTTTTACTCCCTGTTCACAGAAATGCAATTGTGTGCCGTTCTCGTACGATACTCCCCACCAAACCATCAAGGAAGCCGGGTGATGCCCTCTTTCCACCTTCCGAATTTTTTCGGCGGCTTCCCGAGAGCTGTGAGCATAAATTCTATCGTTTTGCCGGTTAAACTTTTCTTCGACAGTGAAAATTTTTTCATCTGTAAAAATAATTTTTCGATGATTACCTTTCGCGTGTCGCTGATGTAATCTCTTTGCTCTTGTGGCTCTTGTTTGACGTAAAGTTGCAGTCAACAGCTGACCTATCCTTCTTCGAGAAGCACCAAGTCCAGGGTCTTCCTTAATAATTTATGACATGGTTCTTGAAGGGATTTTCATTTCCTTTGCCATGATTTTTTGCTTTCGGAGCGGATTTCTGCGAATTCTTTCGGCGACAGCTTTGACAACCGCTCTAGTCCTTGTATCACGTGGCCGACCGCTTCTTGGTCTGTCATCGACAGAAGACATCTCATTGAATCGATTTATGGTTCAATAAATAAATTTTTTTGTTATTTTCAAAAGTTTCACCAAGTTAAAAATCTCACGTGGTGTTTTATTACACTTGTGCAACGCGATTACCGCAATACGGTCCTCTTTGACACCCCACTCCATGTTTACTGTTTGACATATCGAGATAAAATGTTTTGTTTAAAATAGTTTAGGGCCAGCTTCAGTTATGATTTACAAACAAATACAAAAAAGTCAATTGAAAATTATGTAGAGGTCTTTAAAAAGTAGGGACAGAACTTATGGCAAGACTGTGTATTTATTTTACTAATTGAGAAGACGGTAAGACTAGAGAAACGGCGAGAAGTCAGTTTTGCTGGTAAGCTGGAACGGTTTGATAGTGCTAGATTAAAAATTTATTTTATAGTTTTATTAAATTTTTTAGCACAAGTCATTATAGTGTAAGTGCAGATTAAAATTTGTCCAAAAACTTCAAGATGTAACGTTGCTGCGATTAAATAATAATTGTTATGTGATAATTATTGTAGTGGTAGTGTAAGATTTTATTTTTTAAGCCATCGTACCGAATCTGACATTTTAACTTTTTTATAAGCTGCAGTCAATCCAAGTTAAGTGAACTTAAAAACCTGTCGATACTAATTTTAACCGTTGAATATACACATTTTAAAGTTGTATCTACCATTTTCAATTTTGCAACTGCACTTATTAGGTACAGGTTGAACCTCAACGGCCTAGCCTAAGTGTACTCCAGTTGTGAATGGGGAAAGTCTCGAAAACGGGAATGTCTCGAATATTCACAATAAGAGATCATGGACCAAAAATAGCACTGCAAAGAATACCAGTTGACAGACAAAACAAAATCCCAGAAAATGCTGGACACAAGGAATAGAGGAAGGAATGAAAGCGAGAGAAATAAAGAAAGTACATTATCAAGACAGAAAAAAAATTGAAACTGCGGGTAAGAAGAAACAGCATGCGCTGTAGAGCAGCTCCGGTAGTTCTGTAAGCATTCCTTACTTTGCTTAATCTTTAGCTATCTAGAAATATGTTATATCTAGAAGAAATATGTTAAGATGCGTAATCTGTTGACAAAGTAAGAAAGATCATTGTTTTAATCATATGTTTTCTAGCAAAATCTGTAAAGCAATGCGATATAGGCCTATTCAATAACAATCTAATAAATTAGTTATAGCTCTCCTGTTTCTAAATCTTATACAATCTTTTTCTCTCTTGTGTAACGTAATTGCAGTGACTATACACAGTATGTACTGAAAGATCTAAATTCGATGAGATCATGGGTATAGGTAACCCATATAATAAAAACATGCAATGTTTAGAAATGCATTTAAAACCATTCACAAAAACAATTTATCATTTATAGCTATCAACTAATAAGAAAAATTTTGTTTCGATAATATTAACTTTCCATTATAAACTGTTATAAATATTTGATATGAACAATGTTTAAATAACAGTTTATTAAATATCGCATTTAAAACATCTTAATCATATAACAGCAGAAAAAGGTTAAGAAACGATGATACAATATTTTTTGAAAAACTAGGTTAAGCGATACAAAAAATGAATACAATGAAAACAGTACAAACAAAACATTATCAACTATCGACTATTAATTGTGGCAGTCAAAAGTTAAAACATGACTGTTTGAACTGCTGTTTATTTAATTATTTAATTAATACACATCACATATAATTAAAATACTTACAATAAAAGTTTGATTTCATGGTTTACTGTTCATTTTTGTTACACGAGTTAATTTTTTAAATTTCCAAGGTCTGATTGCATTAAAGCTAAACCTGGGATTAAACCACGTTAACCACAGAATAAGGTAAAATCGCAGTAGAATTGGCACGGATATTGCCTAGTTTTAGGGATTAACTTGTATTTTAGCACCAAGGATGGGGAGTCGACAGAAAAATAAGCGACTCTTGACTCTCGAATCCTGAGCCGGTATTTTTCGACTGGATAACAGTAAAAAAATCCGGTAAGAAATATTTTCAATTTCAATTCCGTTCTTGAACAAAAATACAAAATGTACCCGTCTCCGCTCTTTAAAAAAATCCGGTTAATTTCGTTATTTTGTCGTTCTGTTTTCATCATTGATAAATAATGAATCAAAAAGTCGGAAGTCGATAGTTTTTCTAATCCCGACTCCGATTCCCGGCTACTACAAAAAGCATCCAATCCTCGATTCCCGACTTCTGACTCCGACTCCAACTCCCCATCCCGGTTTTACACCAGAGTTGCTTTTTGCAATTGCGCCTAAACATTGTTGTATTTTTGTTAAATTAATTATTTTCTCTCTTTATTAATAAGTGGTATGTCTGTACAATCCCTTCGATTTGAGTCACTTTAAACATATGCATGTGTCTATAATCACTTTTATACTGTAATATATACTAAATAATACACAAAAAATTATGAACACTAACTCTATTAGCTTATGTATTTATTTTTGGCAAAAGTTTTTACGAAATCATCCTGTGAAAATGGTATATTTATCAGTGGCTCATAAACTACCGATATAAATTTTGGGGATGCAAGCACAAGCGCTGCCTTAAAGAAAATGCTGCAAAAAAAATTAGAAATGGTCTTTCTAGCAAAATATTTATTTTATCATAATTAATGCTTATGTATTTGGGAAAGTTCTGTCTCTGGATCTGCTTTATAGAAAGAAGAAACGGAACCATTAAGAAGATCGATAAATTAATTGCTTGGAAATTTTAAATGATTTCGCGGATTCACAAGTTCAGCGTTGTGTGAATTGTTATAGGGATTTGGGTTATTCTGGGAATTAAACCGAGGGTTGTGTTTCATTGTATTCAAAGCTTTGCAAGTTAGCATCAGCAAATCCATCAGTAAAAGTACTTACTGATTTCAAAAACATGGTAATATAGAATTTTGGTCGTAAATGTTATGGAAATTTGACTCTAGAGTTTTCATACGTTTGCATAATTAAACCAAATATCTGTTTGAATGAAGAAATGAAAAGGTTTCGGAATAAAAATAATTAAAATTGATATTTAACAACAAATTTAAAAAAATAACTATTTAAGCCATGAAAGTAAATAAAATACAACTTTTATTAAATTGATTTCTATAATATTTCTTTATCTGCTGCGAAACTGCTTTTGGAAATGCAAAATGTACGTAATCAGTTTTGCAAAGAAAATGTTTGGGAATGTTAATATAAAGATGAGTATTTTGGTAATTTATGCTTGTAGGAGACCAGCGTGGCTGTCAGGTATTAACGCTATGTTCTCGTGTTTAAACGCTACGTTCACATGTAAGCGTTTGGGCGTAAAACTCATCATAAAGGTTTTTGCAATCCATTAAAAATTACAATTTAAAAAAACTTTCAACGATTTTTAACTTCATCCTCGTTCGCTTGGTAAATAATAAAGGGTCAGGTTAAAAGTTGGTTAAGGTTTTCTGTTTTTCAAATGCATAGGATAAATTAGCCATAAATGTGTAATGGGTTACAAACCTTCATAAATACTTTTACGCACAAACGCTTACAAGTGAACACAGCGTTCATATGACAGCCACGCCGGTCTCTTACAAGCATAAATTACCTTTTTATTAATAACAATATAAGAATTTGATAAGCACTTTCTTTTTATTCTTTATTTTATGGTTTGATTTAATTTTTTATTTTTCGATTAGGTTTATTTTTCCAAAAATAAATTTCTGTTTCAGGGGCGCCTTATTTTTAATTTCTAATTTTAATAATTTGATTTTTGATTACATTTATAAACTTAACACGTTCACTGCCAACCAAAATTTTGTTCCGACCCTCAAAGGCCAACGCGTTTTATTGAAATATTTAATGTTTAGTATATTTTATTAAAAGGTGTATAGTTAGTTATAACTGCTTAGTGCTTACCAAAACAAACCAGGAAAAGTTGAGGTTCACATTTCCCTACAAGCCAGTAAAACCGTAAAGTAGGCTCCCAACGGCTAACAAAATACTGGAACATTTAGTATAGATATGTCCGTGACTCACATGTCTAGTCATTGGCAGTTAACGTGTTAATAATATTTTTCCTAAAGCAACTAGTTTTTTTGTTTTTCCAAAGGTATATAATTGTTTTAACTTTAAGCCATTTTTTATACAACTTCTTCTTTTTGTATGATTACAAACAATTGATAAAATTTTAATAAAAATTACATTTCAGCCAAGTACGTAAATAAAGTTAAATAAAAAAGCAGAACCGATTCAGCAGAATGTGGATGATTTAAATAAACACTGAATATTCGTTGTATTAAGAAGTTGTTACGGTTGTATAAAACATTGGTATTTAGATACTTTCCGGTAGGAATTCATTACAAACGCCACAATAAAAAAATACATATTTTTGGATATTATAAATCAAAGTAAAATTTAGTAACTTTGCCAAATTAAAACTTGTGCGCTAGCTCAGTGTTTATCAAAGGGGGACACGATAACCCCTGGGGGCACGCGAAAAGGTTTCAAGGGCTACACGACAGTTTTTTTTGTACGTATTATTTTAAAGTGAGAGGGGTACGTCGATAAAATTAAACTTTCAAAAGGGGTACGAGATGGTCGAAAGTAAGGTAAATACTGCCTAGCTCTTGTAACAGTCGAAAGTTTTATTAAACTCGAGTTTTAATCACCCTGTGTATAAATAAAATTATTATGGAATTTAAACTATTATATTAAAATATAACTGAAATATGAACATACGCAATTATTTTTTTTTTTTTTTTTTGTAGTATAATGGATGTGCAAAGCGAATGATTGAACAAGCGCATGGAAAAGGCTGTTTTGGTATAACAACAGTTTAAAACTGGTACAAAAAGTTTGAAAACGGTGAAACTAGCTTGGAAGACGAACCGAGAAGCGCAAGATACCATATATATTTATTATTATTTTAATTATTACACGATTTTTTGTTTTTTATAGAGTTGGGCGGCAAACAACAAGTATTACAAGATCAAAACTAATGAACACAAGCAAGTTGTAAGATTAAGTATTTTATTACTTTTGTTTGCCTATATTTGCCTAGCTAATCAATATACATACTTCTAACTAAAATAGGTGAAAAAATAAATTATCTCCAATTGTTTATTTTAAAAGAAGTAACAAAAATTTAGCAGTTGGGAATTGTAAAAATGCAAGTAAAAGCTGTCTAGACCAAATCCTTTTTTCCTTCTGTTTGGTAACACCGTTTTACTGAAGCGTTTATGGAAGAGTAAATATATGAAATATAAATTATTTGATTAATTCAGTGCTATTGTTGTGGACAATGAAGATACGATGTATAATAGACTGTGCGAATGCAGTATTCAACCAAAAAGTTTTGCATAATTCATGATGAACAGGGTTTTGAATAATTTATACGTGCCGCGTCACACGCAAATATTTTTATACAATAATGAGATAATGTCTCAGGGTAACTTTATATTAGAATTCACTTTTAAACATTATAATTCTATGAACGTCGAAATGTATACTTGTTTATCAATCTTTAACTCGTCTGTACTTATGAAGGTTATATCAAGTTAGCTAAAATTTTGGTAAAAAAATTTAGCTGAGAATTAAAATATATAAAATTATGTAGGTAATAAAAAATATTGGTAAAATAGTTAAAACTTACTCAAATATTAATTTTCCAATACTTAAAGAATATTTTTTAACTATAATATTACGTTTATCTCATTTCTCCTAAGCTTTTTATTTCCGCCAATGTTTTTACATTTGTATATGGATATATTATAGGTAAGTCATTAAATCATGGTACTTTGTGTAATAATTAATAATTTAAATCTTAAAGTAGTACATCAAAACAAAATAAGCCTAACAAGAATTGTTCAATATAATACCTATTGCCTATTGCACTATTATTTCCTTAGTTCCAGATATTAAGAAGTGTGAAAGTTTCTCATATGATATCACGAAGCTTATTGTTGAATTTAATGTAGTTGTCTCGCCTGTAATAAACATTTTTATACAAACTTGTACAAACTTCACTAACATCAGAAACATAATTAAAAATTAGTTGAAGTGAAACGCAGTTTATAATAAATAAAACAAATATTTCCAATTTTTTATATAATTGTGAATTACTTTTGCTTTCTCAAAAATAATTTAAAAAATCTATGAATTCATACAATAACTGTTTTACATGACGTATTTGTTTATACTTAATGTTAAACGTCTAACGATGTAATCATGAAGTGTTCCCAGAAACTTCATTATTAAAGAACGTTCAATGTCAATTTAAGACAGAACATGGGCGACCCCTATAAAATACCCGTTACATTTACGACTCTCCATCTGAAGTGATGAACTCTTAAAAACCAATATGCACTTCACGTTTACTGGTCTCAAATTTTGTTACATTTTATGTTTTCCTGAATACTTTTTATGGCTGCACTTTTTATATAGCTTCATAGTATTCGTAGTGAATTTTACATTTTATTTTATTATCGACAATTTTATGCTTTCTATATCGAGAGCAAAAATGTGTTTACTTCGTGGCTTAAACTTCATTGTTTTATTTAATTACTTAACATCACTGTTTTTAATACAATGCCTACTAATTGCAATGCACATACCTTTCAGTGGTTTCCAACCTGTGGGGCGCGCCCCCCTAGGGGGGCGCGAGACTATTGCAAGGGGGACACGCAGCTGTTACCAAAATATCATTTTTGAATACAAACAAACAAAAAAGGCCCTATTTTTACAAAATATGGAATATTGTTTTGTAGCGCATTAAATAATTATTATGAATTAGACTGTTGCGTAAAGTGAGGGGGGCGCAAAAATTTTTTTTATGAAAAAAGGGGGCGGGAGTACAAAAAGGTTGGAAACCACTGCCTTATATTATACAGATGTTAAAATTTTGTTTTAAAATTGATATTTGAATAGTCTATCTACAGGGTGGTCTAATTTCGATGTATCTTGGTAATTATAAGTTTTGTTTGCTCTCAGGAAACAAAATTTATAAATGTGTAACAAAAATATGGTTGCCTTCGTGAAAATTGTATAGTCATAGTAAGCCATGAAATCATAAATTGCGTATTTTTGACCATAGACGACAGTTAAATGTCAAGTCAAAGTTAATCTAAGATTGAAAGCATCGTGATTTTTAAATTAAATTGTTTATTTTTTTGTTTAGTTTTGTCTAATTTTACCGGTACATACTTTGTTGTTTAATTAATATTATTGATTATAAAATTCATACACTGAAAGTTGTAAAAACGAAGATATTGCTTCTATTACTCACGGCAGTGTTTCTTAACCTTTTCGTATAATCAACACCACATCAGCTTTCACAAGAAAATCCCCAAAATACTTAGCCAACGACTCCAACAGTTTAAAAATTTACTGCAAATATAATATTAACGTACTTTAAAATATTAATAGTGCAAATTTAGCAGTATCATTACAAAATCAATTGCGTTCTTTTATTTATGCGAATGCTTCTAGAAACCAGTACATAGGTACTATGGCTAGGAAATGTTCACAGAAGTTATCACATCTTCGCTATTTTTGTAGCAAATAACAGGTTATTTTTTCTGAAAACGTAGGAATTGCTGTTTATAATAAAGTCATAGCCTTATATGGGTTTCATTTAAAAAGTTACATATGTATTTGCTTTATATCTCACAAATTGCTAATAAAAAACTGCAAAACATTGTTTTGTTACTTACATCAGTTATCAAACCCGTTAAAGTTTAAATTTTCTTATGCAGCGAAAATTTTAAAACCCGTTATTCATATCTGATATCACAATGAATTTACCTCGAAAAAGTAGCCCTTAAGACTTGAATCAAACTTTTTCTAACTGTAGTAGTTTCTGAGATGCTCCACAAATGTTTAGAATTTTGAACACCTCGTTCATAAAAATACATTACAATCAAAGGTTTATTTAATGAAATTCATATCGTTCTTTTTACAAGACGTCCCTTATTAACGTTACATATCACTTTATCAACACATTTTAATTGGTTTTCGCCTACACGGTTAAAGATTTGTTGTTGATACAGAGATGTATACGTAGGTGTTGAAAATTATATGTACAGACAAAAAACAAAGTGCAGACAGATAATTGTGTTTTGAAATTAAAATGGAGTGCGTTGATCATAAATCATATCAACAGGAACTAATGTGCAGGTTTTGTCGTCGGTTGACTAATGGCTTAAAGACGAAGACTAAGCTTTCGACTGTCAATCATGCGTTCTAAAACAGATGCTAAGGTTATCCATCATTGTTGTTGAAATGCTGACGTAAGCACTAGCAAGTTTATCGACAGTCATGTAGGTATATTGTTTTTCGTTAAACTTCAAACTATGACCATTTACAGATGTCTTATTTGTTTGACAGTTGATATCATCATACACTTTACTTTGTTTGCAGTTTAAACTTTAAGAAGCAAACGCATTAAACATTATTAATCGATTCGCAGTAAAAATATTTTGTTTTTGGCAAAAATTGTAATGTAAAACTTAATATGTATGGAACAATTAATTTTAATCGCTAATATAATATTATCATCAATTATAAAATTATGAGGTTAGCACGATAAGAAACAGTTTAGACAGAAACAATATACAGTGTGTACAAAAAGTAGCGTTAAGCGTTGCGTTACTTTTCGTACACACTGTAGGTATTTATAAAATAATAAATAACATCGTGTTTGATTGAATTGCCTAATTAAAAAGATTGATACAACGAAAATTACGCGGTTGAAAGATTACCGTTTTGTGATGATATTGGCTTACCATTATTCATTTACCTATTATTATATAAGACATCGACCACTACGTTGAATTCCTAACAACAACAATATGTAACAGCGTTCGTGACTCAATTACAAAGCCCAAGCACAACCAAAGGAGAAGCAAAATAGACTGCCCACCAACATATATACTAAACCTAATCGCAGAAAAAAATCGATTAAGAGCAAAAGAATTTTAAAGCAAAACCATAATATGTCGGTTATTACAGAGGGACACAACAATTACTACACGGACGAGGATAAGTGCAGGGTCTTCGCCGCGCACCTCGAGGGTGTCTTTACACCGTTTCCAGCGGACAACCATAATAGCTTAATCATAGAAGATCGTATAAAAATTACCGAAATAAACGAGATTACAAAGGAAATAGAATCAACATCACCCGCAGAAATTAAAAAAATTACCCAGAAACTTCACCTCAAAAAATCTCCAGGAAACGACGGCATACCAAACGTAGTACTGAAATTCTTCACTAAAAAAGTGTTTGCCTTCCTGGCAACTTTATTCAATACGATGCTTAGAAAAGGATACTTTCCAGATAAATGGAAGGAAGCAATCATTTTACCCTTTCCCAAGCCAGGCAAGCCAAAACAAACAGTGGACAGTTTTAGACCAATCAGCCTTCTGCCAACTCTCTCCAAAGTACTGGAAAAAATAATACAATCGAGGTTAACCAAAACACTTGCAGCAAAAAACATTCTTCCCCGCTTTCAGTTTGGATTTAGAGAGGCTCACTCAACAACGCACCAACTTAAAAGGATCACCGAGCTTATAGAAACTGGGTTTGAAAGAAAAGAATACACAACGACACTATTTTTAGACATAGCACAAGCATTCGATAAAGTCTGGATTGAAGGATTGCTACACAAAATTAAAACAATAAATATGCCAACCTACCTTCAAAACATAATCAAATCGTTTCTCTCAAACAGAAACTTCCAAGTAAGAATAAATTCTACACTCTCAACCAAAACACCCATACAAGCAGGAGTCCCACAAGGTAGTGTTCTGGGGCCCACTCTATTTAACATCTATGTCCACGACTTTCCACCAACCGATGCCACTATTGCAATGTTTGCATATGATACAGCCATTATAACCAGAAGTCACAACCTTGCTGAAGCTATCTACGACTTACAAAACGCGACAAACGTCGTAGAAAATTGGTAAAACCACTGGAGAATCAAATTAAACACCAGCAAATGCGTATGCAAAATATTTAGCCTAAAAAAAATAACTCCAACATCAAAGTCAGCGGTGTCGATATCGAATGGACCCATGGAGAAATCAAGTACCTTGGTATGTACCTGGATACAAGGTTGACATGGAGTGCACACATCAACAAAAAGCTTAACCAGTGCTACACCAGACTTTCGCTGCTGTACCCTCTTATTAACAGAAAATCAACATTAAAAATTAAATGTACACTCCTACTATATGTCGCTGTTGCGGCCTATTTTTGCATACGCCTGTCCGGTATGGAGCAATACGTCACCAACCAACGTTAAAAAACTACAGACATACCAAAACAAAGTGCTCCGACTAGCTATAAACGCGCCATGGTTTGTTCGAAACACACAGCTTCACGAAGAACTCGGAATACAACCAATTCATGAATTCATTAAAAAATTAACAAAAACATTCTTTAAAAATCTAGTGAACTGTGAAAGTGCTGCTCTGTACAACATAGGTATAAAAAAAATACACAAAAGACTAAAACGCAGATTAATTACCGCAGGACATGCACCTAACTTCTAGTGATGAAGGCTAAACGCCATACGCCACAGGGAACTAAGCTTCCCTCACATTTCCCTTACTAACTACCAACTATGAACCCAGCTATGCATAACATGAAATATGTTGAACTAGCCTATTAAACATTAAAAAAAAAAATTACCTATTATTAATACTTTCAAAAATGTTACATTAGTGATTTGTTAACGTTAGAGTTCAGAATAACCCAACAAGAACCTGCCAACCAAAAACAGCATCTAATTTGTTTTACCAACAGACCATTCACAAACTTCGTTACATACGCAATCATAAAAAGGCGATTACCTATAGAGTGCATTTTTATTGTCGGAAAATTATTTTTTGCTCTTTTAAAACATTTTTTGCTGTGGAATTTGTTCGTATTATTTATACGTAATATTTGATGATCAGCTTTTAACGACTAGAATAAGTTTGGTACATTTTTATCTAATTTAAGTTGTGTTGTACAGTGGTAAGCTATCATTTGTTCTTGATGCCTACTCTTTCTTCGGCGCTGTAAAAAATTCCGGCCACTTTCATAAAATGGATGCAGCGTCTTACTAGCAAGAAGAAATAAGTTTTTGGCAACCTTACTTTTAGTTGATACGATTTGCTGTAAAATAAGTTTTTGCTTCACATAAAAGAGTTCGCCCCAAATTTCTTAAAATTTATTTGTTAAAATCGGTTACTCGAAAATCTTTGGTGAATGTAATAATGACGCGCAAGATGATTGCTCCATGTTTTTTAAATTTTTTATTAGAACATATTATGTTTTTTGCATGCATGCATATTATAATAATTTTTTTATTGTCTCTTTAAGGATTGAAAACGTAAAACCTTAAAAATGTTACAAAAACTTCAAACATATCTAATTTTAGCTAGCGTTATTCAGCTTTCAGTGCTTACCGGGTACAAACATAAAAATGAAGAAGAAATAACAAACATGAAGTGTTCTTTTTGTGGAACAAGTTAGGCGGTCCATGCAGTAGGAGTTGAATGTATTGTATGTACCATTTATCACTTGTGGGGTGTGATAGCATGTGTTTCACTGAACAGAAACTGCAAACGGGAACTGTAGTTTGAATTTAGATATTCGCTGAAGTTTTCTGCAGCCAATGAATTGTTTAGCATTGAAATTTATGACATTTATGCGGCACTAAAACTTTCATTGGCGTGACTTCAAATTATGGTTAATGAAAAATGCACTAATTTAGGATAAATTCCGATTATTCTTTTTTATACCTGCTTCTATCAACAATCTTTAAAATATTCCTCCAACGCGGCCTTAATTTCTTCATCAGATTTAAACGGCCTTGCTCTAAAGTTTATTTTTGAGATTTAAGAATTAAAAAAGTTTTAGTGTGCCAAATCAGGATTAGAAGAAGAATGCCTTAGCCCAGGGCTGTCCAATTTCTATATGAGTGCGGGTCATTTTCCTCCAAAGTTTAATCGGGCCACTTTTGATTAAGCGAAACGAAATTTTATCTATATAGGTATCAAGTTAAAGATGAAGCTGAATGATTTCTTGTAAGATTTGGGGGCCACAAAGGCTCATTCGCGGGCCGCATGTGGCCCTCGGGCCACCAGTTGGACAGCCCTGCCTTAGCTTATCCAATCCAAAAATTTGGATTTAAAAAAAAATTATGTCTTATGCTTTTTGTAGTTTCCGTAAAGAACATTTTTTGTGGATAAAATATTGGTAAAACAAGTTTAAAATTTTAAAAGTTGTTTTACTGTACCTAAATCTTTATCTTAAAGGCTCCTTCACACGGTGACACTAACGTCGTGACATTTGATGCCACGACAGTGCTTGACATTTACTGTGTCGGCACTACATGCTTACACGTAATCTGATATATTAGAGTCTCGCAACATTAAATACCTCAATGTGTGAAAAATGGCCGCACATATATTTGCAGCAGCGAATTTTGTAAAACAACTAATTACTTATTATCCTGTTTCTTCCTGTCTTTATATTCGGAAATAGATTTACCCCACAAACACGGATATTGTTGGTAAGTTTCTAAAAACTTAAACACATCTAATAAAGACATGATTACCTGAAAATCGTTGACAAATACGCGTCGACAAAATACAAAAGTAAGATGGGCTTACATCAAGTGTCGCATTTTCGGTATCAAAAGTTGACAGTTAGTGCCAGTGTCATGATATCGCCACTATCACGGCACTAGCGTGTGACATCGCGACATTAAGCTGTTCAGACGACGACACTATTACGGTATTTAGTGTCATCATGTGGACGAGGCTTTAGTCTAGTCCAGTACCCAAAACATATTAAAATGAGATTTGTAAATTTTATAGCAAAGGTAGTTAAAACAAGAGTCTATTTTGTTTACATGGCGTGGTATAAGCCATACTTAATACATCATTTAATTAAAAAAGTATAATAAGTTGCGATGTGACAACCGAAATTATTTGCTTATGATAAGTGAATCTAGTAAATGTAACGTTTCTAGAGTTTTAGTCAACTAGGTATTAATATTTTTGTAGATGAAATCTACAGGTGAAGGTTCAAGTGAAAAAATATACTCGCGACAAAAAAACTGTTTCATGTTAAAGCATTTTCTAGAGACACCTCTTGGGAAAGCGTCTCAATAGAAAAATGTCTCTCAGACTTGATACGTCAATACTTAGTCATAGTAACATTTTCACCTCTGAGACGACGTATATTTAGGGGGGTTGTGTAAATAGAGTTGAAATGTATAAAGAATTAATCTTTGTTTATTGCTACTTTTTATTTGATCCCATGCCGCAGTTTTTATATAATAAAAGGGGAAACACATACTCCACAGGTATTTATGTATTTTATTACTGAGGACTCCATCACGCCGGTGGCTTGTTGATGCTTATTTACGTTTACACGGAAAACACCATCAAAATAGGCCATTACTGCAGAGTGATAACGTAATAAATCTCCCTCATCTCGCTAATCCTAGCTGGATCAAGCAGAGCCGCACATTTTATACCCAATATATTTGAACCTAAAACTAATACCAAGAGATTTCCCTCGAGACTTTCCAACCGGAGAAAAACAACGCCATACAACTGTTACACTTATTTTATCCAAAATGTATATGGTGGTGGTATATGGTGGATGAGCGGGTATATAAATATACGCGACGGATGTGTAAAAATAGAAATTGTATGGAAGTAAATGTTCGCAAATATATCAACTGTAACTCCCTAACGCTTCGTATGACTGACATATGCATCGGAATTCCAAATGATTAATAGTTGTTAATATATCACACGCATAAATAAGGTGAGTATATTTAAAGTAACAAATGTCACCGGATGAAATGCAGTAATAAAGACTTTATTTACTTCAAACAATACTTAGATAATTATTTTTTACCAAAAAGCTATTACAAGTGCTTTATTTCCAAAATTATTGGCTTAAAAAAGTGTTCGAAAGTAGTTTCTTAATATAATTAATGCAACATTTTATTAACGTTTTTAAACACACCTTTTTATTAAATACATAATTTTTGATAAGCTTTTTTCAATGGCTTTATTTGCTTTTAATAGAATTTTAATTTTAAATTAGGTGCGAAACGTAAAATATTTTTCTGTGCGACTATCTACCAATTAAATTAAACACTTTTTATAGCTGAAACAATGTCTAAACGAAGTAGAAACAGGTTATCAAATATATAAAAGTAAATTTAGTTACAAATAGGTAACTAAGAATTTAATTAAATTTAATTAATCTTAAATAAAACCATGTCTTACAAATTTTTGGATTTTTATGCCGGTATTACTAATGTTGCAATCTAATCTTGTTTCTTGAAATTGTTATTACGTGTTTCGAGAATTAAAAGATTTCAAATGCGCCTAATTAAAAAAGTATTAGTAAGATAAGAACACGTTTGCTAAGCCTGTGAAGTTTACATTTACTGTGTTGAAATACAAGTAACTGTTAAAATAATTTTTTGCATAAGTAAATTGTTGTGGCTTTAAATTAACTTGAAAAATCTGCTCGTTTTTTGACAATGATTGGCCATTAGTGTAACTAACGTATATACCGGCGCACAAGACGTATAAGACTAGCCTCATTTTTAAGCTATATTTCTTGCACTTTGCTCAAATCGATCGTAAAAAACAATTTGAAATTAGGTAAATTACCTGTTTCCAGTTACATATAATGGTATTTATTT
The DNA here is from genome assembly GCA_947652605.1 of Elmis aenea. Lineage (NCBI taxonomy): Eukaryota > Metazoa > Arthropoda > Insecta > Coleoptera > Elmidae > Elmis > Elmis aenea. The sequence goes on along the minus strand of OX393577.1, from coordinate 34,614,192 downwards.
GGAACATGTAGGTACAAATAAAATAAATATTTACTATAAATTTTATTCCTATATTTTTGCATATTTTTAAATAAATTTATGCTACAAAATTGGCCTAAGAATATATAGTCATAAATATTTATACAAGAAACCAAGCTCCCTGTTTTTGTATCTGGCGCATAAGGCGACCCCCAATTTTTGGTATATACGGTATTTGTATAAAAATATGCTAATATTTATCACATAATCTACCAAATGGCAACAACCACCTGTTGTGTAATATAATCATCACTCATTTATTTTGGTACCTATACCAGTTTTTATCAGTTGTGTAGATGAGTTAACTATTTTGGTCTTGATAAAAATCTTGTTTTCGTCGGAGCTTATTCTTCTCTTGCTGGTTTTTCTGGATTCAGGGTTGTATTACTTATTTGATAGATTGTGTTTTTACACAACCGTTTGCTAGAAAAACACGCAAATAACAGAGAAATATTATTTTGGATAATTTAAATCTCTTTTTAATCATTTTTCGATTTAATGGGTTCCACTTAAATTCCTTAAAGTTTTGTTATTTTCTGTTTTTTATTAACATGACAAACGCAAACAGGTAATGGTATAAAATTTTACATATTAGTTAAAAGGCTCCATAAGCGATGCATTTTTTTAACCTTCTAATATATGTCGCCGTAAAATTACCTTCGATTATTTTAACCAAAAATATAAAAATAAACAAACCCCTAATTTTATTTTTCTAAAACATTGTAATACGAAAACAAGAAAATCTGCCTTTATTTTAATTAAGAAACGATTGTTGAAGAGCATAGAAATTTCTTCCTTAAGATTTTCATCTTTAGAATTTCCAAAGTTTGTCAAGTTTTATTTGCCTTTTAAACCTAACAATGACACAAAATAAAGTATTATCATATTTATTGTAGCCTCCGAAAGTTTTGAGCAAAACAAAGTTGCAAAGCTTATGGAAGCTGCGCTGAATAATGTTCCAACTTGTTCGATGTGCTTTGTACAATGTCCCATTCGACGGATAAATTAAGCATTGTCTGTTTGACAAAGTACAGGAGAAACTTTCAAAGTTCTGGACAAAATCAGGCTAGTTTAATCTTAGTAATTCATGGGTTTAAATCAGTAAGTTATTTTAGGGAGAAATCATTAGTACGTAACGATTAGCTCTTCTTATTCCTATGATATAAATTTCATATTGCATTCGTCATACCTGCATAAAAATTAAAATAATTAAAATTTGTATGTAGCATCCAATTCTAGGAAGCTATTAAATGATTACAAAATAAAAATTGTACCCTATTTTAAAACTAACTTTGTAATTTGTGTGTAAATAATGTAAATGCACTCACGAATATCCTGTACACGATGACAATAACTTTGTTATTATAGGAGTCAGAGAATTGCTTAATTGAAGTAAGTTGAGCAGAAATACAAAATAAATTAAATGCTGTTTCAAAATGGACCACTCTCGCCAACTGAAAAAAAAATCTGAAAATTCACAAAATGCTGACCAAATATCTTTTTAATTATGACAGATAGTAAAAAGTTGTAAATAAGTAATTAATAGACAGTGTTTCTCAAATTGTAATTAAGATACTAATATTTTTTCAAGTTGAGCCTTTAACGATATACCTACAGACTAAATTTACATATTTTTAAATGACTTTAGCCTTTTACAAAATACTGTTTTGATTTTAATGTTAAACGGATAGTTACATGTAATAAAATTGTTTTTGGTTAAAAGAGATAAATGTGCAAATCTTCTAAGAAAATCATTGATGACTAATTTTTTTAAAATTTAATTACTACTACTTAATTAGATGTCAACACTAGTTCATTAGTACATGCAAAATTTATTTAAAATTATGCCTTATTTCATTAGGAGAAAATTACAAGCTATTTTATGTTGCTATGCATTTGATAGGAATAACTATAGAACAGCAACGCGGTTGTTTTAAAACATATGAAACGTTGACGCGAAAACAAAAAAATCTGCAACATAATTTAGAAACTCTAATCCTGGAAATGGAAAAAATTATTATGAAAATAAATACCGAAAAAACTAAAACTGTGATCGTGACAAAGAGAACAAAGGGCATCCTAACATCACTTTAAATGGACTTAGGTTGAAACAGGTAGAAAGCTTAAATATTTAGGAGTGGTCATAGAGTAAAATAGAGGAATGGAAAAGGAAATAAGCGAAAGAACAGGAAATGTGGGAAGAATATTTAACAGTTTAAGAACAACATTTTTTGGAAATAGAGAAGTGGAACGTGGACACTCACAAATAAAAATAGTAGCAGAGTAATGCAGCTGAAATGAGATTTCTAAGAATAATCCAAGGAAACCCCAAAAAAGATAGAATCAGAAACGAAACATATAGAGAACAATTAAAGATAAAATCAGTTGAAACAAAAATACAGGAAAGGCAGCTGGGATGGTTGGGTCACATTTATAGGATGAAAGAAGAAAGGTTAACCAGAAGAGCATATGAAGCAAGATCACAGGGAAAAAACAAAAGAGGTAGACCGAGAAAAACCTGGCACGACGAAGTTAAACAAGCAGCAGCGGATAAAAACATCAAATGGAAAGACATAAAAAGGCTAGCACAAGACAATTCAACAGTCCTACACCTAACAGTAGAAGGACTCGTGACTAAATAAATAAAATAAATGAAACGTTGACAAATAAAAAAATATATATTTTTATTTTTATTTGATGCAGAAGTAGGTACTAATGTTCAATTTTTTAAAACCTATTTAATTTTGTTAGCGATTTACACAATGACCTGCTTATACAGTGTGTCCAAAAGGAAGGGAATATGCTATATAATATCCACTTTAGGAAAAAATGTTTTGAAAAAAAGGAGTTTGGTAGGTACTTAGTTTTCCACCATAAGACAAAATATTTTTTTTTTCGAATAACACAAGCGCAATGAAAAACAATTGCATTTTTTTAAATGACAAAATACCCCCATATTATACTCATTCGCTAGATAATTTTTTTCTCTTTTCAATGATGCAAAACTTTAGTACCCTTACAACTTTTTGAGAAAAATGCAAAAATTATTTTAATTGATTAGTATTTATTTCTAACAAAAACATCATAACTAAATTTTTTTGTCGAAATCTACAATAAGTGTTCAAACTGTGAACCATTTACAGCTTGGCAATGGTAAACTCGGTTTTTAAACCTGTTTATTACATTCCCAACCATTTCAGGTGTAATTTCTCTAACAAGATCTTTTAAATTTTCGATTTTCTCCGGCCTCTTAGCATAAACTTAATTTTTAAGGTGACCCCATCATTAAAAAGAGAAAAAAATTCTCTATCAATTGAGTATAATATAGGGGTACCTTGCCAATTAAAAAAATTCAATTGTTTTTCATTGCGCTTTTGTTATTCAAAAAAAAAATTTAATTTTGTCTTATGGTGGAAAACATTAGCAAACAACTTTTATTGAAAACATTTTTCCCTAAAGTGGATATTTACTGAAATATATAGCATATTCCATTCCTTTTGGACACGCTGTATAGAAAAACTACTACCACGTATAAAAACTTTCATTTTTGCGTTTAAGGATTTTTGTTATTGACACCCATCAATTTTTCGAACTGTATTAAAGATTTTATGTCATTTTGCCATTTTGCTGTTTTAATTGACCATTTAAAATTCATAACACCAATGCATTAGATTCTTGGACGCTATTTAGATTTTAAATAGTTACACATTAATGTCTTTAAACCAGGGCTGCGGAGTCGGTAAAAAAAAAGTCGACTCCGACTCCTGATAATTTTAGTAGGTCGACTCCGACTCCGACTTCGACAAAATTAAATACTAAGACATTTTATGGTTTGTAATATAAGGGAAAAAAATGATAAACAAAAAAAAATTTAAAAATTTCAGTTTAAATTTTGCGGCAAAGGACCACCTCGCAATTTTTTGTTGTACTCGGAGTCGGAGTCGGTACATTTTTCCCGACTCCGACTCCGACTCCACTGACCAGAAATTCCTTCTAAACTCCGACTCCGACTCCGACTCCACAGCCCTGCTTTAAACAGCAGTTTAATCTTTTTAAGAAATTTAATTTTTCATAATTTAGTTTATTTGCTTTTATAGTGGGTATATATTTTCATCAATTCGTTAGAACAAAGCTTAAACACAGAGCAATTGCCTGAAGAGATTTCAACATATTTTTGTTTTGTTTTTAAAGTAACGTGCAATTAATTTCAATAAACATTTCTGTAGAAGTTTTAAGCGGAAGCAAAAGTCACAACTGGTAAATTACAAATTAATACTACTACTGAAAGTAAGAAGAACTTTTTCTGAGGATGAACTTTTAATTACTTTCAGATGCAACTTAAAAGCTACTAAGTATAACTTACTGTAAAATGTTGTTAGAACCACACTGCACTTTATTTTTCATTTTACTATCACACAGATAATCGGAGAAATTAGTTAAATATATACCTACACATGAAATAAAAAATGATGAAAAAATTGTTGAGTTGGCAGTCGTAAATAAAATTTTTTTTTTCATCGTGGCATATATGCTCATATAAAGGGATGTTAAGATTTGCAAAGTTAGGCTATGTTTTATCATTTGTATCGTTGAGTTCCGTTTAAGTGACGGCAGTTCAAATATTAACGAAATATACTTTCTTAACGATAATAATTATTTTCATAAATGTAAGCTATGTGTACTGCACAAAAAAAAAGATTGCTGCATTACAACTGCGCCACTTTCTCTGTATATTGTTCTAAACACAAATAAGTTGTACCGGACCACATCTGCTGCAAAGGGGTAAACGTTGATCCATTGTAAGTATATCCGGTGCGTTACATCTGAAAAAAATCAGGTTTTTGTTTGTTTTCTTTATTTTACGCTTCTGAGAATCGTTTCAAAGAGAATAAAGGCAAGGTAAGTAAAAAATCAAAATTTAATTACGTTTCATCTTTATCTTGAAAGTATATTAATTAAAAGTGTAATTTAACTCTCTTGTTGAAGTTACAAGTGATGGATGTACATAATGAATTCATTAAATTCTTGTAATTTATTTCATAAATCTTAAATAACTTCAATTAGGGTTAACTATTTTATTTACTAGAGATGTTACCCTGCTTTGTAAAATAAAATGGTGTTATTTGAAATTACAACTTTAAAAAGATATATGGTTCATAATAGATCATATTCAAAGTAATCCATTTTTGAAATAGTTAAAAGTAATTGAAATTTTAATCGTTTAGACATCAAAGTGATTCATGACACACATAAAACTGTTAATTATATTGGGTTATAATAGTATGTGCATGTATTAATATAAATACGTCCAAGATTTAACAGGGAAAAGGAAGACAAATGAACAGAGCGACTGTAGATCTATTTTGAAACGACAAGTCCCTAGGCTATATGACATGATTATAGGAGCTTTGTTGAACCACACCTAATTACAATGACAGCGTTTTGACTGAATCATGTCAAGATCATCAAACGAACAGAACAAAGAAACAATATTCCTTTATGCAGCATGTCCCAAAAATAGCGCACGTCCTGTTATGAATCGATTCTGCAAATAAAAACGGATCGAAATTGTAAAGTGACAAAATATTTTCATTTTCAAGTAACGGTCGGACACAACAATTCAAAACGTTAAAAAGAGGTGATAAAAATTGTGTTTATAAACAGATAACATTTACAACATTATAAGAGATACAGGTTTGCTTAAATAAGATGAATTATTCTTAAGTATGAGAGCAGCTACCATCTATTTTTAAAAGTACAACATTCCTGGTACCTACCTCAGAAGTTATAGCAAAAGATTTGAAAATGTTATTTTTTTTTCCTCTAAGGTACTATGTTTGTCTTAATCAATAGATCAATTTCTTTTATACTTTCTTAAGGTACTTAATTTATGTAAAATGTAATTGTTATAGTGATATTTTAGATACCTAGGTACTCAAGTGAAAGTAACTAAGTGCGACTAAGTACAGAAATTTGAAAATAAATTTAAAAGAACATGGTTTATTAACAGAAAATTCTTTCAAACTGTTTTCTTTATCTTAAACGCACAAACCACGATTTTTATAGATTGTTATGATTAAAACGAAAATGTGTGATTTATAACGACTTTTGTATTTGTTTGTTATAATAATAAATGAATTTGTTGTTTTTCTTTTTCAAGTTAGTTTTTAAATAATCAAATATAAACTTTCAACTGACTTATTCTTGTTGTCATTGTTGGCCACGCTTTTTGTTTTGTAAATGTTATACCTTTTTTTAATTTATCCTGTGTATAAATTTTTAAACTATCAAATGCATACCCACAAATAAATGAATTTATATTTGCATCGAACTATGGAAATTGGCAACCTGTGTCAACGTTTGCAACCCACCGCATTTTCATTTATGCAACAATATTATTATTGCGCTTAAATTTAGTTGTGTAAAATTGTGTGATTTATTCAATATTTTTTCACATTGCTTTTAAATTTAAAATAATATATGATAGTTACGCGTTGTCAATATAACCTCTTCTTCTTCTCGTCTCCTTCTGCCTTTTCAGGCGTCGGAGGTTAGTCTCGTATCCCGAGTCCATTTTCGCCATGCCCTTCTGTCTTTTGCAAGAATTTTCATTTCTTCTGGTGTTTTTCCTCTTTCTGCTCCCCAATCCCTTATTTGATCCATCCATTTTCTTCTTGGTCTCCCTCTTTGTTTTTTGGCTGGTTTTCCTATTTCTATTATTTTTCTTGTAAGTCTGTCTGGATTCATTCTCATGACATGACCATACCAGTTAAGTTGTTTCTTTTTTATTTTATCTATTATTGGTTCTTGTTCTGTCATTTCTCTAATGTTTTCGTTTCTTATCCTATCCCATTTTGTTTTCCCAGCTATTTTCCGGAGGTGTTTCATTTCCATGGCGTTTATTTTATTTTCATCTTTTTTCTTTATTGTCCAGTTTTCCGCTGCATGTGTTATTATCGGTATTGTTATCATATTGTGTATTTTTATTTTCACTTTTTTGTCTATCTCTTTGTGTCCTAATATTGATTTGTTTAGTGAATAATAGAGTTTTGTTGATTTGTTTGCCCTGTTTATTAGTTCGGCGTCTATTCTCCCGTCCTCTGTTATTATACTTCCTAAGTATTCATATGTTGTAACTCTTTCTAGATCATTGTTTTTACATTTAATTTTGTTGGTGTTTTGAGGGTCTTTTTGTTTTTCGTTTATGATCATTGTTTTTGTTTTATTTATATTCACTTCCATTCCCATGTTCTCTATTTCCTCGGTCCATGCATTCACTAGTTTTTGCATTTTGTTTCTGGTATTTGCTATAAGCACTATGTCGTCTGCGTATAGTAGGCTATTTAATGTAATTATTTCTAGGTTTCTGTACCCAATTGCCGTGTCAATATAACAATAATTTAAATAAACAAACGGAAATTATTTTCTGTTGCCAAAAGGAACATAGTTTATTTTCATATCATTTCATTGCTGCTTAGTACATCATGCTGTTTGCTGATTTATAAAGTTAGACTTTTATTATGACAAAATTAACTTTGTCGGCTTATTTTTGCTTTATCTAATGCGGTGTTTATTAAGTTGTTTCTATGAAGTATCAAAAACTTTTATATCTACATAAGCGCGTAAACCGAGTTTTGATTATTATTTTAAGCGGGTTGTGTTTAAAGCTTAAAAACCATATGGCTGCTTGTTAAAACTTATCCAAACAAACAATATTTCGTAGCTATTTAAATTGGATTAAAAATAGAACGTAATTTAATATGATGTCTATATTTGTTTTATTTATAAAACGTCAAACAGATGCAAAGTAGTCTGAAATTAGAACGATTAAGATGAGTGTGATTACCAACAAATTTAACTTGGTATAAAATGAATAATGTAAGTTATTGGTATTGTTCCATTTGTCAGAAAATACTCTATTTAAATAAGCGCATGTACCACTACGTTTCCTTAAAAAAAAAAAAAACTGAATTTCTTTCAAAAAAACAAATTCTGCAACCTTTAAAACCGATTAAAGTAACTTAAATAATTAAAATTTACAAAAACGTTTTTTTGGGCACTGTTGACGTAATATAATTTAATTGATCCAATTTACGGCACACTTAATAAAAAAAAAATTTCGTCAAATAATTATTTGAGCTTATAAAAATTAACCAAAATAATGCAGTCGCATTCCAAATTGCTTCCTCTTTTCGAAAATGTAAAAATGTGTAGGATGTTTTCTTTAAAATAACAAAGTTAGGGTCATTTTTGGCGAAACCGGAAGTGAAATAATAGTGTACATCTATTATATTTAAACAATCCGATTTTTTACCCATATCATGTCTAAAATTTTATTTATCTAAAATCAAAGGAAAAAAAAGTTTACCAAAAGTCAGTTATACATATTATTAAGGGATTGTAGCATTTTTTACAGTTTATTTTAGTATCTTTAAAGCCACTTTGCGCTTGTTATTTTTTATTTAATGGGTTTAATTATTCTTTTAAAACCTATAGGTCATGAAATCAACTGACAAAAGTTTGATGAGTACAATAATTTGGCCACATATGGTACATAAAAATTACTTTAACTCCCAATATAAGATAGTCTCCACAACTTTGCAAATTTTTCAGAATATCCCTCAAGATTAGGGTGACCAGATGTAATTTAGCAAAACTAGGACAAAAAATTAAAAACCAGGACATTTTTGCACTTTTCAAACCAGGACAAAACCAGGACATTTTTTATCGAAAAAAGTTAACGTATAAATGAGCCGTCCATTTTTCAAAACGTTCTGATTTTTGTAAATTTTTATGGATTACATTTTATTATTTTTAGTTATTTAATAGATCATTCACTCATTGCTTAGTTTTTCTACACCAGAAAGTTCTTTTTATAGCTATAATATAAGTTGCATAATTATTTCAGAAGCCATTATAAGTATATTAAGTGTCTTGATGTTTGTTTTATTGACTTAATCACTTAATCACATTGACTTTTTGAACGGCTCAAATATTGAATGTAGCACAATTATTCATACAAAAATAGTCAAAACACATATTCTTTAAAAAATAAATTAAATTGTATTATATTTTTTAGCTACGTTGACTTAAAAATTTAATGTAACTAGCAGGAAAACAATAACATAAAATTCTTTAATAAATATTTAAATTTTATAAACAAAAACATACCTAATATTCGTTAATAAATATTTAAATTTTATAAAAAAAAATAGAAGTTTGATACTAGTCCAGTCTTGGCGGCAGATGAATATGCGTTTGGTTTGACACTAACACTACTTGTAGGTTATTTCGTGCAAGTTCGCGCGCACAGAATTCGCGCGATAAAAATTAAACCTCAAGCGCTGCAACTTTCTATTGCGAATATCATAGCACTTTTTACAAGCAACAGTAATGCCAACTGTTGCACACTATGACCAACATTTAACTAATGGTGCTCCATGAAATGACAATGAAAATTATTAATTTTTTAATTTTATAAAAACTTATCAAAAACCCGGACACATTTTAAAAACCCGCCCGGACTTCCCCGCCGAAGCACAAAAACCGGACATGTCCGGGAAAACCCGGACGTCTGGTCACCCTACTCAAGATACACATGAAGATATTAAAATTTGTCTTGAGAAATATATTAATGTTTTAAGAATTTAAAGAATAGTAAGTCATCAGTTTTAACTGTTTAGATTTTTATTTTTTGCATGCATATTTTTTAACACTAAATATTATTTTCTAATGGTAATAAGAAGATAATTTCAAGTTTTACAAAGCAACTCTCAATCTAAAATATATACAAAACTCCATTTATATAATTAATATTTACATTTATTCAGGTATAAATAATGTACAAAAACAGGATGTTAATTATAAATTTGGTATAACATTTGTTTCAAATCACGGTTAAGAGACAGATTGTCTTATAGCAGGAAACACGTAGGTAAGAAATAATACTTTCTTTATTAATCTGCCTTTTACGATATAATAGTTCTATATTCTACTGCAGTTTAGGCAGAGAGAACATCCATAAAATTAAGTAAGCGAGATCGTTACCACGGTAGTTTTATCACAGTTTGTATACGATTATGGTCCAATGTAAGTGCTAGTGTTTGTTATGTATCTCGGTTGCCTACTAAGCCTTGTTACGGGTGGGGTTGATAAAGGTGCAGTAGGAGGTACGAAACGACTATTGCATATCTCTGTGGCAGCATAGTATCGCTCTGGTACCGGTGGAATAGGAGGTGGTTTGGGAAAAATGTCTTGTAGTAGTGGCGGAGCCGGTCGCATTTGAGGCGAGTGCAAAGGAACGGCGTATTCGGGATCACGCACGTCAGCATAATCAGAGTTGCTTGTTTGACGACCAAGGCTAGGCTCACAATACAGAGCAGTCTTTTCACAATTATTTAATACTGGCGACGGTCTTGGTGATGATTTATAACGGCGCTGTTGAATCATTATAAAAGCAACTACTCCGATCACAAGAAACGCTAAAACGGAAACTAAACCGGCTACTACACCTAGGTATTGTCCGTAATCGGATGACGAATTAATAGCACTAACGAGATTATTATCATTGTCCGGAGATATTTGATCTTTTGGCAATATCTCATTAAGTTCTTCCTCTTCGGTAAAATTTGCACTCACAGCATCCGAATCAAAGGTTATTTCACTTATTAACATCCAGTGAGCAGCGAAGTACAGCTGTAGTTTAACAAATTTGCCCACGCGATGGTGAAGTTTAATAGATACGTTACGTGGGGACTCGAATATGCGATCTTCGATGTAATCGAAGGTTATTGGTTCGCCTTTGTAGCGCTTTCCTCCTACACTGAACAACACATTAAGTTTAGAAAATACTTGAACATCTTTTGTAAACTGATTGTTGCAAAATATGTGCAAGGCTGTAAACTCGCGTACTTTATCAAACTCGAACACTATTTCAATACATCTTTCATCGCGTGTATCATTTCGCCGCCATCCCAGCCATCCTTGTGCCTGTTTGTAAAAATCCAGTTTAAAGTCTTCTGAACCAACTCTGCCATCTGTGAGTTGGCCCAGACCGTCACGTAATTTTCCACCGTCCCAATAGCCATCGTAGCCCGTATCATAAAATTCCCAGTTGGATCCTCGTTTATCCCCTTGAGGCATGGAGTAACTTACAACACCGTCCATCCATCGACATCCATATAATTCAACTCTCATACAGACCGTTCTTCGATGATAACTGTACGGCAAAAATCGTACCTTACTGGCCCATATAGGTGGGTCCAATTGATTTTTGGATTCTAAATACGTATTAATGTTTCCGTTTAAAACTTCTTCTCCATCGTAGTTGCGATATCGTATCCATTTTGATAATCTTGGTCGCCAGTATTCCAACATGTATGATTCAGAAAATTCTACCCCTTGGCCATTGCCAAAACGACCTTGTGTTCCGATACTTGTTATCATATACACATTATGCAAATCGATTTGCAGCCATTCTTCCGGTTCTGCGGTTGCCGGCGTTTGAGGACACCAAGCTCCACCATTGATTTCTGTTCTAATTCTGAAAAATAAAATATGCGTCGAATAGTACAAATATTAACTTCTCTTTATTATTAAACTAGAAACGCATATGCCAATTTTTACCTTGCATGATGGGGGCCAACGTTTCCACTGTCAAACGAAGAACTTGCAGTTATATCTTGATCTTTTATGCCGCCGTTTTCCATACCCAACGGAGCTATACATTGAGCTATAAAATCGTCAAAATAATTAATATTCCAATTATATTGTAAATAAGAAAAAACTTACATGGATCTATGCTGTCTGCTGTTGACATGCATGTGATAACTATGATCAGTCTGATTGTATTGATTAGTGAATTGGTAGTTAGCAGCATCATTACGATTATTATTGTCTATACCTGAAAACAAGATAAAACTAATTAGTTAACATTTTTAATAATTGTATTTTATTTTATTCTTGATGGATTTTCAAATTTTTGTATGTCAACAACTATTTTACCATTGTAAGGTTATAAATTATTACTGTGTAGTTTTGAACCTACCAAGTTTTAAAAACATTTGAATAAAACCAAAGAATTAATTATTGATTGTCTTGACAGTTTCCGAAGAATGTGGTGATTTTGTAAATTTAAAGCCGATTATTGAAAAAATAGACAATTAAATAAGCCAATAGGCAGTTTATTCCTTCTTAAAAGGCTAGGACGTTGTATGATCTGACCTATAAATAGGTACATGTTGTGCCGAGTAATTAATTTCTAGTGATTCAGGCAACAAAACCGTTACAAACAGTTAAGAAAGAAGAAAGAATATTATAGTAAATGAAGTTCGTAACTTTATCAAAACAATATATAATAGCGTTTGATAAGGTCCACTTCTTTTTTTGGAATGCATTAAAATGAATCAAAATACGGTAGGTTCGCTGTAAAACAATACATAAAAAATATTGCCGCAATCGGGCAAATAAAGGTTTATGGTGATTGTTTTCAACCATTTAAATCAATGCACTCATCATAAATGTCGTGAACTTGAAGAAGAACCCTGCTTTATCTCTTTTTATACAATAAATGGTATAAATGTTAACTATTTCTACAAATTTCAATCAGTGACTTGAATTTATGCCATCTAATAATTCAAAACCGTTGATCTTGAGTATTAATATGTACCCCATTATCTAATTATTGTTCATTATCTAGCGTCTTATTTAGGAGTTTAATTAACATTGGATTCTATTTTCAATGTATTTCTATTCTTTACGCAATATCATCGGACAAAAAAATTACTAGGGCGTATTCCAATGAACATCAATCACTCGGAGGTGGAACAAGCACTAAAACGGCGTTTCGGTGTCTGGACTTTTTCAGCTACGAATTTATAAGATAAGCACGTGCCGTTCCAACGCTAGAAAAACGGCTACGAGCTCAACTTAAGACACTGTCTTAATACTACTTAAAATTTTAAACTTTATACGCTTTACTTTGTAAGTGCTTCACGTATTAGGAAGTTGGACCTACCGCAGATGGCGAGCTTTAACATAAATATTATAAAAATAATGCTTCTGCCAATTTAAATGTGGAAAATCATTTAATACATCACCTTTGTTGCTTTATAAATACCATTACATCAACACAATAAGTTTTCTTGGTCTTTTTCTACGCCAGAAGCTGGTTTCGCAGAATTTATGTGTATCAAGCTGTAGCGTATCGATACTGATCGATAAGGTGCTTGTTATAAATCTACGGCGGCGGACCATTGAATTACTCACGCCAACAATGGTGATAGAAAAGCTCGTTATTGTACAATAGTTTCTTTACACTGCAGCTCTCCATTTTTAAAACTAACTTTCAAGAATAATTGAAACGGGTCTGCCATATAAATAACACTAAATACGTTTTCGATAACGAACTGCAATTATTGTCAAGACAGTTTTAAAAAAAAAGTACCGAGAAAGATTAATCATAACAAGTTTTTTTTTTATGCCAGCGTCACAAAATGTGATTTGTATTACTTTCCACTAATAAAGGCAATTACTACATTTTGAGCTTGTTATTTGGCTGGATGTTTTAAATCACTATATAGAAATTTATTGTACTTGTTCTGTTCAAGAAATTCGTCGTCTTTTGTTTTTGATAATAAATAAAAAAATTGCAAAGGCAGTCCCCTTTTGTTTATTGTAACCTAAATTCGGATCAATAATCCATAACTGTTAATAAAAAGTCGGAAATAATTAATTTATTGTTGGAAAGTTATTATTAGTTTTTATTTACAAATAAGAGTTTATAGCTTTAAATTACTTGAAGGTATTTGATAAGTTCAAATAAATGTACAGCGGACTGTACATCACTTACAAGATTTCCGGTCGCGTGTTTACAATTATTAGTATGCAACAGCACAGCCAGGCTCTCGAAATATGTTCAAGAACGAACAGAGTGTTTCAAAGGAAAAGACAGCTCTCTTATTTGCATATGGAGTGCTGTTTTTGGCAAATAAAACGGGTTTTGTCTTGCAGATAACCATGAGAAAAAAACGTTCCTATATGCGGAGAACAGTCAAAGCATCCAGGATTAAAACTTTACTTCGTTAAAAATGCTTTGTTTAGTGCACTACAAGATGAATAATAAATTTTACGGGAAGTTTGCAGAAGATTGTATTTATCAAGCAATATTAATTTAAAAAGGTCTTTTGTTCTTAAAAAATTCAGCATAATGTATACTTTTTGTTTCTTTAAAATAAAGTTAAACAAATGAAATAAGAAAACAAAAAAATGTTGGTACAGATTTAACAACGATAAATGTCACAAAACCTTCATTAATATTCAATGATTCATGAAAGTACATAGAGTTCATCTGTGCTTGAAAATACAGAAACAAAATCGTTCTACTCAACTTGCCCTTGATGCGGTATGGAAGTACATTATCTTTTAACACTCTTAGAAAACTAATACTACACTTGTTATTAAGTAAATATTATCCATAGTTTTGTAGGTTCGACTTCTAAAAAGTGAAATAGTGAAAATCATTACATAATTTCATTACAAGTGCTTAATTAACGTTATTCGCAAATATACATTAACCATTTGCAACTCAATTACAAAAATCGACCAACTACTACCAAATATTATGGAAACTTCAATGTTACATATATTCCAGTTGGGTCGTTTATGTTAAACTATTACAATAAAAGAATCATACTGTTGCAATGAATAATAATAATAATAAACTATGAAAATATATAGATTTAGAACACAATATGTTAAACATTATTTGTATAGCGGATTAATGCATGACATTTATTAAAAAAATATTAGCTAGCCAATCGTACCATGGTTCCATCTCTGTCTAGCGTTTCTTTTATTTTTGTTTATACATGTGTAACTTTTCATTGGCGCTAACCTAGGCCACTGTCATAATAGATGTAACTTATTTGTCATCACCTACGACAAATCAGAGCAAATAAGTTGGTGAAATATTATTTCCCTACAGGAAACGCAAATGGTCGTAAAGATGCCACATTTATTTATATGAGTAGTGCTTCTAAGGATGTTTATGTTAACAGAGATACACCACAACGTTTTAAATAACGACTGTTGAGAAATTTCAAGATAGTTTCCTTATGCTGGAAGAGGGGCAAATGTTTAACTTAGAAGTTTATTTATAATAAACGTAATTTACTGGTCTACGAAATCGTTTTAATTTATACTAACTAAATCGAATATAAATCAGAATAACAATTATAAACCAATTATGTACGTCGTTAATATTAGTATCAATTTGTGTTTCAGATTTGTGTAAATCTATTTCTCCGGCTTGATAATAAATTACACTTTATGGGATAATAAATAAATTTAAAATAAATTTTGGCTACACGCTACACCTCTCACTGACCCACATAAAAAAAACTCTTACGATTTATAGCAGGTTGCTACGAACATGTTTTTTTCGGAAACCATGTTTGATGGCTTCAAATATTTTATTTACAGAAAATTTAATTTGGCTTAAGGCACATCCGTTACCCGAACATAACCTAACGGTTCTTGCCGGTTATTTTTGTTGGATAACCAATTATCACATAGTAAGTTTTAATTACACCAAAAAAATTATGTAATCTTAAGGTTAATTACTACTAAACCAACATGTTTAAGCGTTTTTGGAATGTATTTTTTAAATATTGGGCGTTTATGCATTCATTTGAGATGTGTTTAAACTTCTTATTAATTTAGCTTGTTTGATTAAAAAAGCAAACAGTAAAACTGGAAGTAAAAAAATGTTCAAAATACACCTTCGTTATAGATACGGTGACCATCCGTACTGTATTATACAGTACAGTACCTACTGTATTTTAAGGCGCTGTACTGTATAATTTAAAAAGAAATAAATGTACTGTACATAGGCGCCGACTTTCTAAACTCGCTAGGGGGGCAGGAGATACTCATTAACTACAATAGGTACCAGCACATGCACATGAAACCGTTTAAAAAACCGGTCTACCGTTATTTTTTGTCCGTAAAAGTGATTTTTTTAACCGAAACCGTTATTTTTAATGGCAAAAAACAGTGACCTTTTTTTAATAAACATTACTTTAAAAAAAACATTCTGTACTAAATACGATTAGTTTACCAAAAGTTATTACTGAACGCTTGATTGTAGGTACATCTTATATATATAAAAGAGCTTGTTTGTTTGTTTGTTTGTGTGTTTGTTTGTTTGTTTGTTCGCTATAGAATCCTAGGTCCGTTGACCGATCGGGACCAAATTTTGCACAGTTACTATTTAGGACCTGACGGATCAAACGCCGTATAAAGAACGGCCGGAAATGCCCGGGAACGGCCGGCAACGTCCGCCGAGCGCGAGCGCGGAGCGCCAGTAGTCTGTAATTGAACGTTTGGGAACGTCCGCCGGGCGCGAGCGCGAGTAGTCTGTGATTGGTAAAAGATAATTGTAATCACCCGTGCAACGCCGGGTAAATCGCCTAGTATATTATAAAATTATAATTAGATAGGAGCATTTTTATTCCATAATTTGTATTTCTAATCTGAATTTCTAAATAATGACAAAAACCGGGTTTTAAGCGGTTTTCAAAACCGATTCATAAATTAAATCGGGTTTTTACGAAAAAAAAAATAAACGGTATCTAAACAAAAACTATTGTAAAAATTAAGTTCTCGATTTCGGTTAACCGTTTACCAAATTTTTTTTTGGTTTCGAGCCCCGATAGGTACAAAATTAAAGTTTATTTTAAATACAAATTAAATAAATTACAAAGTTAAATGAAATATAATTTAATTATAAACAGTAACATCTTAACTGTTATTGCCGAAAAAAGTGAAAAGAATTAACAGATTAAAAGAAAATATTTACGAGAGAAAAAAGAATTTATACATTTTCATATTTTTTGCTATAACATCTGAAGTACGAAGAATTTTGTACTTTTGTTAAATAAATGCTTTAGTAAATATTATATTTTATCTTTAAATAGCGGGAATTTACTTGAAAGGATGATGGCACAGAACTGGTTAACTGTTAACAGCTTGGGGTTAAGAAATGAGAACAATAAATGGACGATGCACAAGTACCTACACGGTAGGTATTGGTACATAGTCTCAGTCCAGTCTCAGAATGGACAAAAAAACAAAGTTTGGCACTAAATGTAAGTTGTATTCGAACGTGATATGTGCGGTTTGGCATAATTAAAATCTGATGTGCACGTTAGCCTTTGCGATGTCGCATGGGGGCAATGCCCCCCTAGTTCAATCGGTACGGGGGCACAAGCCCCGTTTCCCCCGTGTAGTCGGCGCCTATGGTACTGTATTTTATTTTTTTGTACTGTATGTACCTACCGTATTTTTAGTGTAATGAAAATTGTGCTAAATATAAATTTCAGAAGTTGTAAAAATTAAGTTTTTCAATTTTTTTAGTTGTATTATTATTTTAAAATATAATTTTAATATTGTTGAAAATAAAATACAGTTCCTATTTAGTTTACAAAATATTTTGTTTAATTTGCCATAAGTACTGATTGTTCGCCAGGGGTGCCCAACCTTTTACGTAGCGCGAACCACAAACATATAATTCAATATAATTTACATCTTCAAATTCGTGAGAGAGAGCAAAAACATAAACAAACTTCATCCACATTTTTTGTTCTGTTCTTCCTAAAACACATTTTTTGTTCCGGTCTTCTTAAAAAAAACGTGAAAGCAAAAAAAAAACGTAATCCACCTTTTGTACTGTAATTTTGTCTAGAAATAATGGTCACCGTAGTTTTAGATCAACTCTACAGCAACTATTTTTTAAATAATCGCCTTTAAATTAATCGAAAATTAAAAATAAACATTGAGTTCCAGTTGTTGATGGACTGATTTTAAATAAATTTACGAGCATGAATTTTAGTGTAATCGGTGTAAATATGATTTATTATAAAAATTTTAATTACTTTGAAAATATTATTCGCAAATATTTATTAATATCCAAATAATATTTCTCAAACTGTTGTTTATTACTGCCTTTTATACTAATTAACACTTCTTTGTCAATAACACATTTTCATAACTTTGCTCTCATCATATGTTCATCGTTTTTGTTATTAAATAAAAATTAGGAGTAGGTATCTAAATTCATTCAGTAGAAACAGATACAACGCATTTGAAGATCGCTTGATAAATGGCTTTTTCCCTATTTACACATGCTACAAATATACGTGTTATTATAATATTATAAATTAAATTGTGTAAATATTACTGAAAATTAATATCTAATAGAGAGAAGTTTATGTGAACCGTCAGTATTTTGCGTTTTCTTGCTAGGTTATGCATATTTTGTATTGTTATTTATGATCGGTTATTTTTATTGTTGTAACGGTATATACAAATGTCAAAGAAAAGAAATACCAGAATGATAAATCACATTTGTAAAAAAATAGTGACATCGGTTATGGTAAATAGGTACTCTATAAATACAAAATCTTCCTTGTTGTGTTAATTATGCAAATTAAATGTCGACGTGCTTGTAGTATACGATTAAAACTTGTTTTTTAAAGAAATATTGTTCAGCATTTTTTGCTATCAAGCAATAAAAACAGCAACAAATTTAACACTTTTTTTTATTTTACGTAGGTATTGATTAATTTTTTGTACATGTTGTAACTGTTAAAGTAACTGTTTGATTAATAAAAATAAGATCAACATGTGTATTAGAAAGTTATTTTGTGGTATATCGTTGCTTCTCACGTAACACCTGTAATATACACTTGCATAATTTTGACCTGGTATTTAAGATTTAAACTGATGCAAATATAAATTAGTAAAATGGGTTTCCATCGTCTCTTCAATTTTTAAACATATTATTCTTATTTTATTTTATGCATTATCTCTCGTAGTAATGCTAAGACCAGTTTCTCGTCTCCTCTGTTCGTCAGTAGCAATCTTATTTATTTATTTACTCACAGACAACTATCGTAGCAATGACCATCATTGTCAACGATGTTCATCTCTAGAACCTTTGATTTAGTTGAATGAACTTTTATGAATAAAATAATGTCTTCCGTTTTTGTCTAGCATACAGCCTTCCGCTCTGTTGAAACACGAATTTTTATTTTTATATATTTCTACTGAATACCTTATAATTTATTTATAACTATAGTTATTTTCTCTCTTTAATATTTTTATTTTATCAAAGTCTATTAAATATTTTGTGCTGAACGAATCTTTTGCGAGTGCAGATCTGTTTGGTTTAATTATGTAAATCTATTTTGTTTTTTTAGCAAGAGTTCTAATAGTTCGTTTGGTTATTTCATTAAAACGTAAACTACAAATAAAATAAATTTTCAAATTCTTTCACATTTGTAAAAAGTTTTAGTCTTAACATTATTAACAGTTTTAGTTTTGCGTTGTGGGTTATGCTGTTTAAAAAATTGTTTTTATTTTATTTGTTATGCTTTTGAAGTAAGGCAAACAAAACAGAACATTGAATATACTTTGATAATGTAAAGAAATCAACTATTATACAAGAATTATCACGGAGTGATTTAAATTCTTGTTTCAATTCAGGCAATATTTTAGACAAAAATTAGAACTAAATCAATAGAGCTTTAGATGACAATCGTCAGTTATGATCGTTGCTACGACAGCAGCATGTAAATAAATAATTAAATAAATAAGATTCCCATTCAAGAAGAGACGAGAGTCTTAAAACTGGTCTAGCATTTCAACAAAAGATACTTTGAAAATAGAAGGAATTTTTATTAACACCTACTTATAATAATAAAAGGATCACTTAAATAATTCAATCATTTACAGAAACATTATTTAAGTAAACATTTTCATTACCTTTTTTTGTTTTACGTAAGTTTTGTACAACATGTATGTTGAATAAATCTTCGGATTGTATCAAAATTATCAAGAAAAATACAGCAGTTGTATAAAACTTTTAAAAGGGCGTTATCAAAAAGTACGCCCAAGTATTGATATTTTGGGTTCATTAAAGAATTATAACTAAGTTGTACTTTTGTTCAAATTTAAATCATAAAATTCCAATTGCCAGCAAACCTACACAAATCTTACATCAATAACAATGCATAAAATCGTGTTTCACGAAAAAAATACGAATACAACAAACAATATTTATTATCTGTGTTGCTTTGTGTATAATTGTGCACGCTCAGAAGTGATCAATATGCTGTTAAAAAAATATACTACTCATTGCATAGTTTTTCGGAAGTGCATTAAAATGTTAAATGTTTGTAATTATTATAACGTTATTCAATTTTGGAAGAAAGCGCGTAAAATAGTTGAGTTCTAATTAATAGTAAAATCTTAATCCTAGGGTCCTTAAACTAAAATTGTAACGATGATCTTAATGTAAGTATACCTATAACATTTTTATTACCATTGCAAATATAAATACAAAAGTCAGTATTTTTAATAAATGAGCCATTTGAAATAATTAATAAATAGATACGTATTTCAAAACCAATCAAAAGCTCCCTTACTTACGCCACATCAACGTAACAAACGCGTCTGTGACAAACGTTTACAAAACAACTATTATTTCTTAAAGGCAACTGCAGTTAACACCTGATGATTTATTGTAATCAATAAACTATTAAGTGTTTTAACACCGTCAAAATTTTCATCGATTGATTACTTACACAGTTAAAAGAAATCCATATCATATCCTATATTGCTTAATAATAGCATCCTTATAACTAACCGAAAACTTCAGAAACAATTACATTCACAAATTATAATATGAATAGGCTATGCACAAACGAATGCGTCGGAACGCGTTTAACACTTGTACATACTTATACATCGACCGCAGAGTTCATACTGAAGTTCTAACTCAGTGGGCCTGGACTAATGTTCCTACTTCAGGCTCAGATACCGGGTTGGAAGAGAACTCCCCCGTGTTATCCCCACCAATTCAAATCTGTAACAACGTGCACATCTCTAAACACATGCCGTTATGCTACTACCAAACTGAAACTACCCTTTGTCATTTATACTTTTTTTACAGTATCCACTTCAACAAGTGAGTCAGCCATCTTGCACAGGTGATATGTGAAGTATGTGTTATGAAGAAGTCCAGGAATGCATACATAATCACCCCTCTGTATCGATCACTCACCTCTGCATGCAGGGTAATGTTTGAATAAGGGAGCTATAATGAAACTTGGTTGCACGAGAAATAATTAATGTTTCCAAAGTTTCAGGGTAAAAGTATATTGCAAAACAGTACGATGGAATACAATGTGAGTTGTACCACAAAATTAATATAAAATGTAAAATTATATACAACTTGACTAAAAAGTGCTTTTAGAGACTTTCCAAAACACTTTTATACGAGTTCTTATATTTCTTAGACTTATTTTATCATAACAGGTAGGTAGGTATGTATATATGCCTTATTTACCAACGTGGACTTATTTTAATTTTAGAGAGTGTCTTGGTTCACTGTCAATAAAAAAATAAGTAAATACCTTCAATCCATATATTTATACATTTACAGAAAGTGCAAAACAATTAATTACCGATTAGATATTTGTGGAATTAAATTATTCAAACGAATAGTCTTTAAACGCATCCTTAGTGATATGATCAATTATCATTGTTTGTTGTTTAAAATGTAATTTACGATGAATCACACTGACGTTGAGCATCTACTGTATGTTGCAAAAAAAAAAACGCCTTGGCACCTTAGCTTATAATTTGTCCAATACAGGTTTATCATATTTTACCTTTGGAGAAAAACTGTTTAAGATCAAATGTTCTACATAATGGTAATGCTCAATTTTGTTTATCATTTACGTGTTACCTGGAAATAGCAATTTTTTATAGCATTCTTTACTTTTTTTACCCATATCTAAAATGTTGATAGGATTCTACTTCTTATAAAACTTTCAGGTTTTATAAATTTTTTGTATTTGCAAACAAATTGATTTTTAACTAGCCCTATTTTGGACAATCTTTTATAATGAGTATGGCTATGGATTCCCTAACTGCAATTGTTTCAATTTCACGTTTATGATAAATGGCATATTTGACAGAGAACGCTCTACTACACAGGTTGGTAAACTCCCATATAAAACCAACTGAGGCCAGTAACTAGATCCGTGATTTATCCGAAAGATGGCGATAAGTTTAAGAACCGTTCGCAAGAAATTTTCGGTAAATGAGGATAAGTCTAAGAACCGGTTCGTTCACAAGATTGGATCTTGATTCTAACGTAATCGGTGAGATTTATAAAAATTCGCAACCTCCCAATTTAATCAATCAGTGGATGTATATAATAATGCTTTAACCAAATATTTAAGTTAGTTTTGTTTAAAATTAAGATCCCACCTAATACACGCACCGGTTCTTAGACTTATCGCCATCTAGCGAAATTTTATAGCGAACGGTTCTTAGACTTATCGCCATCTAGGGGAAATGTATGTCTAAAAGTTCCAGATTTTTGACAGTGTTCCTTTCGAACCTGTGTAGTAAACCGTGGGCTGTTCTTGCTAGTTACTTATTATACTGTTTAATATGGCTAATTGTGATTATAAGTGTATGTTTGACATACTGCAAGTTCATCCTTAATGGTAGGACAAACAGTACCTATAGGTACAACATTCAAAGATATTTTGAGCAGGAGGAAACGTCAAAACAATTTTTTTTTGCTAAACTAGCGTTTAAAAAAACAGGCTCTGGTAAAAATTGAAAAAGTGATTTAGAATGTAAATAAGAAGTAGCTGATAAATAGTTATCGATATGTATGCATCGAATGCAATAAGTAATTTATTTTATAATATAAAATAGGTACATTTAAATGAGTAAAAGTAGTTCGTTTTATACCATGTGCGAAAGTTATTTAATAAAACTTTTTTCTATAATTAAATACAACTGACAATGAGATGTTTATAATATGGCTAGATCAGTGTCTGTATCCGATTAGCTATTTATTTCATTTTTTAAAACTAAAGTTTCGCTAAAAGTGTCTTTCAGACACAGGTCATCTAAATTTCACCTACATTTTTGTATTGGTTGTTTATGAAATTCGACTTATAGTTGTCTCTATTCGACCAGCCTGTATAGGTATGTGTATCATATGTCACTTCATTTGTTCATCTGCTATTGGGGTGCCATTTATTTTTTTAACTGAAAAGGTATCCGGAATAACAATAGATTTTTAAATTTCACTTGCTTTATTTTCTTTTTTTTTATGTAGTCTTAGATGTTCGTCCTTTATTTTTATAATGCTGTGCATGATCAGTGAAGTAGTTTTGGAAACAGCAATTGTTATAAGATGCTTAACGTACGAAATCAGTTTTCGTTCGGTTCCGTTCCTTTATGTGAGCATTTCTTATCGATTATCTTTATTCCTTAATGAAGGGTGTTGGAATAATAAAATTTTGAAAGCAATTTCGGTTCATGCGGAACGTACACCACCCACCTCACCTTTTATGTGAGCTGACGAAAAGAGATTGATTATACCCGTCACACCGAAGAAACTTTATACTCTGTATTTAAGCACCAATCGCTTATAAATCGCGATAACATCTTAAACGAAACGAATAGATATAGAACCATGCTTCGGATATACACATACGTATTTTTAAAATAAAGTTTCAATACAATCTAATTACAAAGTGTTAGTTAATTAAAAGACATGTTGCTTCAATTCTCTTTACTACTGTTAGTAAAAACCAAATCATATTGTATTCCACACGTTAGGTTGACTTAAAACAATGATTTTAATGTGATTCTCTCTGACTAAACAATAGTAGATCGCCCAGTAACAATGTTTCGTCGAGAAGCGGTCTGGTAAATATCGAATTGCAAACGCCATTTAAATGTCAGTCATTTAATGTATGAATTAAAGAACACAGCGCATCGTCATTCTATTGTTATATTGCAGGCAACCATTATTAGATTTAATTTCGTAAAGAGCTATATATGCTGGAATTTTCATAACAATAACATCTTAAAACAAAGAAATCCATTACTTAGAATTCTTTTCGTAAAGCAAGATAAAAAAAAGTACACGTGCTAAATACTAAATTTTTATTGTTAATTAACGTTAATAATCACACTTAAAGGTGCTTAATATATAAATGAAAGCAAATGAAAGATAACAATATGAACTTTACAAAAAAAAAATGATACTATTAACACAGCACTAGTTAGCAATTTTGTAGTTCTGATGTGACATTTTGGATTTTTGACAGCAATTAGAAGCTGCTAAACGCCAAATTTCTATTGATCTTTAATTATTATATCTTCACTATCGTTATAGATTGTTAAGTTAATTTGTTTATGATTATAAAATACCGTTTCTAGATTTGATGATTTTGAATTAAATGTGTTCGAATAACAGCTTCAAAAATATAAAAGCTGCATTAAATCCAATGAAATTTGAATGAACATTTATTGAATTACCATTTAAATCGAGTTATTAACTGTAAGTTAGTTTAAGCATATGTATTTTGTAAGGTTTGTGTAATGTGTTAAATTAGTAATGAAATGATTTTATAAACAGTTTAATCAAAATTGTCGATTATAAATTATTAAAACGAATAATTTTCCAAAAATGTTGACTTTTAACACTGTTGTTCAACTAGCGGATTTCACAGAGTTGTAGTACATACATATTCTATAATTTTTGGGATACAGTAACGAAGCAAATTTGCAAAGAATGCATTTCATATCGCAAGTGTTTTACAGAATATACAGAGAGAAGTACTATTTGGCCCGGATGAAAAACTTTTTAATAAGCAAATTTCTTATTAAGATAATATCTGCTGCAAAACTTCCAACTATAATTATTAGTGTGCTCAGTCTCTAACACATTTACGTTTTAATTATTGTAGCTTTACTTTTCGCCAAATCTGATTAAAATAGAGTTATCTTGGACAGAAATCGACGAAATTATAAGAAAAATATTAGCGTTTTGTAAATTATAACCATAGTTGGTATATTATTTACTAAAATATTACGATTCAGTTAATGTATTTGATTACCCAAAAAGAAAACAAAGGTATCGGTCAAATGTTAAAAAAAAACCTAACGTTGTTACGGTTATAACAATACACTTGTTTCTATCTGTAAGAATTTAAGTTTTATTTAAGCTTTTACCCATCAGCGATTAACTGTTTGTAACGACAAGCCGCTTTGATGATAATAATAATGTATATTTACTTAAAGTTTCTTGATAAAAACATACGTTTTATCTGTACTTTAGGTCTTTGACCTACAAATAAACAACGGTGAGTTGAACATTACACATCAAACATTCGTTCGTTCAACACATTATATTGATTCTGTAAATAGAATTAAAAAATAAGTTACCTCTTTCTTGTAAAGTAATTGTTATTCGAAGAAAGCATGCAACTGCGACATACTGGGAACGTGAACCGCAGATCACAATTAACTACTTATGAAAAGTCAAATTGAGTTATTGTTAAATTGAATGATTAAGCATGTGCTCTTGTTAGAGTTAAGTAATGTCTGTTTATAAATAAATGTAAGACGATTAAATTATATTTTAAGCCATAATTGCACTTTAACGGTTTTGGAATTTAATCTTGATTTAAACCACCACATATACATATAATTTAAAGTACAAATAAATAAACTCCTGCATACACAAAGGATTATTGAATTTTAATATTTATAATACATAAAATTTTATTTATAGCTAAAGCTTTTATTACAAAACAAATTAACTTGAAAGAGAAAGCCAAGTTATAATAAACACGATATTAGTTAAGGATTTAAGAACATCAAGCGAAAAATCAATGCTAATAGTTAGTAAAAAATAGGACTGCATTTAAACACTTAGATTTTAAAGTAAAATCTGTTTAGCAAATTGATAAGCTTTATAAATTAAAACAAAACATTAAGGAATTTAACAGAAGTTTTTTTCATGTAAGTAATGTTGGACAAAAAAACATATTTTTCACTAAAATTCCATGTACATATTTTGTATTTCACTTTTTAGGTAAATAAAAAACAGAATTGTAGAAAAATAGTATGTTATGTTATTTTTATCAGTAAGATTTATTGTCAAAGGTGAAGACAAACTTAAATTAAAAATTAAGCGTTGGGATGAAATAAAGTCATAATAAATGACAAGATTCCCAGAAATTTTGCAGATATAGACGGACTTCACAAAAGAGTGACGGTTACACTAAAATTTAAAATATTTTTTCTTAGACTTTTAAGGCCAAAAGGTTAAATTATAACCTTGATTCTAACATCTCGACCATTAAATTTTGAAAATTTGACTAATCACTTCAAAAAATCATTTAGATATGTGTACAACACCGCTTGCCTAAACTAAATGGTTCATTACTTTATAAACTTTTTTTTACTTGTTTCACAGTTGTCCGGTTGTTTCATTAACAGAAAAATGTATACATTTAATTTAGTTAAATTAACAAAAATAAACATAAATATGAATGAATCTTTCAAACACAACAAAACTTTAATATCAGTTTGGAAGAAAAATACGCATATACATTTTTCGTTAATGGTAAAACGAAATAGTTTCTTGTTTTAAATACGCAAACAAGTGCTCATATCGATGTTATTCAGAATGCACCTGCAATAAAAGTGACAATTTTGAATCGAAAACAGCGTATAATATTGTAAATAATGGTTGTATGAGTGCACCTGCATGTACAATTACACCAAATAATTTAACTGTACATTTATTATTTCGTAGAATGGTGACTAGTTCTTGAATTAATTCAATAATATACAAATTACAATTTAATTTGGTCAATTGGAAGTCGTCATTCATCATTCAGAGTCTAGTCACTGGCATTATTAAATCAAGCAATTACGTTCTGTTTCAGCTTTTGTAGATTATGGCTAAGAAATAAGTTATTAAATATGCATATAGTGGGTTGTTTAAAAAGGCTTTGAAAACTACTTGATTCGTTTAGACGTTACTTTGTGATATTTCAAAGCTCATAAAACCTTTACTTTTTCCCGCTTGTATGAATGACTGTTTATAGGAAATTATAGCAGTTACGGTACATTTTAATTTATAATGATTTAACATCATAATTCCGTAGAATACAGTTTTATTGCAAAAGGAAGAAAAATAATATTACTAAAGTACTTATTAAACTTTTAATGTTTCAAAATTTAGTACAGGTACAACACCGATGTTCCGGCACTCTTGGTTCCAAAGTATTACCGGATTAACAATTTTGCCGGACCAACCGCAAAGCCATAGCGAAGTTACATTTAAACAAAGTTAAGAATCTCACGAAATTGCTGTATTACCACCAAGTGCAGTGTAAATAATGTAAATAATAAGCGCGTTCCACACTCACCGCCATCTTTAGTCACCCCGTAAACTAGTTTGGTGGCTGCCGGAATTTAAAATTACCTTTCGTAATATTTTCCGGACTAAAGGAAGTGCCGGAAAATCGGTGTTGAACCAGATTTGATAGTTAAGTATTAAATTGTAAGCAAGTCAGATGTACTTAATTATTTGTCATTAAAAATTATGACATTTTCTGATTGTATACATATAAGTTCTACATTTAATTGTAAATTTAAATTTTGAGAGTAACTATTGCGTATATCATTATGTGCATTTATCAAAAGCCAACTTCATCGCAGTAGAGTTCGATATAAAAAATACGTAAAACAATTTATTTAATCGTTTTCGAAAACTGTGTAGACATTGAAAGTGTTAAATAGTTTATATTAAAACATAATTAAAAACATGTCGATGTTAAAGCTTATTGCTTTTTACAAAATCTGTCAATGAACTTCTAAATTACGAGCATTTGAAGTGAAGAGTTTGTAGGTTTATTAATATGTGACTACTCTGAAGTCAAACTTAACCAGTTGGTATGTTTTGGTGAGATGTAGGTTCTAATTTATTTTGGTGGGAACTGATTTATCAGTTGATTATACTCTACTACACAAATATTTTAGACTAGCACTTAGCCCGTCCTAGGACGGGTATATTGTATATCTTAAATTTAAACTATTACTTTTTATAATACCGTGAGCTGCAAGTTAGACACTGTTATGTTACCGGTGAGTAAAAATTTACGGTTCATTAGACACAACTCAGTCGGTCAAATGAACCTGTAGTAGTTTACTGCGTTACAGATATTTTGTAGCTATATTCATGCGTTACAGATATTTTGTAGCTATATTCATGCGTTACAGATATTTTGTATGTAGCTATATTCATGCGTTACAGAGTCACAGAGTCACAGAGTCAGCCTGGACTTTTATATGTATGATTATTGAAAGTATATATGAATTTATAGTATCTATATACTGCGATTTTTTTACAGTTCACAACCGTTTGTCGCATCATAATCTCCATCTTTTTCTGTCGAGCCAATCTTGTTTTTGGAGTCTGTCTGTCCTGCATGGCCTCCTCCAGTCTCTTTTTCCAGTTTTTTCTTGGCCGGCCCTTTTTCCATCTTACACGTGGTTGCCCTTACATACTTGTGCTGATAATCGATCTTCTGGCATCCGCCTTAGATGGCCACACCATTTTAATCTCTTTGACGTGATTTTATCAATTATAGTAGCACCTACATCCATTCTTTTTCGGAAGTTCGTGTTGTGTACTCTGTGTCGTCTAGTAAGACCGTAGCATTTCCTCCAGTACTCCATTTCTAGAGCTGTAATTTTACTTTCCTCTCTTTTATTAGTTACCCATAGTTCAGCTCCGTATAGGGTTATACTCTATTATTGATTTTTGTACATTTTGGTTTTTGACGTTTTTGTCACACTTAGGCTCCATAACAGGGAGTTTAATTTTCTTATGGCAGCTGGTCCTTGTCCGACTCTGTTTGAGATTTTAGTTTTACAGTTTCCATCACTTTTATCTAAAACCTTTAAAAAGGTTGCTTGATTATGAGTAATTACTCGTATTTTTTTAAACAGAAGTTTTGATTAAATGGCCTACTAGCTCAAACTAGCTTTTTGCATTTTTTACAAACATTTCATAGTATAACCCTCCTAAAAGTTTAGACCGTTGAAAAGTACTGAAAATGCTCTACAAGAATACACCATAAAAATTACACCATAAAAATTACACCAAACAATTTAAAAAAAAATGCCGGTGGCGTCACAACAAATAAATGAAGGTGTTTAAAACAATCATTTTTTAGCCAAGTTGTAGCTAAGAATGTCCCATTTAATAATATACGTATATGGTTTGTTGATGGTTAAATCACAATTATTAAAGTCGCTACAGTCTTGGGCCCATTTTGTAGAACAGACTGTATTTATACTCTATATAACAAATCTAAATTCAAATTTTTGCGTTGAGTTCAAAGACCATTTAAGCCGAAGGTATTAATTTTTAAACACTTGTACCAACTTTTTTATTAACCCAATCGTACTACGCTAGTAAAACAAAATTGCAAGCGTTACCAACATTAATTATTTAGTTATCAAATTTTTGGCGAAAAAGTTAACGCTATTTCCCCTACAAACTTTTAATTAGTTTTTGTAGCTTCATAAATACTAAAATTTCGCATTACCTACTGTATAATTTAAAACTGGTGTAACTACGAATTTAATGTAAAGAAAAAATTATTACTATTATGATTGAAATGTGGCTAACATCTAACAGAGTTCTTAGTGATATGTAATGGTATGTTTTTTAGGCTGAAGTAATTTTAAAGAAATCAGAATGATAATTACCTTTAATCATTGACGAGTTTCAGTACGTGCAGGCCTAAATTTTGTGAACATTTTTTTCCTTTGGCTTATCTGCTTTATTCATGCGTGTTTGTATTTAAATGCGATGTCTGAAATGTCATGGGAACAACCTGAACTTAGCTTTACAATGCAGCATCCCTTGAATTGTACCCGCGGGAAATCAACTGATCGAATAGCCGCTAACAGCTGAGTAACGGATCAGAAACAATTGGTCAATTACTCGGAGAATAGGTGATAGTTGACTTAGGGACGACTTCGAGAGAATTTGCAATGTTAAGTGAATGGTCTTTGTGTGGTCTAGTTAACCGCTTACTTTATTGTAAGAATGCTGGTTTACCATTAGGTAAATATTTAATTGAAATAAAGAAAGAGAGATCAAAAATTATTTTGAAAAATAGGTACATATATTTTATATGGAGAGATTTATTACATATTAAATAGTTTAGGATTAATAACTGTACAAAATTGGCTTCTCTTTGTAACAAATGTGAATTTATTAAAAAAAAATTGAAATGAAAGTTAATACCTACCTAAAGAGAATGTGCTCTTTTAAGTGTTTTTGTCGGCTCCCAGTAATTAGCTATCTTAGTTAAAAAAAATGTGTTACACCAATTTTAAAATCATTTAAGGTTTACCCCTTTAGTTCGTGATCTTAAAAGGACATTTATCCCAAAGCCTAATTAATATTTTCCAACTCAATTGCATTTTTAAAGTTATTTTTTTTTAAATCGATTTAAATTTAGTATTTTAGGATACCTTTCTCTATTAAAATACAAGTTTTTTAATTTCCTTTACTAAGCTTACTAATTTTAAACACAGGTAAAACAATTTTAACTGAATAGAAGTTTAATACAAGCTAAGTAAACAGTTTTTGATGTCTTACACTTACCAAATATCGGCTGCAAGCAACGCAGTCAAGGCTTCTTAAAATAGCTCCTGTTTTGCGTGTGCGTTTCGTTGAAGTTCATGACTAATTCAAATACAAAATCAATAGTGTTTTCTTTATAGGAAAGCTTTTATGCTCGAGGGTAAATCCTCAATTGCAGATCGCCTAAGGTGGAACTGGTCGCCCTCCCTAACTATTGTACTGATCTAATTGTATCGGTTTTTGTGATCCCTTCCTGGTAGAGAAGTTACCAACTCTAACTAACCAGATTAGCTTCATTGATTTATTTAATGTTCTACACGTATAATTAAGTTACTTAGCTGTAATAACTAATTAGCTTGATTTAATGCAGATATATAAGTACTAGACAAATTTTAAGTTTTATTGGAGCGTAGGCAAAAGAAGTAGGTACATTTTATTGGCGATAATCGCTGTGAACATGTAGATTAACTTAAAATACTTTTGTCTAGCAATTTTATTCATAAAAGTTATAATTCTAAACTGAATCAATTTTTTTCTAAATAAAATGTCGGCCCATGTATGTAATCGTACGTTAAAATAACCATTTTAGGTTCAGCCTTATCTGCAATTTCAGTATTTAAAGTGTTCTTATTTGTATTGTTGTGAACTTCAACTTCATAGCAAAACAGTTCAAAACGGAATGTGGTGAATTTAACAAGGATTTAAACGATTAAGGAACAAATAGTAAATATTTCTATCTACATCTACGGGTTCAGACTAAAATCACAAGTTTGTATAAAACTTATAATTTATCATATGCTAAGGATTACATTTACGAAAATAAAACCTTGCAAAAGGAAAAAATTGTTGTTTGTTTCTTATCATTTCATCGTAACGAATCAGACATGTTATTTACAAATATATGTATCGTATGTATGTCGAAAGATGTAAAGATACAGAATGTAAATACATTACGTGACTTTTTGAATGAAAATGAAAAGTTTTCAGCAAAACATTAGGAGAGTGTTGTTGTTTTGATTTGATGTTACGTTGGCGTATAAAGATAAAATTACCTTTTGTAACACAAACTTTAAAGTTAAACTCACTCGATATAGCGTACTAGTAGGAATCCTATTAAACTTTAATGTATGTATGTACCTGCCCACCTGCCCATTATTTACTTAAAAACTTTAAAATGAGTTTTTTTAAACTGTCAAATAAAAATTCTTTTGCAATTTCATGAGTGCGAGACCGATGACCTCTATAAATTTAAACTGAAGGTAGTGTGGAAAGGACAAAAAAGGGCGACTCGGCATTTGCATGTTAAATGAGGTTGGCGAGAAAAATAGCTTTTATCACGTTACCTGTAGAAAAGGGTCGATAGAAACCGAATTTTAAGTAGCCTTAGACTTTTGGCACCGACAGAACTGGGGTTTTAATAGTAGGGGGTAGATACTTCTGTCAGATTTAAATTATTTTGAGGTTTTAGCATTTTAATGTGTTTTAAAATCTAGTCAATCTTCCAATTTGTGGCGAAGGACAGGGTTGCCTCTTTTTGATGACAAAAACGTACTGATAGAAACCTAAACGAAGCTGTTCAATAACACAACAAAATTCGCTTGAAAAATAAACAATTGAAAATATTTTATTATTAGTATTGGTGCAGCTATATTATGCGTATTCATTTATGTATTGCATTTAAGGCAAACATTTGTTTCATTACCAATATTATTTTATTTTTATTATTATATTATTTTATTGTTTTGAAGTAGATTTTCAGTCGTCAATATATTAAAAAGAAAAAAAAATTTTTGATCTTTTGTGGCATGTCACAAAATTCTAGCGACACTGTTGATGTGCATTAGTACAAGAAAAATCAACGTTGTAAAGCTCAAATAAAATGATTTATAGGTTCACGTTACTTCTCTCAACAATAACTAATCATTGAAGTCTTCAATTTGAATATTAACTTGAAATATGCCGATTTACTATTTGTAGTTCATGTTTGACTAAGATAAATTATCTAATCTCTTCCTCACTTCTGTCTCATCTAAATGTTTAGAAGCGTAAACGTCCATATTTGCTTCAGAGTTTTTATTTTGCGTGCTATAAGCTAAACCCAGTATTTATTTTTGGACTTTTTTTCATGTTTAACGCCCTAGAGTTAGTCGATAAAATCGCTAATTTTAATATCCTTTTGTAATTATTTAAAACATCTTTATAAGGTATTAAAGATAACGATTTTAAAAGTTCTCCTAAATTTTTTTTAATAACGTCTTTACATTGTAACCATCACAAGAATTAAATATAACAAATTTGCTAAATAAGACAACTTAACAGAAATTGTTTTACAATAATTGCTGTAATACTCAAAGTTTTGTTATAGAATGTGATTTGGTTCGTCTAAATAACAAATTAGATGGAGGGTCAGACGATTCTCACATTGGCATTACGGTTTCTTTGTTTCTATCTACACACGCGATCGCTATGGTGTTCGAACGTGAATAGCGTTGCTCGTTGTTAATGACAAGATTCATGAAATCACGCAACGAAAGTTTGTGTCTTCTATCACTAACGTAATATGTGGTTGTCTCTTCACTTTAATCAGTTCATTTCACACGTTCTCACTTTTGGATAAAAAATACTTTTACACTCCGTTGTATAATTTTATTATCGTTAACAAAATATTACCGAGGTAATTTTTATTTAATTTAACAAATGTTATATATAATTTAAGCATCTAGAAGATTTTAAATTTTTCTGCTAAGGTTTCTGCTATTTATCAAATACTGTCATATTTAGGTATTACGTTGTTCGTTTTCCGACGCTTCGCTCATACGATCATTTTTAATTGCCACAATTCCTCGATTTGCGACACCTGAATTTTAAGCCTAGAGTAAGGCGAAATGGCATTCGTACAGTGTTTATTTTAGATAATAATTATAAAAAGCGTTGACAGGTCCTTCAGGCCCACAGCTTGGCTACAGATTTTCATTCTTCCTTTCTTTGTTCTTCCAGTCCTCTTTCTCTTTTTTAGCAGGTCTCTTTTCACCACTTGTCTCCATCTTATTCTAAGGCTCACTATAGGTTTTGGTTGTTAAACTTTTTTGATTAATCGGTTTTCTCCCTTTCTTTCAAGCAGGGCATGAAACCGGTTTTTTAAACCGGTTTTTTAAACCGGTTAACCTTTATTTTTTGTCCAAAATTGTGATTTTTAACCGAAACCGAAACCGTTATTTTTAAAGGCCAAAAAAACGGTAACCTTTAACCAAAATAATAAAAAACCGGTTTTTTAAACATCTCTTTTTAATAAAAATTATTTTTAAAAATACAAAATCTGTATTAAATGTGATTAGTTTACCTAAAGTAATTACTGAATGCTTGATTGTACATAATATTATAAAATTATAAATAGGTAATATCTTTTTATACTTTGCATTCCAAATCTAAATAATGTTAAAAACCGGTTAAATTAACCGGTTTGTAATTTACACAAAACCGGTTTTTTACGGAAAAAACCGGGTTTTCAACAAAAACCGTTATAAAAATAAAGTTCTTGATTTCGGTTAACCGTTAACCAAATTTTTTTTCGGTTTCTAGCCTGCTTTCAACACGTCCTAGCCATCTTATTATTTGCGGTCTTATGAGCTGAGTTATTGTAGCTTTACTTATTATATACTTATTGTAGCTTGTCTTCACTCTTTGTTATTTTTTCTTTACCATACACCGCCTTTTTTCTTGCCTCTAAATATCTTCCTCAATATCTTTCGTTCCCAGGCCTCAAATTTTTCTGTATCCTTTTGAGACATGACCCATGCTTTTCATCAGTGGGTAACTGGGTATGTGTTGGTCGGAGTATCGTACATCTGTAGTTTTGCTTTTCGTGATATGCTCTTTGATTTTAAGTGCGTGCTCAATGCACAAGTACAACGAACGCCTTTTACTATTCTTGCTGTAATTTCAGCAGTCCTGTCCCCATCCTCCGATAGCCAAATTCCTTGATGCGAAGTTTTGAACACCCTGTATCTTCATCGTCCTGCCACTTTCTAACTTGAGTTTCAGTTCCTTTCGTACGACTTCTGTGTTACCCGGTTCCCTCATTAGCATTTCCTTTGTTTTTCTTCAATTATTTGTAAACCTACTTTTCTGATCGTTGCTTTTAGACTTCCAGTCACTTTATGGAGTTATATTTTAGATAACAATACTATAATAGCGTCAGTTATGCATGTATATGACAAATGCACTACAGTGCAAGGATTTGGTAAAAATGGTAGTGAAACTGGAGATCTCGTAAAAAACGTTATTTTATCGCACGGTAACGAACAATTTCCTGGTAAATTATAACCAATATTAAAAAAAAATGTCTGAGTGAGGATGCTCGCTTCCCGATATCGGTGATTGGCTCTTACATATTGATCTAAAATACTTTTCTCATCCGAGTAATCATATTTTTGCTTTATTAATAGGAAATAGAATTAATTACTTCAAACTTAAGTACGAAGATACTGAATGCGCACAAAAAATAAATTTAATGGACTGTTCTGTTTTGTGGGTAAAATGTTCAACTCATCTCGTTTAGTAATGAACTCTGACCGGAAATTAATTTAAGGTTTCCCATAATTAAAACGATAATAACGATAAATCCACTAGTGGGACGAGAAACATTACGTATACCTCATCCTATATTAATGATGCGACCAATATAGTAGGGACAGAATTATCTATATTTCACCCTGGAACGGCAGCTTGTTTAAACTGAAACCATTAATCAGCCCCGTCTATAATAGTGAATGAACTCCATGTTAATATTACGCGATGCCAATGGAATTGCTTGTGAAATATTGCACTACAAACAGATACTTTGCAAAAATAATTTATTACATCATTATTCAACAGTTCTAACCAATTTTTAAATTTACGCAACTACAACTCAGTTTCAAATTTTTTTCGATGAGCAGTAAAGTCATTAATTGCAAATAAAATTAATCTTCGCTTGAAAATCTGATCATTAAGTTTTTAAACCAATTAAGAGAAGATATTAAAAGTTTTATTGCGTCGGGCTTAAAATACTGCAAATGTTATGGAAAAGAATTTGGAATTGAGACCAAAGTCTTTAATACATAGGGTGTTTCATAATTGAATGCTGATCCTTAGGGGTATTATTCCTTGGATGATTTTAAGAAAAAAAGTTCATATCAATGTAGGTCCGCAACCGCCGTATTTTTGAGATACAGGGTGTTAAAAGTTGAAAAAAATATAAGTTTTTTCGTAATACCTTTGATACCGCTTTAGATTTTTTTTTGAATTTTAGTAGGTACTAACTAGGCATAAAAACACATTTTTTTCAGAAAAAAAATTGTTCTATTTCTACCAATGTCGTCCGTACTAACATGTCCTTGAATATTTTTAATGAAAAAAATGATGTGCCACTGTTTTTTTTTTCAAAATAAATGTCATTTTTATAATTTTACTTTATCTCTTAGTAAAAATGGCCTCTTAACTTTTTTTTGTCCGACGAACGGTTTTCGAGTAAACTTTTAACACCCTGTATCTCAAAAATACGGCGGTTGCGGACTTACATTGATATGAACTTTTTTTCTTAAAATCATCCAAGGAATAATACTCCTAAGGATCAGCATTCAATTATGAAACACCCTGTATAGTTTTCATTTATTTTATCAAAATACATTATAACATAACGAGGTGAAATTATTAACAAATCGAATTTTACTCACTTAATTTTCGTTTATTTTTACTGACACATTGCGAATTTAGTGGCACAAGCTGCTTATTGCGCTAACGGGCTGTCACCACAGATAAAATAATCTTTGTGAAAAATCTACTATAAGACAAACTGAAAACTACTTGTTTTGATTTTAGTTAAAAATAATTCACAGAATACGCAATACTTATGACATAGTTTTACGGTTGTAATTTTTTGACATTTAAAACTATGTGCAAAGTTTTGGTAATCGCGCGGATTCTTTTTGCGCTTTCTGATGAAAGTGATGAATGAGGAAGTTTTGCTCCCCTTTGGGTTGGTCAAGTGATATCAACGGGTTGTGGTTGATGGCCAACGATATGATGTTATCTTCTCTTTAAGATGTTATTTTTTTCCTGCCACAGCCACCGAGTGTTTTCGCAATTCCAATCTCTTTCATATTATAAATAATTTTTCTCTATCAGGAGATAGTTCGTGTTGCTTGGCACCTGATCCAACCGAATGTTTCAGGTGGCCAAAGTCATTTACATTATTAAATATAATTTGCCGTTTTTCGGGTTTTAGTTCTGTTCTTGGGTCCATTTTACAAAAAATAATTGGAATTACTTTTGTAACATTAGTTAATAATTGTATAAATGCATACTTATCGTATTTGATTATTTTTAATTTAGTTAAATTAAATTAAGTCTAAATTTTATGTAACTTTTCTGACTTTCAACTTATTATTGGCACACATAATAATATAAACACTTGTTGAAAACATTTTAATTTATTATTATTATGTTGTAAACATTAAATTGTTTAAGCACAAAATTGTGTTTTTATTTAATAGATTTTATTTACATCAAATTGTATTTGTTGATCTAAATTAATCTAATTACTTTATCGAAGCGTCAAAAAGTCGAGTGTCAACTTATTTATGGCGCCCACTGTAGATTTAAACAATGTTACGTCACATACAATTACAGTTAGCCTTAGTCCGCGTTCACAATGAACGTAGTAGATAGTAGATAGTGGTTAGTAGCTAAAGTTAAAATGTATAGAATCAAATGCAAGTGTTCACAATGAACGTAAGAATTACGTAGTAACTATGGAATTTCTGATTTATTGCAAAAACAAAAACAAAGTGAAATATCTATGTTTTTAAAGTTTCAAATTAATTAAAAGTACAATGTTGAACGATGTTTAATACTACTTATTACCGTTATAATCCTCCACAAATCATCAAGTAGAACTAAATACGTAGAATACAAGAAGTGTCAAATTGATAAACAACCTTCCGCATTTAAATTGAGGTTATGTGCTATGCTCAGTGGCGGCGCGTGGGTTGATATTTTGCGGGTGCACATATTATTTTCAATAAAAGTGGAGCAAACTTTAACTTTTATGTTCTTTGATTTTTTCTGTTAAACGAGTTAAATTTTTAACGCCTGATTTTGTCCATTCTGATCATCATTTGCAAATAATAAACAAGGACAACAGTAGAGACTTTTAGTAACATCACACCCACTTCTTAAAAGTCCTTTTATAGTCACGAGTTTTGCAATTTGTTACATTCGTGATTAAGAAATTCGGTTTTGGACGACCGGCACTCTTGATTTTTACCTTTTCTTCTAAAGATAAAAAAGAAAAACGAATTGTTTTTAAATATTGCACGCTAAAACAAGCCGAATATCCCGTCATATTTACAGACCGACAATAACAAACCAACGCGATAAAGCGAAAACCAATATATCAAAATCAAATGTGCACATTTCGCCTGTGCACATAGGCAAGCTTAACCTTCTTAGCCACGGTTAGATTTATGTACGTCGCTCTATGACGAGGTACCCGGGTACCTATGACTAAGAAACTGCTAATCTGTCATGGAACCTTTCGGTTGTTGGTACATTAAAAATAAACAAACCATATATATCCTCCCAGATGTTATCAAATAAGTCACGAAAAGAAAATTCTTCAATATTTGCATTTGGAGAAGACAATATAACCATGGTTTCATTTCATATGTCCCGAAGCGCAACAAAGCAGTAATTTTACTGTCTACTTTACATTATGATAGTGCCGTTAGTGGTTCTAAAAGCAAGCCCGAAATAATTCACTATTATAATGCTGGAAAAGGAGGTGTCGATAATATGGATAAAATGGTGTCATACTACTCCGTAAAACGAAAAACTAATAGATTGCCCGTAGCCATGTTTGCCAATATTATCGACGTTGCAGCTTTAGCTTCCTTTATTATATACATAAAAAACAATCCACAGGACGCTAATAAAAATTATAGGCAAAGGAAATTTTTGCAAGATCTTGCAAGACAACTGGCAATGCCAGCAAAACTACAAAGAAAAACGATAAAATCTTGTACCGTTGGTTACAAACCGATATGTGGAGAACATACCTACTAAAACAATTATATAATGTATTCCTTGCAGTGATTTGTAATATCGTCATACAATGTTCCTTTTTAAAAGACTTTTTAAATTTTATAAATAAAACTTTGCAATAACAGTGTTTTTTAGCATACTACCAATAAATCTTCTGTGTTTCTTATTCAAAAGGAACTAATTATGTATGTGGTACCCGGGTACCTCGTCATAGAGATTAGCAATAATTAATTTTAATGTTTTTTTTCTACAAATTTATTTAAAAATTTTAATGTTTAATTGCGATAATATGTTTATCTTAACTAGTTTGAAGATGTCACAAACGCTCAGAATTATATCAAAAGCCGGATACTGAATATTTTACGAATGAATATGAAAAAAGTACCCGGGTACCACGTCATGGGGAAGAAGGTTAAGAAAGTTGACTGTTACGGGGAACAAAGGGTTAGCGGGATAACGGCTCCTCCACTCAGAGTCCGAGGTGGTTTGTGCAGTGCACGGAAGCGACTACTAATACGTTTCACGGGGATTTAGGCGTTTCGAGTCCCGGTTCGGTTCCGACTCAGGATGAAATGTGAGTGAAATGAAATAAAAATGACTTCATTTAGTTAATACATTTTAACTGGTTAAAATATGATTAAAAGAGACACAGTTGGGATTGTAAGTTGGGGGTGCACGTGCACATGTGCACTTATTGAGAAGCCGCCACTGGCTATGCTACAAACAAGTCGGTTGTTACCTGTATCCAAGTAAACATTTCGTTACATACCTTTTGCGTATAACGCACTAACCACTATCTACTATTTACTATCTACTACGTTCATTGTGAACGCGGACTTACAACACTTTATGCAAACATCGATCATTTGCTTGTGTCATCGTAATTGTATCAGAAACTAATTAACAATTTAGTACTTTACACGACACTGGACTTTTAAGACACTGTTCATATTAAATACCGATAAAATATGATCATTCGGCTTGATAGTTAAACTATTCATTGTGTAAGAAAAAGAACTACTGTTAAAGGCACATGTTTTATAAATTAAAACACATTATATCAGTACTGCTTAATACTATGTTTCAATAAAATAATAATTATTAGTACGATAATTTCTTTGATCAAGTTCACTTATAATAATGCTATAATCATGTACTGTGCAGTGATATTTTTATCTTTGTCAATCAAATTTTACAGATTAGTCTTAGACCAAAACTAACATCGTTTTATGGGAATTATATCCGTAACAAATTTTATCGGCATAAAAGGACAAAATAAGTGAGATGTGTGTATATACCGAAAACCTTTTTTTCAGTTGAGATTGAAAAAACTACTTCAACGGCACACTTCAAAAACCGGTGTGTTTTTCTTCATATCTCAATTAGTCTGGGGAAATTAACGATTTCATAGCATCTAGCGACACTTGCTGAATTCCTAATGTCTTGGCTTTCGCAACTTCAAACCGGTAGAGTGTAGAGTGATATTCCATACTGTATCGTTACAAATACTATTAAATATTTTAGTTTTCATGTTATATCTACATCTTAATTTTGCTGTTTGTTGGTAAACCAATGAAGTAGTTACTGTAATCGTAGTTCTTAGAGTAATAGTTGTAGAAAAAGTTCACGAGTGCTATCGGCAAGTTGGATGAGGGTGCCCAGTGAACTATGGCCGGAATGTGTTCAGACACCGCAATGTTGCGGCCGTAGTAGTCTGGTAATACACGAATATAACGAGCATTCAACTACAGATCCTACAAGTAATATAATCTTACAGTGTGGTTTGGAAGTAAACTGTAAACCACTGCTTTGTACCCGCAATAGTCGGTTGGTTTACATCTTTCTATAATTATAATTGTACTAAAATGAGTTGCCTGTGGATGTATGTTAATTTATTGTTAATTATATTTAATTGCCAATTTCGTTTTGTAAACAAGATTGTGGCCGAGGTGAGTCAGTGGGATACCAAATTTTATAATTAAAACTGTAGGAGGTGTTCCATGTAATTTTGTATTTTTATTGAGACTTTTTTTTTGGTCGCCTGTATGTCTCTGTGTTTTTGTTATTCAGTCTGTCAGTCAGTTTTCCTAACTCGAGAACCACCTGAGGTAAGTTTTGTAGATGAATAAATATATATTCAATAATAAAACTTTGGCATGTAGTGCCTGAAGACGCCTAAATACAAATACATTTTAATACTTTTAGACAGGTTATACCCGAAAACAATCGAATACGTCCGATTACGACTAATAATGCTATTAGGCGGGTAGCGCTCGATAATTCCTCGGTCGCGAATGAAGAGGTTGTAGGTATTTAATGTACATACAGGGTGTCCCACAAGGTATGCCTTCGCTAATTTTTGCATAAATCGAATTTTCGGGCACTTTTATGCGTAGATTTGAAATTTGTCAACTATTTTTACCTATCTTCATTTGTTTTCGTTGTTTTACCATCAACTTTCTTATTTTAAATACGGCTGATGTTAAAATAACAAAAACAAATGAAGATAGGTAAAAATAATTGTCAAATTTTATATCTACGCAAAAAAGTGCCCGAACAATGTCGAATATTTTGAATTAAATATCTGATGTGTTTTGTTAATTATCAATAGCGCAAAAACAAGTAATTTTTTTGAGTTTTTCTTCCATAGAACAGTTGCTCTTAAATGACAGAACATTTTGACCCATTTAACCAACTCTGTATCTCTTAATGTTTACGAGATCCCCATTCTGTTCACTATATTTGGGGCGCCTTGCGACATAAAGGGACACATGAAAAAAATAATCGGTAAAAACGTTTTATTTAGGTACTAAACATTCCTAAACATATATGCAAAAATTAGCGAAGGCATACCTTGTGGGACATCCTTTACATGCTGCTAATAACCATTGGGGTATTTAAAAATTAATTCATAAGGCCTTTGAGCTACTAAAACGCAATGTGTAGTTTTGCAAAATTTAAAGTTTAAATATTTTTTGATACATTATTTTTTAATTTTTTAATTTATCCTTTACTGCACTTTGAATTGGCATTTTTCATAAATAAATGTAATAATATTTTATGATAAGGCATAGACAATTTTGTTTCAAAGGTGTTTTGCCTCTTACTAATAATTATCAGTAAACTAATTTAGGGAGACAACAAAAAAATCCATTTTCTCTACTAGTTCCATTTTTAGAAATATAATTAACATCAAACAAATCTATTATTATCAGGTAAATTCTTTTCGTGCCTTACGTTTTTAGTTTTAGTTTTGACTGGATTGTGTTCGGAATTAAGCATTGAGTTTAACTGTATCACACAAAAAAATTGTTTTTCTAACAATAATGTTTATGTAAGTAATGACTTCTACAGTGGATTACTCAACTATTTTAATAAACATATAACAATTTATATTATTATGTCTTAAAATATTTTGCCGTGTAGTGATTACATTTATTTAAAATTAAAATTAATTGCATTACTTACATCTTGAAAAATACTCCTATATGAGAAAAAAGGAGCAATATTTTTTATAATATCACATAAGATTGACAAATGCCATGATTAAACAGATTTATTAATCTCAACAAATAAAGTTGTGATCAAACATCCTCAACAATAACTTAGACTTAGTATCTTACAAATGTTCTTGCAGAAAACTATGAGATACTTTCTAAATATAACAGAATGGCTGGAGAATATGTGCAATTTTATTAAAATTTCCCAACGGAAACGTTCACATGGAATTTATTCAAATACTTCTAGGTAGGTAAGTGTAGTGTAAAGTACAGCAAATGTACGTTTGTGAATTTTAACGTGA
Organism: Elmis aenea; assembly: GCA_947652605.1. Classification (NCBI taxonomy): domain Eukaryota; kingdom Metazoa; phylum Arthropoda; class Insecta; order Coleoptera; family Elmidae; genus Elmis; species Elmis aenea. Next base: position 34,571,731 of record OX393577.1, on the reverse strand, counting down.
TTTCAAGTTGTTTGCTTGCTGTCATGTAAATGCTTAAAAGGCAAGGGTATGTGATAGAATGCGGTAGGGCCCTTGTCCTACACCAGTGATGAATATCGTTATCTTTTTCATTAAGCTTCTTACTCTCCTTCATTTTACTACTAAATGTTCTTGTAGCTACATGGTGTACTACTAATAGTACAAGATTATGGAAATTTTCCGTAACAGATGCCTATAATACTATCTTGATCTGATCTTAGCCTCTTAGCGAGTCTGCAAAAAGTTAATAAAGAGGCAAAGTTGCTATTAACTAAAAGCATTAAAACGTACGTACTTTTAGTTCGCTTTTTTTTTATTTTTTTTAATGAACAACTAATGAAATGTCGGGAGATTTTAATTAAAAATTTAATAGTAAAATTTGTATGTTAAGTAAATTTTTGCCTCATTGGAGTGTGTATTGGGTTTATTTTACTAAATAAATGTTTTTAAATTTAATTACAGTTATTTGTACAGTATAACACATACCCTTATTTATTATCACATGGTTATAAACTTTGCCATGAGTGTTGTCACTTTCCTAACAAAATGTTTAATAAGGGACACATAGCACATTCGAAATGTATTTTGTTCTTTTTTGAAGTTCTTAAATGAAAAACATACGGCAAAGTTTCTCAAATCGTATCACTTAAGTTATTTTATGGAACATTTCCCATTATTTCCTAATTTGCACAAAAATTATTACTTACAAAACTAAGTCAGCGAAACATGTAGGATGTTTTAATAAAAAATAATAATGAACCTGTTAAACACCAGCAAATCATCACTTTATAAATACAGTATTTATGTTAATGTTAAATAACAGTTGAAACAATAATAAATTATGTATTATTTAACATTTTTCCGAAACTTTTATAATTTTATTTTATTTAAAAGATTGTGTTATTGCTGTTTTTAAGAGTGGTGCTAAGGTTAAGTAAATGAAAATATCTTTTTACGGTTTATAATAATAATTGTATAATATACAGCCTTGGCCAAAAGTATTGAACACCCCGTAAATTCTTAAATACTTTTTTTTATTGTGATAAGATACGTTAAATAATATAATTATTGACAGTTCTCTTAAAGCTAAGGTGACTATTCGTCCCCGATTTTCGGGGACAGTCCCCGATACAAGACTCAAGCCCCGGATTATTCTGGTCCCTGATTTACATAATTTTCTCATTAACTTTTAAAATAATTAATGTAAGCTATGGTACGGTACTGTCATCAGTGGCGTAGGCAAGAGGGGGTCGTAATAAATCGATATAGGGCCGGAGAACTGTTTATTAACATGAAAGCATCAAATATCCTGCTGCTAAAAAAAATTAAAAAAAGAGACTGGTGATGTAAAATGTTGCACGATTTTCATAAAAATAAGTCGAGGATTTTTTGTAACTCTAGGTTAGTGTCCCTGAAATTTCAGAGAAAAAATGGGCACCTTATCTTAAACGTCATTGTAGGTTGTCAATAGAAGGGTAGTTTTGATAAAACATGGGCGGGGTTCACTGAGTATTTCGCCGAATGTGTAACAGTGCAAGAGTGCCTAATGCTTTTGGCCAAGACTAGGTAGATACATTTAATGAATGTAAAATATTTAAGATATTTTTTTCTCTAATAACACAAAAATGTGGATTCCAACCGCATTATTAGATTGTTATTAGCTACATAAATTAGTTACAAATTACATCCATGGTACCTAATTCTTTAAAATGTGTGTAGCACGCTCAAAATAAGATATCTGTGAACTTTATGTTTGTAGGTATTTTTCATTGCTCACTAATTTTAAGTGTTTACCAATATGTGCCGCTTGTAGTGAATAAAAGGAAAAAAATTGATGAACCAGCAAAAATTGATGATGTACGATTTAGAAGACCGGTACATATTAGGCACCTTCCCCCTACTATCTACGTCAATTTATATGCAGTGGTGTCTTCATTTACGTACCCTCGATTTACGTGATTTTACAGCAACGATATTTTATTTTTGATCCCAATCAATTTTCCGAGATCTGCTGCTTCAGACTTGCGGGGTTTGTAACGAAGCTGCTAACCTATAAAAACCCGTATTTCGCGTTCGTTTACCAGCATAAGTTTAGTTTTGTATACTAAATGATATGTGCTTTAGTTTTTTTTTTTTATTTTTTAATATTACTAAATTTAAAATAGAAATTATCATTAGGTATTTAAACCTTCTGGTTATGGAACTCAAAGATTTTTAAGATTAGTTAAATGTTTGGTGGCATAAATAAAGGTACCGATGTTCTGTTAAAAAATTAAGGAGTAAAATGCTAATAATCTCTAATTGGTGAAAATAAACAAGCTTTGTTAAAGTGTATAAACCTACAATATAACCTATTTCAGTTAATTCCTGTACTATGAGAGAATTATTTTGTATGCATACATCCTACATGGAAGGAGTATACATATCACACTTCTATATTAGATTTTAGCCTACCTACTTTGATCCTGAACCAGTTTCATATTCCTTTACCGTTCTAACGAGATTTAATACCTCTTAGTCTAAGGTGGTAATTGACGGCGTCGTGCTTTAATGCTAGTGATGGTTTAATTATGAATGACTAATAACGTATTAAATGTTGGTCCAAGTGTAAGAGACTTATTTGGAATATGATTTATAATCATTAAATTACTGTTAATAAATTTATTGTTGACGGTGAAAACTTTTTTCCGTAATTATGTTTGTATTCAATTGGCGATTTAGTAACAGCTTGCTTATGTCGTTGTTATACTTTGTGTAGAATATCAGTAAAAACCGGGTGGAACGCTTAATGCAGTCACGATGAGGACCTTGCTTAAAATAAAAATACAAATTGATTTAAAATAACAAAAAGTAGCGTACAATATAACTCTTTTCATAAAAGTTTCCAAAACTTTATTGCTGTCTTAATTAAAGTAAAAGATGAAGTAATTCAATTTCTTGTTTTACTTAAATTTATGTGTAGTTTGAATTGAATAATAAAGGTCTGATTTTTTTTTCTTATGTTGGTGTTATATTTTTCATACTGCACTTATATTTAAAGATACAGCTGTTTACTTTTATTTTATTATAGACGCCATATCGGATTTACTTGAATTTTGTTTGTCTTTGTTCAGTGATATGCCACTTGCTGTAATCAAAAATTAAAAATATTTACCTACTTCAACAAATTATGTTTTAATTAAATATTGATTTTAATAAAATCTATTCCAAATGTGTAAGAGGTTTTTGTTTGTTTATAGGTACCGAGTGTAAATGAAGTGTGGTACACTCCCTTTTTTCTTTAGTTTTGATTTTAGTTAGGTAAATGAAATTTTAGACATATGATATGTGCAAAAAACTGGGCTTTTTGAGCACATGCACACATTTGTTTCACTTCCGGTTTCGCCGGCAATGACCCTAACTTTGTTATTTTAAATGAAACACCCTGTATATTTTTACATTTTTGGAAAGAAAAAGCGATTAACAGGATCTCTTAATAAATCTTCACAATAATTTGAAGTTTTTGAAGCAGACTCTTTATAATAATACAAGTTATTGGTATCGATGGATTCGTTAGAAGATGCTTCATTTAAATAACCGCTTGTACCACCATAGCTCCATTAAAAAAAAATAATACTTTTCAAAACCGGAAGTGAAACAAATGTGTGCATGTGCTCAAAAAGCCCGTTTTTTTGCACATTTCATAGGTCTAAAATCTCATTTATCTAAAATCAAAACTAAAGAAAAAAAGGGGTGCACCACACTTCATTTACACCCGGTATATGAAAATTGGTAAATTTACTATATTTTTTTCCAACAAATAATAAATTATTTAAACGCAAAAAACAAATTTCATCTATTTAAGTAGAAGTTCAATATGCTGTCTAAACATCATCAAAAGTTGGCTACTGTATCTGTGTAAACAAGCGTAGGTACTATAAAAAAAAAGATGCCGCCATTTATTTGGCATGTAAACTTACTACAATGCATACATAGTCATATTATTAGTTTTAAAAGTAAATTAAGTAAATAGAATAATAAATCGTATTTAATTTTTTGTTTATGTCAAACTAACTTAACGTTTTACAATACTTCTGAATTTTGCTATACAAATTAAGCACTACTACCTATATGTAGCCTTTTGTTAATTTAATTAAATAATACAAATATCCGCATAGTGGCTTGATTTGATGGTTCTCTCTGTAAAATGAATTAACATAACAAATTTTTACAGTTGTTATATTTGTAGCCATTTATTTTGACAATAGTTATGGTTGCTCACTTTCAGAATTGTACACGTAACATAAACATAATAATACCAAAATAACATTTCAAATTCAAAATCGCACGATCGAATGCCAATTACAAAACACGTAAGCCAATATTATTTATACTAGTTGATATTCCCCCAGCATTGCGGAACCGGAAATTATTTTTCCTCTGTATAATATCCCACCCAAATACTTGAGCTGCATCATAAATGGGTTTGATTTCGCTTATTCATGAAGTCGTCCAATTTTATTCGAAATAAATGCAGTAAAATGTAGAGATCAGACGTACATAACAAATAACTTAATCGAAAGGCAGACTTGAACAAAAATATGTTATAAAGCTGGTATAATGCATCATTTTCTTTTAATCTATAAAAACATTATTGATATGTAGGTATAACTTCAAGGATAAATTAATTTTAAAAGTGATGTTTAGTAGCTTATGTTTATTAGTTAACTAGCAAATATTTACTTAATATACAGACGATACAAGTATGTACTACAATTTTGTAGCAAAAACATTTTTGTACATAATATCTACAATTAAACGGTGCATCATTGTTGTAAGCAGCATTTGGTTTTGAATATGTATAAAGTAAAACCTCTGTTTATCGTTTTTGAAGGGACCGATTAAACAAAACGATAAATGCGGAATAAACCATGGGTGCGGGCACATACGAAAATATATTAACATACGTAAATTTTTATTATCCCAACAAAATATTTGCTCATGTACGTAATTACCCACTTCCATCTAAACAAGTATGTGCATGTGCTGTTTAAAACTAAGCGTTCAATAGGTCACAGCCTCACAGCCAATGACAGCGGTCTGTTGTGTCTGTTTTTATCACTTGTGGTCGATTCGAAAAAAATTGCCTTTCAATTTCTCAAGGACAGTAATACGTAGGCATATGCAATAGGGTTTATTTTAAAAACAATCGATCTAGTAAAATAGTAAAAAAGGTGCATTATTCTAAACGACTAATGCGGTAAAACGGTGAATAGATGGATGGATGCGGTCCTATATTTGCTTGTTTTCTTTGGAATTTATTCGGGACTGTATGAAATAAACGACACTTACTAAAAAACGATTATTATAGAACGATCGATCGATTCACTGTAGTTATTTGCATATTATGTTGTACCATCTTTAAGTATAACAAATAAACTATTTTTCATAAAATAATAAGTTACATTTTGTATTTTGTATAGTCAAGCTCAATAAACTTTAAAGCACATGTAAGCTATGATAAATTACAGAAATGTATATAATAAACTGATCAGCAACCTGTTGAAACATCGTAAAAGTACTTTTTTTTATTATTGAAAAATGTAAATGTTTTTGTTTATTGCCTACAATACACATTTAAATAAATTTTTAAACCGTTTTATAAATATTGTAGTGTATTTAACTAAATAAAATATCGAAGTGATGTTTTGTTAACAAATGATAAATAGTTACATTGACGTAATGTGGGCTTGGTTAACATGCAAACATAGGTTTGGTGTTCAATGTTGTCTTCATTTAAGATAAACTAAAAAGATGACTTGTAATTGACAACAGTGGGTTTGCCGACATGTCCTAAACGTCGTATCTGACAACCAACCTATTGTGTTATTATTTAATGTGTCTATTGTCCATTAAAGTGTGCCAGTTTGTTTTTGTGACCGATTGCTTCTACCTGTTTTGTTTTTTATAGTCGATAAGTAATAGCTGGGGTAGGCTTAGATAGAATAAATTAAAATTAAACATCTAACAGACTTGTGCAAATATAGGCCTTATTTTTACGTTAGGTTTTTACTTTTTTTTTCGTAAGTTAACAGTTTCTTTATAAACACGTCAATTTCAAAAAGTATGCACTGAGCGCAATAGTCACATACAAAGCTACATTAGTCGGCACAATGTCGACATAATTAAACACTACGTGTAATATACAGGGTGTTTCTTAAATATTGCAAAACAATTCGGGAGGTGATTCTTTATCGAAAATTAAGAGGGGTCTTTCATATAAAATTTTGGGACGTCCCCTTTCGGAGTTACATACCCCTAAAGGGGAGCGGTAAAATTAGGTTTTTATTTTATTTCTCAAATTTAGATAAAAGTAGAAGAATGATATTTGGTAGATGTCTTATGCCCGGTTTCTCCGACACATCTAAAGATCGAACTTATTTAAGACCGCCTTATATTTAAGACCGACTCAAGATACCGATGCGTTGCACAGAAAACATATTCCGGAATTTGTTAGACATCTCAGCTAAGTTAGAATTCGGTTTGGCAACGTTGCAAGAAGTCGGCACATTTTAGGGGCAGATTTGAATGGCAAATTTTCATTGGCCATTCACATCACAGCTGTTAAACCGGCTCCTTGTAAGTGACATCCTGTTGTTGCGATCAGCTGTTAATCACACATAAAGTTACAGTAGTGTTCAGTGAGTTACAGTTCGGTGTTTATTTCTATTTTGTGTTGAAATGACGGACAAAAAACGAATAAATTATACCATGGAGGAAAAAAAAATTATTAATTAGCTTGGTGGAAGAAAATAAATGTATTTTAGAAAACAAATCTACCAATGCTGTTTTCAATAAAGAAAAGGAAGAAAAGTGGCTAGAAGTTGGAAAAAAATTTAATGCAAAGGTAAGTTTTATAAATTTTAAAACTTGCACAAAATATTGCTCTATAGTATGTGTTATAAAGGTGTACACTGTCAAGCAATTGAAAGTTAATGATTACGTTTTCCTAATGTAAAACAAAATAAAGATTTTTGTTAGTTAATTATTTTTAAAAGTTGCAATTTTTTATTTTACATCTTATGTATTTTTTAAATATTGCTACACATTTTACCAAAATATTGATTTAAAGTTTACTTTTAAAATTCAACATATTTTTATTCTATTTACAGATGGTCAATGTTTTCCGAGATGCAGATTCTCTCAGGAAGCAATGGTCCAACATAAAACAGGAAGTGAGAAAAAATGCTGCTAAAGAAAGGAGGGAAGTTTATAGAACTGGAGGTGGTGTAGCTTCTTGTGAAGTCGATCAGAATTTAGCATCGCTAATTAAACCGAAAAGTGTATATGGTTTGAACAACAATTTTGATTCAGATCATATTACTAAGGGTGAGTACCTACTACAGTTATGCATAATTTCAAATATACATGGTGTTTCAATTTCAATTACCCCTCTTTATAATAATTACATAGAAGCCATCAAAACATTAAAAAATATATATTGGAATATTTGATGGTTCATGTTTATTTATTTTATTTCTTACTCAAAAACGGTAGGTTCTACGAGAAAAAAAATTTCCACCAAAAAGCTCTGATAAAAAAACCAACAGGGGTCGCACTTTTCAGCCCCCTGTGAAGGTGAGATATGATTAAAAATATTACTATGGAAAACCTTTTAATAAGTATAAGACATCTACCAAATATCATTCTCCAAATTAATCCAAATTTGAGAAATAAAATAAAAACCTAATTTTACCGCTCCCCTTTAGGGGGTGTAACTCCGAGAGCTGACGTCTAACGAAAAAAATTTATATGAAAGACCCCCTTAATCCTAGGTTTACCATTGAGGTACCCGGGTAACTTTTTCGTTTTAACTGCTTTGATTTTTTGTGTTAGGGGCGATTTGGGACCTTGAACGTCTGTGACATCTTAAATCTACATGTTGTACACATAATGTAAAAAATTAAAATGAATTGCGTTTTTAGATTTTTAGTAAAATCATTTTGAATTATTTTTATACGCCGTTTACCGTTAGGGTACCCGGGTACTAAACGTTGTGTACAAGGCGCCGCGTCGCGCGGCTTGGTATTTGAGCTTTCGGACGCACTTTTCGTTTGTTTTGACTGTGTCGCGAGTAAGAATTCAGTTTCAATAAAGTTAGATTAGTGAAGTGAACAATAATTAGTTTTGTAATTATGGATAACGAAGTAGCTGGACCATCAAACGCAACAGGTCAATTGCCATGGTATGTTGTTTGTGTACTTGTTTGATTTTTTGAAATAGATTTCTTGTATTTATTCTATCATTAGAAAAAGAAGACATGACGATGGTGACAATAAAAGCGTTCCCGGAAACTCGAAACGTATGGCATTACGGGAACGGTATGCATACAAGTGTCACAAAAAAAACGCCGTAAGCTGTAACTCCGTTGTTTGTGGTCCGATTTTAGTGAACAAAAAAGTAAATGAAATGGCTCCTCAAATACTATAAAATGAATTGGATTTCAATTTTTTTCAAGTTGAACTTAAATGTCAAACGATAGTCAATATTTTTTCCAAATACCACCATCTATTTTTTTTTTTTACTTAACCTGGTAGACACTTTTTTTCTGAATTCATGTTAATTTTAGTGCAAAACTAATATGAAATAAAAAATAAAAGTTTAACTAAAATAGGTTAGGTTTCACAAAATTTTCAAGTGTGCCGTGGAAAACAAAAAAAATCTTAATCAACAAATGTCATTTAAACGTCAGTGTGGTATTTTATAGTTGATTTTAATTGTTTTTTAATAATTTTATTGTAATATTTTAGAAAGATAATTTTTTTTGAATAAAAAGGTTTTTGTATAATAAGTTGAATAACAAATGTTTATGAATAACAAATGTTGAATAACAAATGTTTTTGAATAATAAATGTTGTAGATTAATACATTTTAAACAATAATAAATATTTTCCTAAATGAAAATTGAGACAATTATAGTATCATTTGAAAAATACTATATTTTCATCACAAAATAAATGAAAGTACCCGGGTACCTTATCGGTAAAGGAAGGGTGAAAAATTTAACGGTAAACCTAGGGTTAATTATCGATAAGGAATCACCTCCCGATTTTTTTGCAATATTTAAGAAACACCCTGTATACGGTTACTTACTTTGTAGTGCTTTTTTCTGCTAATTTTAATTCATTTGCTATTTTTACACCAACATATGCTTTGAGGAAATTATGCACCTAATTTATAAATTCAAAGTATCCAAAAGTTTCTATCTTCTTATGTTAAATTACTTGCGTTTACGAGCTCGCCGAAATTTATTGAAAATAAAAAAACACGGGGAATACTTTTTAAGATTTCATGTTAAAAATCGAAGTAAATCGCATCAGCAATATTACACTTTATCAATCTTACTTTCCACTTCTTAAAAAAAGCTCCCAATGAATACCTTCAAAATAATTGCGAATGGTAGTATTAATCTTCTTCTCAGACAGGAGCTTTTTATTTCACAAACTTATTTTAAGTTCAGAAAACAATCAAAAGTCACACATTTCCAAATCAGGTGACTCTCTTTTTCAGCCAAAACCTGGAGAGTATGAGAAAATCCATTATCGTGGCGGAACATAAATCCTTTTTGTGGAACTTTACTAAATATTTAAAAAAAAAAATTGTGTACTATTATGTTGTATCTGTCTTTTGTAGCATAATTGCATTGATCAGGCTCGTACTCCTGAAAAAACAACATACGTTACTTTTTTCATTGCTCGCTACTTTTCGGTCATTGTTGGAGTTTGCTCATCATCATGAATTCATACACGACTCTCTTGGTGGGTATATCTGAAAAAGAAATGTAAGTTTTGTCGTCTGTCAGAATTTTGGAAAAAAAATGGTAACTTCCATTATTGATGAGATTCACGGCAAATTCCTACATGCTCTGCTTTTTGGGTTTCAGAGAGCGGATTCAGCTCAAAACGACCGCTTTTTTAAATGCAGGTGTTCAAGAAACATTGTTCTAATAGCTGAGTATTCCATCCTGGATTGATGCTCTTTTTCTGCTCAGATGACTTTGATTGTCTTTTTAACAGCAGTAATGTGTTTTTTTGGTAATAAAAAGAGGATGTCCTTTTTCTTTAAATTATTTTTACCTGAGGTAAATTATAGCCAACGAAGACGCTTGTTTACTAAACGCTAAATCTAAACTTTCCTTGCAGCCATAGGTGGTGTAATTCTCTTTGAAATCGTAGTAAATGATAATTCAATGTTCTAAGGGTCAAATTTTTATTTTTACTACTTCCACTATTTTAAAAAAATACTAGGTTCTTACGAACTTTAGTTTGACAAATGAACCCTAAAAAATAATGATTAACGAACTAAATAATATAAAGCAGATTTTGTTTTTCACTGCCCACCATTTTTTAAATTATCAATAAATTCAGCTTGGTCCTCGTACTAACCATAATGTATATCTATATATTACATGCGACATTTGTTATACAACAAATTAGTGACAATTAATAAATAGATATTACACCAAACGCTACCTATTTTGTACACTTTAATGACGACAAAGCTAGTTTCCTCAACAATATAATGAGACTGCTTCCACTTTTGTGTATGAGCGTGAGGCATGTGTGTCTTTTTATAGCTTTTATGATAATGGAAACTAATTGGACATTCAAAATGTATTTCAGAAAATAAAAAGTAATAGCTGGTTGTTAAACTTTAACGATATATCACGTGTATTGTTGTTTATGTCAACCGCTAAAACAAAAACAATTAACAACGACAACGTAGTATAAAAAATGAAAATAATATGCCGTTGAAAGTGTTTTGTTACTTTAGCTCATTGCAGATTTTTTATGCTTGGGCTTTTTAAAAAATACATACTGCGTTTGGTTGAAATTATTTGTGAAAGCCTAAATATAAAATGTAAACGAAAATGATAAAAAATGCAATGGGTTTAATGGTGTTCACAATTTCACAAAGAGTTGTGAATAATTCACGGCCTTGTCTGTGCTACATTTTTAATAATGCACATTAATTTTTCCAGCTACGGCCGCTCTTTGTATTGTCAAAATACATCAACCTCCCCTATCTAGACCATATAAGAGTACACAATAACTACCCCTATAATCAATAACGTAAGTGCAGTTAGATAAATCCTAGACGCAGGTGCATTTTCCCAAACAGCTCGCATATAAATGTCTACGAATGCAATAATCCTTATAAATTGTATTATGTAATACATCATTAAGTGGAGCCCATTATTTGGATCCCTTTATTCCACCTCTGACGAATTTTAATCTTAGCACAATGAACTCTATTGTCATGATACGCAATATTAAAACTGAAGCGATAAAACTGCTTCGTTGCCTCCTAATACCATCAGTAGTTATCCATGATGTAACAAAAATAGGCGAAAATTTTATAAAAAATAACGCATTTAGCATGGACCAGATGATTCCAATTATTTTACATTTTTGAATAGGTTAAATTTTTTATAATTATGTATATGTCATTTTTATACACATGCCTGTTTTATATTATACTAAAATCTGTACAATTAATTGAAAATCTCTTAACATAATGTCATCCGCTCCTTTTCTTAAAATTTAAGTTTGTTTTACAACAACTTTAAATTTTAATTAACAGCTAAACTAGCTGCATGGTTATCGTCCCTTTTTGACAACTTGAACCTATTACTTAAGCTGTCAGACTGTTTACTAACAAAACTTTAGTTTTCTCAAGACAAGCGAGCACAAGGTAACTAGAATGTAAGTTTTAAAAATAATCTATGAGTACAATTTAGAGTGAACCTATTGTGTTACCATTTGGTATAATTTACTACTATCTTTAAATACAATTTTATCTACCTATATATTTATTTCCACAATAACGTTAAAAATTATAAGATACCTTAAAAAAAAACGTAAGCAACGTTTCTTAAACATTATGAACGTATTTGTCAATAGAACATTATAACTTTTTTATTCCATGTTAAAATTATAATTCTTAAAAGATTTATTTATCGTTTAATATTGTATTTTTACAAAAGTGATTGGAGCATTATTGCATAGGATAGGACATAGGTATACCGGGTGTAAATGAAGTGTGGTACACCCCCTTTTTTTTCTATAGTTTTAATTTTAAATAAATGAAATTTTAGACATATGATATGTGCAAAAAACCGGGCTTTTTGAGACGTTGCACACATTTGTTTCACTTCCGGTTTCGCCGGAAATGACCCCAACTTTGTTATTGTAAATGGAACACCCTGTATATTTTTACATTTTTGGATACAAATGCACTATTTTGGTTAATTTTTATAACCTCAATTTTTCTTTTAAACAAAATTTAGTTTTTTATTAAGGGTGCCGTGACCTGCACAAATTGATTTTTATTATGTCAAAAATTGTCCAAAAAAGGTTTTTGTAAATTTTAAATGACATTTAGGTTACTTTAATCGGCTTTGAAGGTTGCGGAATCGGTTTTTTGACAAAAATTCAATTTTTTTAAATGGAACCATGCTGGTACTAGCGGTTATTTAAATCAAGCATCTTCTAACGAGTCTATCGATACCAATAACTTGTATTTTTATTAAGAGATCCTCTTAATCGCAGTAATCTAATAATGTAAAAATGATTACCAAAATTTTTAGACTTTTTAATTAAATGACTATAGTTGTTAAACATAAAACAACTATCATTTGTTATGCACAGTGTACAGTGTACTGCGATTAACAGAATCTCTTAAAAAGTTTTCACAATAATTTGAAATTTTTGAAGCAGACTCTTAATAAAAATACAGGATATTGGTATCGATGGATTCGTTAGAAGATGCTTGATTTAAATAACCGCTAGTACCAGCATGGTTCCATTTAAAAAAATTGACTTTTTGTCAAAAAACCGATTCCGCAACCTTCAAAGCCGATTAAAGTAACCTAAATGTCATTTAAAATTTACAAAAACGTTTTTTGGACAATTTTTGACATAATAAAAGTCAATTTGTGCAGGTCACGGCACCCTTAATAAAAAACTAAATTTTGTTTTAAAACAAAATTAAGGTTATAAAAATTAACCAAAATAGTGCATTTGTATCCAAAATTGCTTCTTCTTTCCAAAAATGTAAAAATATACAGGGTGTTCCATTTAAAATAACAAAGTTGGGGTCATTTCCGGCGAAACCGGAAGTGAAACAAATGTGTGCAACGTCTCAAAAAGCCCGGTTTTTTGCACATATCATTTGTCTAAATTTTCATTTATCTAAAATCAAAACTAAAGAAAAAAAAGGGGGTGTACCACACTTCATTTACACCCGGTATAGTGACTATTTTAAAGCCTTTGGCTGTTTGTCACATCCTTATTGCCATTTCCTTTTTTTTTGCCAGGAATCTTCTTAAAGGTCTCATTTTTTTATCGCCCTCTCTGTTTCATCTTTCCAGCGCGTTCTTGGTCTTCCTTCTTCTCGTTGGAGTCCTTTTCTATATTTGTTTGGGTATTCTTTCGTTTTTCATTCTTTTCATGTGGCTGTACCATACTAATTGTTTCTTTTCCTCAGTATATGTTAGTGTATCTTTTATTCCAATTCTTTGTCTGATTGTTTAGTTTCTTACGTGGTCATGTATTGTCAAACCGCAACATCTTAGCCAAAAACTGTTCTCTACTGATCTCACTATTTTTTATTGAATTGTTCATTGTACAAACTTCCGACTCGTAGGTGACAACTCTTAATTAACGATTTAAATGTATCTTTGTTTACTAATGCCTTTATTTCCCCTTCATTATAAAAAATATGATAATTTATTAATTAAGGGTAACTTACTACAGCGCTACAGGGCTGTCCGAGGGTGTTCACAGGGGGGAATTATCTCCCCTTTTCTGGTGCCTAGTGGCAAACGAGCTCTTGTGGTAACTAGAGAAACCAGGATACTTCGCGGTAGGCTATGCCGATGACATAGCCATACTATCAGGCGTGCGGAGGCGTAGTATCAGACATGATGCAAGGCGCCTTACAAATTGTCCAAAGATGGTGTACAGCCGAAGGTTTAACGGCAAATCCGTCTAAAACCTCACTAGCACACTCCACTAGATAAACAAAACCGTGTGTGACCAAAACAGTATAGCTGTTTAAAGAACCACCGGAAACATTAGGAGAGGTTAAATATTTAGAAGTGATTCTAGATAGCACACTTAACTTCAAACTACACGTAGAAAAACTATTAAGAAAGCCACTGTAGCTCTATGGACCTGCAGAAGAATGCTTGGAAAAAAAACTGGGGTTTAACACCTAGAATGATATATTGGATATATACCAAGATGGTCATACCCATCGTAACTTACGCAAGTCTGATCTGGTGGACTAGAACACAGATAAAGGACTTCAGGAATAAACTAGACAAGCTACAGCGACTGGCTTGCGACTGGGGCGATGACAACAACGCCCAAGGCGGCAATGGAATTGTTGCCGAACTTACCTCCTCTTCATCTTGTGGTTAAATCACAAGCACTAAGAGGGACTGAAAATCACCTCCAAAGAGGGGAGACGTAGAGAAGGGCACTTAGCTATTCTCAACGAGATCGACATGCATCCGACACTAAATATGATTGCGGATAGAATAAACAGGACGCTAGCCATTGAAAAAACCTTTGGAATCATGATTCCAACACGGGACCAACGAGAGCGTCAAGAAATAGAGCTAAATGGCTTAGTCTGGTATACGGACGGGTAAAAACGCAAAATGGCACAGGCTGCGAAATATGGGGAGCAACACAACTGAGACAAGGCACATCTGTAAGTCTGGACAGTGTGCAACCATATTTCAAGCCGAGGTGTACACTATTAGAAAGAGATTTTAATAAGTCGGAAGTAAACTCAGGACTTGTTCGGAAGTGCGTAAGGGCACTCAACGTGCTAGGAAGCAGAAATAGTTAAACTGGTATAGTGCCCAGGGCACACCAAGTACCAGGGAATGAGAAGGCAGATCGCCTAGCGAAAATTGGCAGCGAGACACCCTTCTTCGGACCAGAACCTGCACTTGGTACATCCTATGGAACAGCCAAGCGGTGTCTTAATGATATATTAATACAAGGACATAATGCTCATTGGAAAAAAATTGCAGGATAAGCCTGGCCAAGGCTATCCTGTCAATAGTCTTTAAAGAAAAGAAAAAAGAAATGCTCAAGATGCGTATAGTAGACATCAGAGCAGCTATAGGACTCGTCACAGGACACTGTGGGCTAAACAAATACTTCTACATAATAGGACTCTCAGAGACCTATATGTGCAGAGAATGTGGTGAAGAAGAAACTCCTCTTCATTTAATATGCCAGTGTGAAGGATTAACATCCTATCGGCGTAGACTTCTAGGGTTGAAAAAATCCAACCAAGAAAAGTTAAGAAAAACAACCTTAAAGAAAATTCTGGAGTTTTTCAAAAACACAAGACTTCTTTATGGGGCTATCACTAGACTAGAGGGTACAATTAGACCAATAGGTCGCAGTACAGGAACTCGAAAAGAGGCCACCTCCGTGGATATAATAATAATAATACTACAGCGCAAAACGCAAAAGTAAAATAATAGTTATTTATGTAAAGGCCAAAAAGTGTAACTTTTTCGGTCGCGTCTGGTTTGCTGGCCTCGACTACGTCTCGGCCAGCAAACAGTCAAGGCCGAAATATCATAGTACGTTTTGGCCAAGGTGCATATTACATTTTTTGTGCGATCGAATTAAAAACAATTTAAATTTTTAATAATTTTCAAAATTATAGGTTAGAAACTACGTGACATTCTGTCACTGACAGATGACGGCGTATGTACTGCATTACCGGCCCTCTCCTTAGCAACGGCCGTAAAAGTTACTTTTTAGGCCGTTGCTAAGGGTAACGGTCTGAAAAGTAACTTTTACGGCCGTTGCTAAGGATGGGGCCGGTAATGCAGTACTTTATGGTTGCTAACGCGTCCGTCAAACAGCTGTTTCTAGTACGATCGCACAAAAAGAATTTTGTGTTGTTCGCCCAAGGGTACACGGACCGCACGTCAGAAAACACTGCATTATGTAATTAATGGACTATAAAATTGGGTATATTTTTATTTTATTCCTCCTGTAATTTTCAGTAACAAAGTTAATTTGTACATTCTATTTACTAAAGATAGAAAGCGATATCTTACTTAAACGTTAAATTATTAAAGGTTCTGGTAAAGAACTATCAGTAAATACAACGTGGATCACACAAGAAACCTATACATCAAAAATGTTCTTAATTTACCGCACATTAACGTGTGGACATTAACAAGTATTCATTTGAAACATTACTGAAATGTCTCTTTTGCGCTAATTGAATTGTTTTAATATATTATTTCAAATGGCTGAATAGAAAATGAAAATAAATTATTGGAGCGATTTGGTTAAATAAAACGTAAATTTTATTTCTGCGTGAAACAAATGAATTTAAAGAGCAGAAAAACTGAATGTGTACCTTCCGGCTACAGTGTATGTTTACGACCTACGTAATTTTTTTATGATAAGCTGTTCCGCTAAAAGTTTATCCACGAAAAAGAATCCACGCTGCGATATTAAATCATTTTTAGTGTATTATGAACCTCTTGAATGCAAACTTCCACCGTCGTTGTAACTACGTGATACGAATTTTTTAATCACGATCAAATTCATCTACTAATAGCTTTTGCATTAAAAGAAAAACAAGTACAAGGAGAGTGTGAGATTTAGCTTTCATGGACGTACATTAATTTATAGTCTTACTGGAACTGTTGGCAACATGGAGCGATAAGGCGAGGGTGGCTTTATTAAATACTTGCTGTAACACAGCAGCTGTTTTGTGTATGATGGAAGCACAGTACACTTAATTCATATGCAGATTTGTTGTACAGGCGCACCATTGTTCTTATATATGAGACATATGTAAAACAATCTATAAATTTGTAGTAGACAGATTTATATGCATACCTGCCACCGACTTACTCTAACAAATGTAAGCTCGACTTGTTATTGATTCATAGCAACCTGCCTTCCTAGTATGTGTACCAATACATTCCAACCTAAATCTAGCCTGATATTATGATTTATAACTCGAAAATTATAACCAGCAACGTGTATTAACTGGCGCTACATCGGACCCACCCTACGCCCGCATCCAGTTTAGATGAGTTATGGTCAGACACTATCCTTTAACCTACGCTTCATACGGTCATGCGTCTACTATACGTACAGTTTTAAACTTGGTTACATTGACTTTGATGTGGATCGTGTTAAATATAAAATATTTCTTGCTCGGGTGGGGTCAATATACACATTTTTTTTAAAATAAATTAAAGTTAGTGCTTTCAAGTTCCTAAATCTGCCATTACATGGGTTTAAATTGTACGAAAGCATCGCATATAATCGTATAATTTTTAATATTTGCATATTCTTATATTCATGGTTGACTGATAACTCTTAAGGCTTTGTCAATCACAGAAAGCGAACATACCGGTCGTATTATAAAGTCTATAGACGTAAGAACGCTAAAATAGTGTAAAAACTAATGATTGCTCATCAACAACATAAACATATTGTATGAACATTTACATTACTATCACGATAAAGTCCCGGGTGATTCAGTTTGACTGTCGCACCCCTATAACTTTTAATTTTAAGAGGAAGCACATATGAACCTTATATTTTTGTAAATCGCAGAAAATTCTCCATCAAATTACGTAATAAAATATGTTAAGACTGACGATAGTTAACCTTTTAACTTTTATTTAATATAACGTAGTACCTATACCTTCTTTTAGAGAAATTATTTCTAAATCTATTAGTTAGTTTGCCATTAATGCATGCCATTAGACAGGAAGACTTGCTTAGTCCATTGATATTTAAGATAGTAATGGACGAAATTATAAAAAATGTACGGCTGTTTAAGGAATACAGAGTAGGCGACAAAGAAGTGAA
The DNA here is from genome assembly GCA_947652605.1 of Elmis aenea. Classification (NCBI taxonomy): domain Eukaryota; kingdom Metazoa; phylum Arthropoda; class Insecta; order Coleoptera; family Elmidae; genus Elmis; species Elmis aenea. Next base: position 34,553,792 of record OX393577.1, on the reverse strand, counting down.
AATCCTTTGTTACGCCGATTATGTCGTCATATTTGCTGAAAACGAAGATGACCTCCAAAGACTACTGCACGTTTTCAACATAACAGGAAAACAATACAACATGACAATCTCAGCAGAAAAAATAAAATGTATGACCACATCCAAAGAACCAGTTAGATGTAAACTAGAAGTGAACGGAAAAATTATACATCAAGAACTCAAGTTTAGATCATACCTTGGAAAAGACATCACTAGCTAGGGAAATATAGAGGATAAAGTGCGGCAGCATGTAACGAAAGCAAATAAGGAACCAGGCTGTCTCAATGATGTAATCTGGCACAACAAATATTTGAGGCAAAACACAAAAGCATGAATCTACAAAACAACAATCAGACCGATAATGACCTTCACATCAGAAACACGACCAAGTAGATACATCTAAAACTGAACAACTTATGGAGACCATGGAAATGAAAAAAATACTAAGGCGTGTTGCAGGGAAAAAACACTACTAGATAGATAAAGAAGTGACCACATCAGACAGTCCTGTCAGGTGCAAAACATAAACAAATGGGTGTTGGAACGCAAGAAACAATGGAATGAACATATCAGTCGAATTGCAGACAAGAGATTGGTCAAAAATGCCAGAGATAAATCTCCCAATGGCAGACGAAGCATAGGATGACCCAACCTAACCCCAACAACAAAACCGAAGAAGGAACAGGTCATGGCCTAAAATAGAAGAATGAAGAAGAAGAAAAAGACATTTCATTACATAGTTTCTTAAATATTCACTAATCTAACAATTTATTTTCCTAACATCATTTTCAATATAATAATTCAGTAAATGACGTAAAAAACTAAATAGTGTACTTTTTTAATTTAAAATATATGTTTACGTGTTAATGACACTTTAGTAAGCGCGTAGTCACTTAAATATAACTTGTATCGGTAAATTATCTTTTAAAAATTAGCAGCGCATATTTGATGCGCAATCTTATTTTGGAACTACATCCATTCTCAAAATTGCAGCTCACTATGAACACTATAAAGCATGAAATTTACGATACCTTGGAGTTGCATCTTGCGGTGGGGTTACGTGATAAAGACGACGCGCGTAAGTCCAAATCGCGTGTATACGTATAGAGCTCTCAAAATTGCAGCTCACTATGAACACTATAAAGCATGAAATTTACGATACCTTGGAGTTGCATCTTGCGGTGGGGTTACGTGATAAAGACGACGCGCGTAAGTCCAAATCGCGTGTATACGTATAGAGCCTCCTAGAAATACTCTGATGATTAGTCTTCCTTTTCCCTCAGTAACAATTTTGGGGGGTAGTAAAGACTTAATGTCGACCTAGGACATGTTTGGGTGACGCAGAACGATTCTTTGGCCTCTACACCAGCTTGAGAATCTGTTGCTCGTGTTTAAAAACAAATGACTGAAAACTGCCGTTATTAAAATGTTGGGTTGTAATAAGCAGCATTTGTTGTATTGAGGTTGATTTTCGCAGCGAAAAAAAAGTTCAGCTGCTGGGTTCTTTTGTTTGTTAACATATTTCTTGTCTTCCACGATCTTATAAGTTTTTTTTTTTAGTTCTTATTTTCTATCGACCCCGACTAAATTACATTTATATTCAAAAAAATGATGAATAATTAACTTCTTCACAATCAATATACTCACTATTTTATTCTATTATGTGTTACTGTTTCGATACGTTAGTGAAAGACCGGAACAATAATGGTACATATAACCGATACAATAAAAACTTTTATCTAATTTTATTACATCCGAAACAACCTTTTACGTATCGCTACATCCAATAATCTGAAGTGTGTTTGGTGTGGATATAGTTAGCAATTCACAGCCACCAACCAAGAGAACACTTAAGAAAATCAGCATCGTCACTACCATCTGTTGCTGTTCTATTTGCATAATCACGCCTCTCCACTGGTAATCGCGTTGAACAACACCTGTCAGCTTCCGAAAAGCGAAAAGCAGAACTACCGACAATAGAAGAACTAGTTTGAAATCAACGCAATCAATTAAACTTACACCTTATAGTTACACTTCTTAGTATAGTTATTATATTAAACATGTGTAAATAAAAGTCAATTTAAACTGATGAGAAAGAGACAAACGAAGCACATACTAAAATGCAATTAATAAAAATTGATTTCGATACAAAAAAGTCGGGAGAAGTTTGTATTTATAATTATTTGAATCAATACTGAAAGCTGCTTTGACCACTAATCCAAATATTCGGCGGATATTATGAATCAAGATGAGACGAGATGTATGTTGTTTTTGGCTGGAGTGAACAACATTAAACTTAATTTAATGTGGATCGATTGGCTTGAATGTAAAAATAGCGTCTTTTGAGTTACAGACTCACAAAATAAATCATTTAAAATAACAAGCAAAGAATACATTCAAATCAGGACGACAATAATCAAAAATTGTATGACTATGACTATATCTAAGGGATTGCAAAATTACCGATATTTGCCATTACCGGTAATATCAAAATAAATATCCTTATTACCGGTAAAAACCGATAACAGTGGTAATAAACAGGGTTCTTAGAAAATAACTGCTTGTAATAAAAAAATTCTTTAATTGTTACCGATTTAAAATTATTTAACTTTTAATATTAGACAAAAAAAAAACAAATAAAACGAATATGTAATTTTATAACATTTACTCCGTTAAAATGCGCTCGAAGGATACACCGCGTGTACCACTACCGTTCCATTAATAAAAAAAATGACTTTTTGTCAAAAAATTGATTCTGCAACCTTCAAAGCCGATTAAAGTAACCTAAATGTCAAGTAAAACTAACAAACACGTTTTTTGAACACTTGTTGACATAATAAAATTCAATTTATTCAGGTCACGGCACACTTAATAAAAAAATAAATTATCGTCCAGAAATTATTTGAGGGATAAAAATTAACCAAAAGGGTGTAATTCTATCCAAAATTGCTTCTTCTCTACAAAAATGTAAAAATATACAGGGCGTTTCGTTTGAAATAGCAAAGTTAGGGTCATTTCCGGCAAAACCGGAAGTAAAACGATAATGTACGTATGTTCGAATATTCCGGTTTTTTACACATATTGTAAATCTAAAATTTCGTTCATCTAAAATCAAGAGTAAAGAAAAAAGGGGGTGTACCAGAACTCAGTTACACCCGGTATGTTTGAAAAGTTTTTGCTTTATACGTTTTTCTTAGTCGAATGTGCCAAATAAGAGAAGTTGTGCACTCGCTAATAAAAGTACGTTCGTTGTGAGGCGTGATAATAATAACTTTATTACGGGCTACATATTAAACAACAAAACATCAAAGCGTGTCTGTTTTTGGAACTAATTCACAATTCTTGGTGATGTGCCCATATAACTCGGAGTTGCTTTGTATTATGTTGCTAAAAGAATATGCTGCGATGACGCCAGTAACATCATATACAGTAAAAGGCAAAAGTTACAAAGTAAAGCATTAAAGAAAATAATTGAAGTTACGATAGTTAGTTACATGAAAAACTTTATAAATCACGTTTTGGGAACGTTCACAAAATTAGGTAGCCTGAAATGTTGTAGTGGCTAACAGTATTTTATTTTATTACAGGAAGAACAATACCTAATAGAGAAAGCACCATAATGCAACTTCAAGTAAAAGTACAAAAACACATGGCAAAGGAAATTATGTAAAATAAATCAGTGTTTCTTAAGGGAATACCAACGTAGAACTTTCACCAAAGTGTATTAGGTTTGAGCTTCTGGGCTCAATATCAAACCTATACCGGATATACAAACAAGTCCTTGTAAATTCCATCCCTTGCGCATTTCGACTTCTTTGAGACGTACTTAGATGTTTCTAATATTGTTATTGGGGTGTCTAACTGAAGGGAAGGCTAGACAACTTATTGAATCTGACGGTCTTCTTAACCACAGCAGTGAATTTCCCTCGGGATATGCTCATGTTTTTACTGTACACGTCTGCTAAAATAACTATTTTACTGCGAGTGATAAGTAGTATAAAAAATTTAATTTGTCGGAATCAACAAAAACCGGCTTTATCAACTTGTGACATGTGGCATATGTAACTTTTTTTTACATTTCTGTCTATAAATAATACAGTTTATTATTAAATTTATTAATACATTGGTTCTTCTTAAATTTGTATGTTGTGCGTATGAGATGTTTTTTAGCCAACAACATTTCTCACGGAAGTTTTAATTAACAAAACAATTTCCCAAAAGAGCCGTAAATTATAAGCACACGACATGGAGTTAAATTATAGTTGTTGTCACTGACAGTCTATGTTGAGGTTATTAAAATTTTGCTTTGTTTCATATGCCATTTAGTTGCTGTCAAAAGCAGTGAAGACTAACGGATTAAGTAATATAACGGTAATATAAAATCATTGATATCTTGTAAACGTTAAACGCCAGCTGCAAACAGGCAGCATATAACATAGAATGAATTATTTCAATTACTCTGTTTTATTGTGAACAGAAATGAAATTCCTGGTTATACGTCATGTTTTGTTGCCGGTAACAAAAGCAGTGTTGCGGATTCAATGGCTGTAGTCTTTCATTCTGACTAGTTATTAGTCAGTCCATAGCGTAAAATGTGTTATCATTTATTAAGTATATTTTTTCCGGAAGGAAAGCAGACAGACAGGATCTTTAAAAATTATAAAATAAAATACACAAAAATATATACAGCCGTACATTTCATTTAAAATAGAAATAATTATATTAGTTTATATTATTACAAACGATATTTAGAATGTGACTCATTTACACAATTTATAATACAGGGTTAGGAGAAAGTCCCGGAACGGTTGCTGATCTTACTTATTTTCAGACCCTTTTTCTTGAAAATTGACTTGAGGATATGGTCAAAGGCAAATAATTTATTAGTTATTAGTTTTTTAGCATTGTTTCGATTACACTTACAATAACAATCGATTATATCTACACCTATTAGTTAAATTGCACAACATGGTTTTACGACTATACTGACATTTTCGAGAAACGCATGTCAAGTACTATATTTGATGATTTATTCGTTTATTTGACCAAAAAAGTAAAAATGATAACTATATACCTAAGTTAAAAAATTTGAAAATTTTTACATATATAAATACCGTCTTTGTTTGTCTAATATCTAACATTTATAAATAACTATGTATGTAGTATGATTGTTTAAATGTCGCATTACATTTGTTTTAATGTCAATGTTTACAGGGTGACAGGATAGAATAGCAAAGGGCGAACTAAAACAATGGAAGTCGCTTACTGTTATTTCCATGGGAACGTTGATTTTTCTCCTACCTTTCGCCTTTTCTTAGTTAATTTGCTTATTTTTGTAAATATACGATTAAAATATTATGTCAATGTAATCCTCATATTTAAGTCATTACCTCCTATGATTGCCATTAAAAAAAGTTTCCTTAAATATGTCACACGAAAACTTACAAATTAAAAAAAAAATCTTCTGGCAATTTTGTGTATAAGCAACGATAGTTGAGATATTTGAGTTTAATTATTCCGATCGATTGGGTTTTTTCGGTTCATCACCATGGAACTTTTAAACAAAACAAGATCTTTTTAAAAAAACACTCCTAAAGAGTCGATATTTGTTTCATTTAGCCAACTCTGTATTTTCATTATTTACGGTGATGTTAATAGCGTCACATTATGTATTTTAAATTTTATTATTAACTTCGTTATGAAAAATCTGGTAATATTTTTATTTTTATACATCTTGATTGTAATTCAAATTTTTACAAATATTATTAGTAATTTCACAAGAGAGTTGAACTAAAAGTCACAACATATTATGCAAATTATATATGTATACACAAAACATTTTATTATACAGTGTGTACAAAAAGTAACGTAACAGATCAATATCTCATCTTGGGACAACTTTACATAAAAAAAGTCTTTAATAAAAGTTGTTTGTGGTCATTTACTACATAAACTGACATTATCTTCAACTATACACAGTTTGGTTTTTAAGCACCGATACGTCACTTTGTTTTTTAAAATAAAACACCCAGTGTATTTTATAATTTTTAGATGTGTATAGTTAAAACTAATGTAAGGTTATGTAGTAAATAACCACAAACAACTTTAATTTAAAACTTTTTTTTTTTGTAAAGTTGTCACAAGACGAAATATTCATCCATTAGTTTTTGTACACACTGTATGACAGCTATTTGTCATTAATTCTAATAATTTTGATTAAAATCTACCCAATGAATTTAAGAGGTTACGCAATTTATTTTATGTTGTAAACGAAAAGCAATGCTTAAAGTTTTGTGTTACAATTCATTAAAATTATCATAAAATGCAGCAGCCTATAAAAAATTATCAAGTTTTAATCTGTACATCACATTATGCAAAATGCATCAAAATATTAAAGATCGTCGTTTACAATAATGTGTTTTCACTAAATAAGGCGAAGCTTTTAAAGAATGTTGAATGCTAAACAGTTTCTTAAAATTCATAAAATCGGAAGGTACATATTTTAAACTATCTTATAATAACGAGTTAAATTGTTTGCTTTTTTTTCACATGAAGCTTAAGCTTTTAACAGTTTATGTAATTTAATAACTGTTTCTGCTAAATTAACCTTATTTGTTATGATTAAAGTAAAGAGTGTTATGCTAAAAGCTGCAAAAAAAACGAAAGACGTTTTTGTATATGCATATTTTAATGAGTTTACACCTCATTTTTCACGTATATGTTATTACCTCAGTACTTGTTGACAGTGCACTTGTTTGAGCTCAAAGTAAAATAATTTACAATAAATCATATCGCAGGAGGCTGCATCGCTCTCGGGGTTAGGTTGACTAATGACCCCAAGACAACGGCCGAACATTTGGATGCCAATCATTGGCGCCAGAACAGATGCCGTGAACATCAATCTCTCGGAAAGGGTGTTCTAAAGCAATTTATACCGGTACACTTGGGGGATATTTTTGCGTTGCACTGCCGGTGTTTCCTCAGTTACGCTATTATTACACCATATTAGGTGGTGTATATTAACGAGATAAGTCTGGTATCTTTGCGAGGAAGATGAAATAAACTGGAAAATGTGTAAAAACTTTCAGTCAATTTTGTCATAAATATGATGGCAAAATTTCTACTTTACGATTTATGTATTTAAAAATAAACATGCTTTGAAATATATTTTTGTGAGCGACATCGTACTCGTAAGTTACTTGATGTGTTATGGTAACATCATTGGACGTGATACTTCAAAATGCTCTCTAAGTTAAACGAATTAAATATGCGGGACACGTAAATAAGTCTCCGAATATAAATCAGATTAAATAATTGTTTCAATTGGAACTTATTACTTTGTTACTGAATTAGAATAACTTCCCAGCGTAAAGAAAAATACTGGTCTACCAATCGATCTAGTGAAATTTTAAATTAATTATGACTCACACAGTTGACCTTTGATGCGTGAAAAATATATTCCTTAAAAAATATAAGAAATTAAAATATTTATTTATAGGTTTAAAAGGTGTTAAGAGTTTAAGTAAACCTAACCGTTTGCATAGGATAGGCGGTTAAGCATACGATTAATTTTTGCATTTTTTAAAACTTTATTTCATCAAAATGAATGTTGTCTACGTTAAGGACAAATTCTTCAGTAGTAATGTTTTTGTAATTATCTGCGGATGTGGTATGTTAAAGTTGACAATTTTATATGCAGGTGTCCAAAAATGTATTCGAATCTTTTTTGTAATCTTATAAGATATCCTGTCAGACTGATAATAAAATAAGTTAGTTGCAAATAAAATTATTTACAATTTAAAAGATAAATATAGACCGTTTATAATAAAAGTGGTGTAAATCTATTTTCTGAAAGGATTAAGAGACCAATAATGAATGGACAGGGTGGTCCAAATTCGATGGAATTACCTTGGTTTAATATTCAAGATAGAGAAACGGTTAAATTACCAAAACTGTGCAGTTTTTTGATACAAACTCGGAACAGTTCTCAAATATATTCTATCATTTTTTTAAAATTATTTTCGGTTTTTGAGCTATTAGAACAAAACTGATCTTAATCCTAAGAAAAATTGCTCCCTGCGCCAGTTTAGATTCTATCGTCTCTTAGTCAATAGATTTGTTTTTTTTTTTACATTCAAGTACTACATACATACTTATGCTCAGCTTATTACAGGGAACAGAGTTAAACACGTTTGGTCACTATTTATAGCGTAATTTAACAAAATGTAAGACGAATTCGAATTTATTTCATTATATTTGTAACAATATGATTTTGTGTTACGATAAGCCTAACAGATATCCAAAAGTGTTCGAGAACATAAGTTTCAAAGACATTTCTCGGATGTATAAGCTGCTTAATTAAAATTCCTTTTATAAGTCGGTATCAATGAGGGATCCTAATTACTTTTTAAGAAACTTTCGACCTACCTTATCTTGTATCTCTCGCTCTCATCAGAAAAAAGAAGATTAATATCGATATACATAATTATGTAAATTAGAGAGCAGCAAGTGACGTTAATGAAACGAGATTTACGTTTAAGATAAAATAATAGGCTATTAAATATATAGGGCAACTCATGATTTTGTTGTCATCTTGAGCCATACGCCCTATTTATTTACGAGTTTCTGTTGTTCAATACGTCGATTATTTGAATTTTTGTTGTGTTTATGATAATTATCTATTACTTTTACTTAACATATTTTTAAATCTCCAAATAATGTCGTTAGTTTTCTTGATGATAAGTTGCATTTAAAATGATGATCCTGTGTACTTGACGTTCAGCAGGCTGCATCCGTGTGATTAATGAACGCTTCATGCTACTGCACAATTTTTGACGCTTTTAAGTACTCTTGTAATTAAATTCTCTAATATACAATCATCTAAAAGGTTTTTTCCAAGGAAATCCGACAAAACAGATTTTTTTTAAATGTATGTAGTGTGGTGTAGTCAATTTTTTCACTATTTCTTTAACTTTTATGGATCTCGAAAATCATGAGAGGCACAGTTTATTTTCTATTAGATACACAAACATATGTAGAATTTTGAGTTAATTACCAATTTTCTTTACATATTTTATATTTTATTATTTTCATTTATTATAATTTTTGATATTCCTAGTAACTCAAAACTATTTAACTCAGTAAATGTTATATATGGAAATTTAATATAGCGTCCATTCCAAAAAATCAGTTTGATGAAATTGGTTTTACAATTAAGCTGCAACAAAAACTTAATACAAAAATCGATTGAATGGTTCATTTTATACGCAACTTAAACTTTAAGGTAAATATTGAAAAATACATATGTGTGTGTAAAATTAAATCTGTTTGTTTTACATATTATTCTCATAGCTTTTTACGTTTCTTTTAATTTACAGATTTTTATAATAGCAAAATGTTTTATCCATACATATAATACATACCTACTATATTACGTAACAAGAGAGAGTTGTAAGAAGCATATTACGCTCGAGTGGAAAAGATGAGCAAGAAGCCGCGTAGCGGCGAGTGCGTTTTTCCATTAATGCCTAATTGCTTTACAACTCGTGTTATGTAGCTTACTTTTTCTACGATCACATAATACCTACGATTTTAACGACTTTTTGGCTAATATGTAATTACGTTGTCTTGTCAATTTTGACGTAAGTCTACTATGACATTTCTAGACAAGTGTGCGTTTTGCTTACCGTGCGTTATAACTCACTCACTAGGCATGCAGGAAGTGTTTGAAGTGAGTCTACTTTAATAATTTCTTTAAAAAACTGTGCTTTTTGCTTACTGTGCGTAAGGACCCACTTACTATGCATGCCAGATTGTTTCTCATGCAGGCGTTAAAAGTTTATTTCGCACGATACAAGACACGGGCATGTGACTTAGGGCGTTATTAAAGATTTACAAAATCATCACCGTACTTTTTTTTGTCTTACCTTGGATTTTTGAGGAATCCATTTTTATCAATGCGTTACTTTGCATCAACAACCAAAACACACGCATCTACACTTACATATACATTTACATAGATTTTAGCTATGTATATCTATGAAATTTGTATTAAAAACGAACAATGTGTACTTTGTTGTAACTTTCTTTATACGAGCTTAAGTAGTGACACAAATCACAGGTTAAATTATTCTATAGCATTGGATAAAATCTCGCGTATAATTCGCAAAATTTGTACTCATTTTTGCCATCTAAAATTCAGGTGCGTATTATAAGCGTGTAGTACTGCTAAAGCATAATACGTCATTTTCGATATCGAAGACACCCTGCACTGGATAGTCTGCCAAGTTTTTGTCACAATTAAAAATGACGAGAAAATGAATATGCTTTGTGTTTTCTTGTATGTCTTTCATTACAATCACATTTCACACTCTTGGTCTTTAATCCATTCTGCCATTAAGTAAGATTTCATAAAATAAAATCTTGAAACGTCATGGTGCGTTTTATACACAAATTTTGGATTAAATTAACCATGCGTGTTATAAGTGAGATTTTAAGTAAATCCAAATGATAAGTATTTAATAGCTAATGTTACAAAGTTAAAATACGTCTTTACGCATTTATTTTATTTTATACTGTCTGTGCAGCTTAGTTGTTTTGTTTTTATACCTCTTGTCTTATTTTAATTGGATCCTTTTTTGAAAAATTCATTACAGAGAAGCTGTAAGCAAACACTTCAATTTCTTGGTTGCTAAATACTGTTTTCATTGTCTGGTATTGCTTCTTTTGTTTTTTTATCGGTATATTACTAAAGATTAACACCATTGCGTTTCTTTATGACTAAAAATTAAAACTAGGTATATATTACTTCCGGAATTTAACTATATAAGAATTAAGACTAAAATATACAATAAATAACTTCCCTTTGTAAAGCTTTTGGCCCACGTCTGTTCCAGTGCCGGCGTATTATACTTGCCCGTCACTAATTCGAATTGGAAACGATTGAATAAAACTGTTATTGATATAAGCTGGTATATAAGAAAGCATCCTACACCCGACACATGGTAACATGTTAAACCATAATACGCAGATCCTGCTGTACAGTATTCGCCAGTAAACATGTGTATAAAATTTGCAGCTGTTAGGGGAGTGCACGTTTGCGTTATTAGGGTGCAGTAAAACGACACCTACATATCTTAATAAGAACCGAAACTGCGTATTCGGTTTCAGTTAAAAAAATTCAGTGGCTTCGTCTACCAATTTGTTATGTTTTATCATCATAAAAAGTTGTTCCTTACGTAAAGTATCAAATATCGAATACCACGTAAAACTACAAAATAAAGTAAACTTAACACTCAGTTGGCTAGCGCATTACAAAGAAATAAAACAGTTTTAACACATAGTTGCATTCAATGTAAATGCTCTCAAGTAGAAACTAATTCATAAAAGTTAGGTTGTAATTTGAGTAAAAGAATAATAACAAAAGTTAATTAAACAACAACATTTTTGCACGACACATCCCTACTACAAATTAGTAGATATGATTCAAAATACAAAACGAAAAGAATCTGCACATAATCTCGACACTTTTTACCCTAAATTGAAAAAAAAAGATGGCAATAAATGTAAATAAAACTATGATCATTACAACAGAAAAAAAAACGCATAACATCACGACATATGTTGGAACAAGTTAATAGCTTCAAATATTTAGGAGTGATTATGAAAGGATGGATAAGGAATCGAAAGAACAAGTAAAGTTGGAATAAAATTTAAAAGCTTAAAAAGATTTATTTTTTTGATAAATCCCATAAGGAATAAAAGTAGAAGTGTTTAAAAAGATAGTAGCTCCTACACTTTTCTACGGAAGTGAAACGTGGACACTCTCAAACAGAAATAGTAGCTCTGTGAATCCAGCAGAAATGAGGTTGTTAAAAAAAAATTCAAGGAAGAAAAAAAAATCCGAAATGAAACATATAGAGAGCAATTAAAGATGAAATCAGTTGAAAGAAAAAAATACAAGAAAGACAGCTGGATTGTTGGGTCACATTTATAGAATGAAAGAAAAACGTTTAAACAGGAAAGCCTATAAAAAAAGCCCACAAGGAAAAAACAAAAGAGATAAACCAAGAAAAACTTGGCAAAACGAAGTTAAAAAAACAGCTAAGGTTAGATACATCAAATGGTAATAGGAAAGTTAGCACAGGACAGAAAACGTGGAAAATGTCGGCACAATTCAATAATCCTACACCTAACAATAGAAGGACTTAAAACGTGGATGCGCAAACTTTTCATGAAGCACCCCTATTTTCGGTTAAATACTTTATCGCGGTCCTTCTACCACTTACAACAAACATTGCATGTATCTTTTTTACTTACAAAATAATTCAATATGAATATGGAAATACATTTATGATACTAAATTGAAATAAAAATATAAAAATAAAATAAAAAACAAACAAATAATAGTATCATAAGACAAGTACATAGTTACGAAATTTAAACAGCAAACATAAACTATTATTACATTATAATTGTCGTGAAGTGTAGGAGAGACTGGGGATGAAAGTAAAACGGGTAAGTTGTAAGTGCCTATAGTTTCTTTAATTTTTTTAAGCGCTTTAGCAATGTTCATTTACATCCATCTCCCTACCTACATTGCTAGTTTTCATCTGTCATAGAGGTTAAGTTTTTGCAAGCCAGAGTCACTATTTTCCGCCTAAAACTTAATGCGTTGTGTCCAGGGGTGGATCTACATAGGGACTAATAGGGCTTAAGCCCTGGGCCCCCAAGTGTCAAAGGCCCACAAAAATTTAATTATTATCATAAATTTTGTTTGTTTATACGTTTTTGTTAATAATATTTCTTTATTTCTTATGTTTTTTTTTTATAGTATAAGATATATTGTTTGTCATTCAACATCATTTCATAAATAAATATATTTCAACTCTGATTTTGATGTTGTTAAAAAAGTATTTGAAACCCCAATTAAAGATTCTTAATCTAACAAAAATGGGGTCCCATTGGACTCCCATAAGCTCTACGACCCGAAAAACCTAGATCCGCCCCTGGTTGTGTCACCGGTCGAGTGAGTTTTAGGCGATATCTAAAAGAGGAACAAAAAAGAACCTAGATATTATGTTCTAAATTTTGTTGGCTATTGGTGGATGCAATACAATTTGAAGTAGGAATCGTGGTTAATTGTGGATTCCCTCCAACATGTTTCGTGTACACTTGGGGTCAAGAGTAACAAGTTACAACCAATCCCAATCAATGTTTTCACTTGCAAATGTTCAATCTTAGCACAATTGGTGGTTATCTTCGTAGAGAGAACATACAAAACTTGTCGGATTAATTTTCCAATTTGTTGTATTTTTTTGTTGCACAATTCTGAATATTTTTTCATTTTGCTAATGCGTATTTTGGAGTCAAATATTAATTTTTTTGATCAATACTATTATATTTACCCACTACTTATGAGCTGTGTGAATTATTTTGCCGTTACAACTTACCCCGATCATTGTTACTTTTAGCCCCAACGTTGAGGTTGGAAGTTGGAAGTAACAGTTGCCCTAGTACAGAAAAAAAATTACATATATTTTACGAAATATATGGAATAAATATCTTAAATATTTAAACCTATTATTGTTCTCATATTTTCGTTTATACGCCCTTTTGTTTTCAACTTTTGATTACAAATCGAGAACTAAAACAACAAATTAATATAACAATCTAAATTTGCTGACTCGGATTATATTGTAATATTCAACATGAAATTCTAACGAAGAAGCTGGGTACGTATACATGCGTGACAGGTTAACAGTAAGTACAAAAAGTATAAATACAAAGTTTGTTATACACGCCTTTACGACAAAAGTTTAAATTGCTTAAATTGTAAAGTTTTCGAAATCCAAAGCAGCTATATTGTTTGCTACTTCAACTGTACTATTATTATACTTGCATGTTGGTTCATATGAATTAGGTACAAGCACAATAGACGTCAACTGGGCGTATAAACTGAACTCCGTTTATTATTATAGTGGGGTATTTATGTGTAAATGAAAGGGAACAGACTGTCAGTTGCTTAATTTATGGAATTTTGGCAGGCGCATTTCGTTAATCTGAAGTATCCTTTATTGTCGATTGTAAAAACGCGTTATTATTGCGGTCGAAGTTTTGAATTTTAAATATACGTTTGTGAATGACTGCTTTCGTCGCATTTTTCATAAACCGGAGTTACAGTTTTTGTACGCGTGTATATAACTGACAGTTCTTTTAATATCGCAAATATCACAGTATTGTCACACACCGTAAGATAATGAAGTCGAATTTAATTGAAAGCAGACTGAAATAAGGTAACCTTTTGAACTTTCCTCGCAACCAATTCATTATATCATAGCAAGGAGTATAAGCCCTGAAAGTTGTTTCTTCGTTTGATCACCGAGCCGTTAATAATGTACTACGGCAGAGCTACAGGCTCTATTAAATTTCCCAGATTCAATGTTAATGTATATTCGTCGTAAGTGTGGCAAGAAATTAAGTTTATTGCAAGGCTTTCTCAAATTAAGTCAATACTTTACCTCGCTTAGAATTACCCTGTATTACTGCATAGTAGCGAATAGCAACAAAATGATTATCAGATTTAAACAAGCATATGTCATTATTTTAATTCACTTTTAATTAATTTTAATACACTTTTAATTAATTTTAAAAAACCTTTAGAAACCAAAAGCTAAAACTAAGCAAACAAGTATAAAAAACTCTAAAATTTACAAAAAATAATAACTTATCTTTGTTTGGTTACAAACGATTTGAGTTATGATCCTATTGACAAAAAAATCGTGTAAGCCAAAGCCTTACCTACAATTCCTTAAAATATAAAAATACTAATATAAACGTTTATGATACTTGTTAATGTACTGTAGATTAGTTTTCCTGAAAAATGGTTTATCATTTTATCAGGTACAAATAAATTATTACAACAATATACTGTTACGTACCTGTCCCTCATATTTCGGTACTACTGGATTGCTGTGCTATGCATAAATTCAGAGTTCACTACGACAAAAATTAATTCGTTTCAGCACTTTACAATAAGGATATTAATATACAAACTGTTATTACCTACAAGTACTTTCAATATTTAGTAAATTGCAGTTCGTTATGTTTCATAATTGTTTTCTACCGGAGCTAGAAGGCAACTAAAAAATAACTTTTTGATTTATAAGTTGAACATCCTATCCGGGTACAATTTACGTTAGCGTTAGACCATATAATACAAATATTGTGTAAAATAAAAAAATATCTTTTAATTTCTGTTGCTAAGTATTTCCTTCTTCTAGATTTTAGAGTATTTTACTTTAGTACAACTTTACTCAGACTTTTTTCGCAATAAAAGCTGTTAATATAAAATCATTTAATTAAAAAAGGAGCTAAAAAAACACGATAGATGTAGATTTTTAGCTTCTACATGTCCATATTATTAAAACAAAATTAGCCACCTTAGAGGTCAACTTTTAAACGATGAGCTAACCACTTTTAAACACACCAATAATTGTAGTTAGTACAAGTAGTAAATGATTTCTATACTAGTAACAATTACTGTAAATTTGAAGGTGGCACGGTCATCTGCTAACATTTGTTCTTCGATCCTTTGTTTCGGGGTTTGAACAATGTTGTTCTAGCAATATGGAAATGAAGAGGCTATTTGAAATTTTTATATCTTCTCTTGCTAGAGTTATTGAATATTGCCAATTTTATTGCTAAAAAAACACGGGTCAATATATAATTCTGTTGATATACATACAAAACTTAAAGATACAAGTTGCTTCACTAAGAAATTTAATCTTTAATAAATTAATAAATCATCGAGCCAGCTTTATTTTAAAACAGCTTTAATTTTTATGACGGACTGGTACCGCGATCATTAGAGTATGAGATTGTATTAATAAGATTAAAGTTTGGGCGCTAGATACTTAAAGCTTATATCCCTTTTTATACTTTACTAACTCTTTAATGAAGGACACAGCCTCTGTTATACAACAAACCATTCTTCCTTTAAAGGAAACAGGATTTTAAATCTAAATAATTAAATCTTTGTGACAGCTACCACTACCAGCCGCATTTGGCGCGCCTTCAAACACAAGACGGTTTTGTTCTTGCGATCTTATCGGTTACCAGACCGCCGGGAGACGTGATGACTGAACCTGATGAATGAAATGCGTTAAGCAACATTGAACTTGACGTTGTTGAGCTTTTTATTCGTCAAAATTAGGTATTTCTATTTTAATCTACGAGACACTTTAACGCTGTTATGATTAGACTTAAGTGCAACGTTTAAAAATAAACACAACTTAAGGTCAACACACAGAGATATTTGAAAGGAAACAGATAATTTTAGATGGATCCTATACGCTACAAAAGAATTCTGAATTAGTTATTGCAAATTCATAGAGTAACTTCCAGGTGTTCGCAATTAGGCTCTTAAATACTGAAGAGAAAAATGTTGTTGTAGATACTTGGTTGCACCATTATTCACTCTGGGGCGTAACTAAGGAGGTTACAATCATATTCTTAGATCAGGGAAATTCTATAATCCATATGGTCAGCACGTGATTTTACTGCAAATATTCTAACTAATCGTATTACGGAGGAACAGTTTTAGATAACTGGGCTTTATAAAGGTTTACATCAATGTTATTGCTTATATTTAGCAAATGAGAGTTTTATTAAAACAGTAGGCGCATGTTGTAATTTTTTTGCTTATGATAAACTGAAGTCTAATTATTAATTTTCATCAGTGTATCAATGTATTTCTAACCACTTCCGTATTTCAAAAAGAGGTATCTCCTTTGCTTTTTTAACTATAATTATATATGTCGTAGGTATAATGTGAAATCCGAAATTTTATAAAATGCCTAGGCATTTTGTAAAAAGCCGACAAAACGAGCAAATTATGACTCTCTCTTAACTTTTTGTGTTTGTTTACATACAAAAAAGCCTTAATCAACCTTTAGCCTGACCCTCATTTATTTGGTCAAAAATAGTCAGGTATTTTTTTTTAAATAAATTATGAAAATGAAGCTAATATATTTGTTTTCATTAAAAACAGTTATGCCGGCATTCTATTATTTGCTTAATCAAAACACGAGATGCTCCTTTTGCCGGCTTTTTATAAAATTCCTGGGCATTCTATGTATAGGTATAACTAGCACGTAGCCCGTCCTAGGACGGGTATATTGTATATCTTAAATAAACGATTACTTTTTATAATAACTAACCTATAACATAACCTCATGATGATTGTCAAGTATGACATAAAGTCAACACTGATAGACGTCACAACTGTAGCTATTTTCATGCGTTACACGCGTTACAGAGTCAGCCTGGACTTTTATATACATATGTGTATTCCGGATTTCGCAATATGCCTACGACATATACATACAATCTGTAAAAATGAATTAAAACCTTCAAATTTGGTGACACATAATATGAGCATATCAAATCATTAGAACTTTTTGATTCATAGTAAAAAAGTCATTTTACCGATAACACAATTACAATTTGAATTGTCATGATTTATGTTAATTGTGTTTACAAGTAATTAAATAAAACAAAGTTTATTATTATATTAAGGCGTGAAAACTATAAAATAGACCGTTAATACTTTTTGTAAGGTATTTTTTAAAGCAATATTTTAAATTTTCGTCCGACTAAAACTGAAATTTAGATTTAGATAACCAATTATAACTTAAATTTATTCCAATTCGTTTTACAATGTAATATAAAAACCATCTTGTTTCATACTTTCAACCAGGGACTAAAAACGAAATAAATTCCGTTCGTTTCTGTTCGGAACGAAAACGATATATTTCGTTTTCGTTCTTTTCGTTCTAAACGAAAAAAATCTTTTTTCGTTTTCGTGAACCGAAATAATAACGGTTAAAACCGGTTTTACAATATTTTTTTGTCGTCAAAAAATCAATTATTTTTTTTAGTCACCACAACCCTCTATAAATACAATAACAATTTTTGCGTCTCAACTAAAATATAAACGATGACGAAGGGGTTTGATGCTCACGGACAGCATATTTTAGACTAGCCAACCATCGCCATATTAAATTTACCAAATCGTTAAACACATTAACATTTAACCATTTTATTAAGTTTAACACCCGTAAGGTGCAAAAACACAACGTGATTAGGTTAAATTAGACACACGATCTTTATCAAAAAATATGAAAATATAGCAAGTGCCGTTTTAAATTTGTTTTCATGCATTAGAATTAAATGAGATCCTGCTGTAATTATTTAAAAAGACAAAAGAATGAATTCAAGTGGATAATTTACTAAATGTTATAAATAAAAAAGATATTAAAAAAACATTATATTACCTTGAAATATACTTTAACTTTATAGTTTGTACATACCATACAATATACATTTTCACATTCAGTTAAATCTTACTAGCAACACATCTTCCAATAAATCTTCTTTTAGTCCTTTTCAAAGTAAGAATAAATTTTACCAATATTATGTCTAAACGCAAATAAAACATAGACATTGATAATATTATATTATATCCAATCAAGTGTATATTCTATATTGATGATCTAAAAAACAACTTAGAAATAGAGAATATCTGTACCGTTAATTGTGTTACACGAAATTGCAAGTATAAACAATAAAGTTGTTAATACATGGAGAAAAGTGAAGCTCACTTTTATTTCAAGTGAGATTTTTTACTGCCTCGTGGAGTCTCCCCAGCACAGAAGGTAAATTTGTGTTTGTGTTTAACAAATAAAATTGAAATAGCGACAAAACCGGTTTTGGAAAATATTTATTTCGTTTTCGTTCTTGAACGAAAAATAGTAATTTCGTTTTCGGTTTCGTTTTCGTTCTTAAAAAAATTTCGGTTAATTTCGTTTAACGTTTTCGTTTTCGTTCCGTTCTCAGTCCCTGCTTTCAACTAGGTCAAGTAAATTGTACATAAACTCGTGGCTTTAAAACATAATTAGATATGACTGACTAATATTTTGTATTATTATTGCAACTGTTTTCAAATGATTGAAAGTTACAACAAGCACAA
Source organism: Elmis aenea (assembly GCA_947652605.1). NCBI lineage: Eukaryota > Metazoa > Arthropoda > Insecta > Coleoptera > Elmidae > Elmis > Elmis aenea. The sequence goes on along the minus strand of OX393577.1, from coordinate 34,534,744 downwards.
AATGAGTGTAATTACTGTAAAACTTTTGTTAATTGTCGTAAAACTTTTGTTAATTTTCGTAAAACTGGACAGTGTTAAAATTTTGTAAGCTACATTTCGAATATTATTGGCTTTAATAGCAATTATTATTTTTGTTATTTTTAAATTGTGTCAATAGCATAATAAATTGTTGTATTCAGAATTTTAAGGACTACATTTCGATACAAAATCCCTATAAGGAACAATAAATGTTTCACAATTAGCGAATCATTTGACACAAAATTTAAACATACCAACTTATAGAAAATAAAAGTTTGCTTCGGAAAAGTAATATCTTAAAAAATTAAGGAAATGAAGTTAGGAAAAACGAAAATCTTTTTAAATTTATTAGAACAATATCTGCACTAAGACAGCCATGATAATTGTTTAAATTTGGCATTATACGTTGTTTCGCTGCTCTTGAAATAAGCGAGACCTGTGCAATGCACAGTGTGCATTTACAAAACATATTCAGATATTAGATTAAGATAAGGTCAATCAATATTTAGCAGTTATATTACTAACGCTAAAATTTGAGGTAATTCTTGCAATTTTTCGAGAAGTTGTAGTTCAAGTAAAAACTGTTGTAGAGCCACAAGTAATTCGTAAATTTCTGAGACATTTCGGCAAAATGTAATTTGATTTGTATTTTGCACGAATAGAGAATTAACAAATATCATACGAGCGGAATTTAGAAAATATTTTGTAGTTTTCGGATAACTAGATAATGTCAAAAACGTCTTTTAATTCAATATTTTTTTTAAATATCAAAAGCAATCAATCTTCTTGTATTTATTTGCATTAAATTTTAGGTTTATTTTTATGTCGTACTGTCCCGTGGAAACTAATTTACAAATTACAATATTCAGTATAAACGCTGTATCTGTCGAGTTTAAATAAATGACAGTAGTTGTATACGTTTATCACGCGTTCTCATCAAGTCATTATTTACCGGGACAACTATAAAAGAATACTCGAAATACAATGCATTTTTTGTTCTGTCGCCAGGAGCAGGTATGTCAGCAGGTATGTCAGCAGGTATGTGTTTTCGGCCTGTCGAAGTTCGAAGTTGAGCGATAAGGCCGTTGTTTCTACGCGTGCGGAGGCGAGTTATCAAATTACAAGATGCAAGATTTGTACGAGTAATAAAATAGCATCAACGTTTACTAATTCTGTAGAAACGCTGTAATTTATTTTACGTAAGACCATTGTTTATTGTACGTGATTTAATATAATGCACTAGCGAGACTTTAATCTATCCTAAAAATCTTATTGTATGTATCTTTTTTTAAGATCTACAATTTGTAATTATATACGGCCATGGCGTAGTTTATCGTTTTACTGCAACTGTAAGATCAAAGAAAACGTTTAAGATTTAAAAAATGCAATAATGTATGTCGGAAACAGTCATCTATTTATTGGGGCCAAGGTGCCACATCTTTTTTAGGGCCTCCCATAAAAATGGTATTGGGAAAATGTTAAATTAATAAGAATTGGAATTATAAAATATATGTAAGTATACGTAAATAATAAAAATTTGTAACTTACAAAGTTATTTGAAAATCCAATATTTGGGATTGATATTTACAGAAATACTAATGAGTTTATACAGGGTGTTGACAGAGTATCGTATATAGAACTTAAGCATGCAAAATTAAATTGTTGCAAGTTGCAAATATTTTTATAGAGTTTAAGTGAGTGGCAACGCGACAACCGTGTACAGGGCTTCGTCGCATGGTGGTAGTTTAAAGAAAGAAATTCAGCTGACATCATAACAATTTTGAGAATTGAAGCCAAGTCATTAATGGATTTTTAAAAAAAGGTGTAAAAATTGAAGTGGTTTTGAATTTAAGAAAGGAAAGACATTTTAAATGTCATTCATAAAAACTTTTAAACGTACGTGAAGTGGGGTGCGGAAAATTGCTCGAAAACAATTGCTCCAAGAAAAATTTCTTGAATACAATTGCTCGAAAAACAGTTCCTTAAATGGCAAATCCCATGAAAGAAGAAATCCTCGAAATAATAAAAAAATGTTAAATTTTTACGAATACAAAATAATTAAATGTACTAGAAAAGTTGTTTACATTTGTTTACACTTAGAAAAATGTATTTAAATTTATTTACAAATACATGTACACTTACTCAATTTGTTGTTGAGATAAACACCAAAAATATTTGAAAATATTATATACTATATAACTGCTGATTCTGACTAGGTATATTGTTGTTATCTTATGTTCAAATATTCATAATGTTCATCTCAACAAGAAATAAGAAACCTTCGTAACATGTACCAAATGTATTTTTAAAAGGTTTTACACCTTTTTTTTTTTACAGCCTACTATGTTTATTCTTAATTTTTTTAAATTTTTTTTGTAACTTGCGCATTATTGAAAATATCTACATCTACCCTTGTATATTTTTCTAAGTGTAAACAAATGTAAACAACTTTTCTAGTACATTTAACTATTTTGTATTTATATAAACTTAATATTTTTTTATTATTTCGAGCAATTTTCCTTTCGAGGAATTTTCCATTCGAGGAACGGTTTTTCGAGCAATTGCATTAAAGCAATTTTCCTTCGAGCAATTGTTTTGGAGCAGTATTCACCAAACCACGTGAAGTGCATCGCTGATTGCGCGAAACATAGGTAATTAGCCCACGGCTATAATCTAGTGCAGCTCGTCAACAATAAGTGAACGAACTAATAGTGCGTAATAAATGGACAAATTATCTGCAAAAAAGGTCGACAGAAAGAGAGAGAGAGAGAAGACAAAAACAAAGAAGAAATAGGAATATTTCGAAAAAGTAAATTACTACTAATCAGGTCCCCAGACCAGCCAAAACAAAAGCTAACAGCAACACTGTACATTTCGAAAAATCAAGAAGGGATAGAAATAAAACCGGATATTAATAAAGAGGAGGTAAAAGCTATGTTGGAAGGCATGTGGAAGGAAATGAGAGAAGGTTTAATGAGTGCAATGAAAAAAAAAGGAAACTTACTGAAAAAATGATAGAGAGAAGAAAAATGGGAAGAGGAAAACCGGCATGCAAAAGAGAATTAAAAGCTTAGAAGACAGTTGGAAGCACAAGAAAAAAAAAAGAAAAAAAAAACAACATCGTAATTAAAGTTATGAATAGAGTAAGGAAAATTTTAAGAAGGAGTGCAGGAATTAATTTGGAAGGAGATTGGAGTAAAAGTTGACGTGACATAATTATATAACGTTGGAAAAAGTTCGGGACAACAGGTTTATAGTAGCTAGACTGGATAACAGCAGGCAAAAGTTAGATGTAAGGAAAAACAAAAGCAAACTGGAAAGAACATAACTTTACAAAGACAACAAACCTTACGGTTACGAAATGTGAAATCCAAGGAAAAATTTTAGAAATATCAAAAGTTGCTAGTAAGCAGGGCTATAAAATAAGAATTGGCTATAAAAAACTATATATCGATGACCAACTACACACAATTATATGGGATGCAGTAAAACAGAAATTGGCAAGAAGTGAAAATAAACACTTAAATTCAAAAAACTAACAAGCAAGTTTGAGGATTTATAAAAACAACAAAAGTTCTCCCATGTGACATTTTACGCTGCACGCGCTTTCTAAAATTTGCGAGGTCGCGCCTTAAACTTATTTGACAGAAATATTAAATATTAAATCACGTGAAGAATAATTTTTCACACAATGCGATTCTGTCAATCGAAGCGAATAGCTAAAAAAAGTCGAGATACGATAATAAATAAGCAAGTTATTAAGTTTTACGTATTAAAAAAACTTGAAAATGCATACTTTTCAGATTCCATATAATTTCCTTTTTCTTCATTTTGGCAACACTGCACTACTTCCAGCATCTGATATTCGGATGCGAAGAATTATTCTGCAGTAGGAACCCTCAGCTTAACATGCATTTTGTTAAGTTCATTAAAATCTATAGAAAACTATAGGAAACCAGTCTACCACGATATTTTTAAAGTTTTCTTAAAGGAAGCGGAAATGCTAACCAAATTAAATATGTTAGTAAAGAATCTTAGGTAGTTTGTGATACTCAACAACTTTTATATATTACACTGTTTTGTGGTAAAATGATCAGGGGGGCCAATTTTTGCAACTATTTTATTTTGCATAGTAAAGTCCTATGTACGATACTCTGTCAACACTCTGTATACAAAAATTAGTTTTTACCACAACATAAAAGTCGCGACTATTATGTCACTGTGTGAACTATCAAAAGTCGCGACTTTTAATGTCACATGAATGTCACGCAAAGTCGCGACTTCGATTTGACAGTTCGGAATTTGACGTAAGCCTGCCTACCATACTTTTATATTTTGACATAACAGACAAATAGGTTAGGTTAACCTAAACTAATATACATTTGTTTGTCATCGATTTCGAATTTATTATGTCCCCAATAGACGTTTCAACGATTTTAGAGCATTATCAACAAATAGCAACTTCAAAATAATTTGTTGCTCTGCAACACTTGATGCTGCAATTACAAGAGCGGCCATTTTTATTTTGAAGTCGCGACTGAATTTGGGTAGTTCACACGGTGACATTTAAAGTCGCGACTTTAAAAGTCCCCCATGAACCACATTATTTTGTAGGATTTTTATCAATTTTAGAACATTTTTCAACTAGGTACCTATATCTTCGAAGTCTGTCATTTTAGCTTTTTCATTTTCTACTAATAACGGAATGAGTTAAGTTTCCCTTATAATTTAAATTTATGCAATTTTGTAGCCTAAGTCGTGGGCCCGGATGCATTGAACCTGCCCCCCCCCCCCTCCACTAGACCAGCCCTTATTATTATTAAAAAGTAAAACACCATGATTTATAATACTTTTTACAAAAAATTAATATGTTGTTCAAATAAAAATGTCACTTTTGCCAAATTATTTTTCTGCTATGTGTAAAAACAGTTTTACTAATGGTTGTAACAATTTTTATAACTAGATATTGTTAATGTGCGTAATACTAATGTAAATTAATTAATTAATACAACTGAAATATCACCCTAAAATATACAGAATAGGTTATAAAATGTGTCCATTTTATTCTTCAGGCTTTCGCGGCCGTTGTCCACTTTACAATCTTCGTTCCCGGATTTGGAACCTTGTCTTCTTTGATTACTTTTTGTCGTTTCGACCAAGACAATATGGTCGAAACATAAACAGATTAACACGTAACCAAAGAGGACTCGGTTCCAAACCCTGGAACGCAGATTTTAACAAAATGTGTTCGTTTTAACAAACCATTCCTTTAATTTGAACCATTATTATTGTTTGTAAACTATTACTTGTGAAACCTTTATTAGTCGAGACATCTATAACTCAATTTACCTCAGTTGCTTTTTAGAAAGAGCCTATTGAAATCGGTGCACACGAACGATATAAATTCTAATAACATTATTGTCATATTTAATCAGTAGGACCCTGTCTTAATCCTACACTCTAATCGCATATTTAACAGAACTTTTCTTAGTCGATTTTCCTTTATAACTCGATTTTATAAGTTACCCTTAAAAGTCGAGTAAGAGAGTATTATTATTAGTATTACAATCAGCTTGTCGTAGTTAACACAAAAACGCATCCTGAGAAAAGTTTTATACATTCTTAATTATGATAAAAAGTAGTTTAAACCGTTGATTAGATTGTCGGATAAACATCTTAATATCGTTTTTGAAATGTGGATTAGAGAGTTCACTGTACTATAATTATATTTAATAATAATAATAATAATAAGAAATCTTTATTTAGCTTTTAGCTAATTTTACATTATCTTCATGCTGCTTATATTTATTTGTACATATTTTCTTAACTATTAAATCTTAACATTATTTTTCACATATTCGAAACATAGTTTTTTAAAATTTGATATGGAAGTTGTTTGTTTAATTTCCACAGGTAATTCATTAAAAATCTTGAGCCCTTTGTAGTACAAGGCGTTCTGTGTATTTGTTTTCGTTAGTTTTGGTAGTCTAAAGTCGTCTTTGTTCCTGGTCTGGTATTCGTGAATGTTATAGTTTTGTATTAAATTTTTAGTCATGTAACGTGGTAAAAAATTATTTATTGCCTTGTATATTAAAAAAAGGCAATTAAAAGTAATTTGTTGACGTATACTTAACCACTTTAAGGTATTTAACATTTCGCTTATTTTAGTGTATCTCGAGCATTTTAAAATAAAACGCATTCCTCTGTTTTGTTGTTTCTGCAACTTAATCAAATCGCATTCGTTGCATAAGAACAAAATACTCGCACAGTAAGAAAAAGTAATGTTGGGAAGTGTGCATAATAATTTTGATGTTTATTTTTTTTATCCATTAGCTTTATGAAAGAAAAGACTATTTAGTACCTACTACCTACTGTGTATTTAAAAGCCAGTTATATTAAAAGTTTAAGTTTGACATACCTATACCCCACAGTTTAAACCTATACAATCGCGCTAAATTATGCTTTATCGTTTATACTTTCCTTGGCATTTTTTATTTTACGACCGAATACAACAAATATATTTTAGATTTCAAATATTTGCTTAAATTAGTTTTTGTCAATAGCTAGGGCGTCATAAATTTATATTTGACCTATTTTGTTTTTCAGTAACTATGCATATTTTTGTGTCCAAAAAGCTACTACAACATGCTATTATGACTATTTTTCATAGGCATGAAAATACGTTGTTGTGATTATTACAATATGCACATTTTTAAATGTTTTCTTATAAGATGTATTCCCAAGCATAAAGTTTATATGTTTAAATAAAGCTTACAATGAATGACAGTTATTTGAAATATTAATCCCCTGATCAGTGACCACTTCGTGAGTCATAAAGTGAAACGAGACAGTTAAGGTGACAAAATGTTTCTTCACATTTAGATTGTTGTAATCCCCCAACTATTAATCTATACGCGGCTTTTAAGGTTTTAGCACACACAGCCGATCAATTCTCATAACTCAATTGTTTTGATTCGTTATGGCAGAGTTGTTTATCCAATCAAGACCATTAAGAATCTTGTTCAGGAAATATCAAATATAATTATATCCGCTGATATAAAATTATCTGTAACGAAATCTAACACAAATAAAACAGTTGGTTGTGGAATGTCGTTTTGGTAAGAAATTGATTAGAAACTCAAAAATGAAATAATTTGCGTTGTTTAATACAAAAAACAAAATATACATACACCTTACTACATCAAATCTGTAGGTATTATCGGTAGAAGCTACAATTTAAATGTACCGGTCTCGTGCACATCTCTAAATCTAAAGTTGTGAACGCATCCGTCTTGGGGCGTTTTTAACCAGGGGTTTGGAGCAGTCCAATTTTTTAGTTGCTCCGCTCCGGCATCAAGATGCCTGCTCCAGCTCCGCTCCCGCTCCGCTCCGCGCTCCAAATATTAATAAAATAAGTTTTTTTATTTAAAAAATTGTTTTTTAAAACAAAGCTAAAATTTTATGAGATATGTGGAAATGGACCAAAAATTACAATATTTGACCCTAAGAAACAAGTGAAGTTAAATAAATGAACAAATTATTGATCTTCAAAAGTTAAAAAAAAAAAAGTTCTTTAAAATTTTTCAAAATTCAAATACAAAATAATAAAAATTAATATTCAGAAAAGTTACATTACAATAATTTTACTTCAAAAAAATCAAATTTAGTTTATTTATAATTTTATTAAATACTATACCCATGAGAATAATTCATAAAAAAAAAAAAATTGTAGTTTATAATAGTAAAGTGGAGCAGTGGAGCAATCAAAATTATTTGCTCCGGGCTCCGCTCCCGCTCCGGGCAAAAACCCATTGCTCCACTGCTCCGCGCTCCAGCTCCGCGCTCCGCTCCAAACCCCTGTTTTTAACATCACATTTTCCTCTTTAGCAGCTAAATTAACGTATATTATGCAATGTTTTATAACCATGTATTACTTTAAGTAAAATAAACTGATCAACAGAGTAAAAAAGGATAATAGGACTTGATCATGTAACGGTTATCCTATCGTTGTCAATCGCTCACCACATGACTTAAAATTTGGTGAATGGACAATCATTTTTGTATTCACTTAAATTTTGAACTTGCCATGAAATCTCTGGTGATACATAAATACGTGTAATTTCATTGTAACCAACAAATGTTTATTCATTTATGTTATGTTATATAAATAGGAAATAAAAATAATAATTAATTTATAAAAATTGAACCTAACTTTTGGTATTCCAAATTATTGGAAGTAACATGCACCTTGCCTTCGATTGCTGCTATAAAGAATTTAAGAATGTAAAACTAGTTCAGACTGGTGTCATGATATGCATACATTTTATCAACACAATTGTTTGTATTGTGATTTAAGCGAAAAATCTCATTAGTAAATAAAATGACAAAACGTTATTAGCTCGTCAAATTGTTTACCAAACAATAATTGTTAAACGTAATTATGTGACAGTTTAATACGAGTTAGACGAAAATGACAAACAGTTGCACTATTTTGTTGTAGCATCTTCATCAAAAAAATACCTCTTTGACAAAAAAGCAATTAGTTATATCTTCCACATTAATTATAAAAGTTTAAACATAAACTGCAAATGAGTTAGCATTCAAAACTGATAAGTATCTTTTATCTCCCAACATGTTGACAGTCTACCGGTTTTTAGAAAAAGAGAAAAGAGCATCTGCTTTGTTAATCTGACTGTTGTCAGCTTCTGTAGGTCAAATTTGTCGGTTAACAATAACGATTTTTTTTTATCATATTAAGACGCGACTTAAAATCATTTAAAAGTAATAAAAAAGATTTTGTAAAAAAATTAACCGAATAGTTGATTTAACTAACAAGGTTAGTCAAATACTCGAATTACTTAAGTAAATATCACTAGTTCTTTTAAATGTATCATGTAAAAATGCTAAACCAAATTTAAGACTCTCAGAATTCGTACAAAATATTCTTCGAATAAAAGGATAAGTGATTTTTAATTATTCTTATTTATCTTTACAAGGTAGTTTATAAAACTGTTAAAATTATTCTCCATAAATATTACAACCATCAAGCTAGTGACATTTCATTGAATGCCATAGTAACACTAATTTTGTTTATTAAAATATATGAATAATTATAATTGACAATTTAGCGGCCATGCTGTGTTCTGTTACATTTGGATTATTATGTGTAGGTATTTCCAAGAAAATGAAATATGATATAAATGTCAATATCTTACAATTTATTGAAATATGCGAATAGAAAAAGTATTGTTTATTACTATAAAAATAATTGAAAAATGTAAATATCCAACAAAATATTTAGGGAAAATTAGTTTACAGAAATAACCAACTATTCAGCTAACGATTTAAATAAGGTGGAAAACTGCACTTGTAATAAGACTTTCTTCTTGGTAATAAAGTACGTCGTTTAGCTTGCGCCCCTTGTTATTTGAACCAGACCGAACCATTTTTAAACGAGAAGGTAAGGAGCAGAGCACTAATGTCGACTGAACGTTTCCATGTGTGTTCATACTTCTATCCGCGCGGCGACAACACGTGAATGCACAGCCGAAGTGCGACGCCCAGTGTATGCTTCGGCGACCGAAATGCCGGTCGTAACAAAACCGAACAGTTTTTATTCATTATTTGAAGGCCAGAAATTATTTTTGAAAAGTTTTTCATCCACATCGACTTCAAATCGAATTGTACATGTAGTATTTCCATAATTTGAAATTATAAAAAATTATTTGATTTATTATTTAAAAAACTGCATTCAAGTTTGAATCACACATAACGACGCCCGGCGTGTGTATATGTTTATTTCTCGATACCAGATGGCAAAGTGATCAAGGAACGACAAATGTTTGGAAATGCATTTATAAGTGAAAATAATTTAGATTTCGGTGTAAAATTTAGAACTTAAATATTTGCTATACGACGTCATGGCAGAGCAGTAGCAATGTTTTAGGCGCCCTTGGCAATTACCTGAAATGGCGCCGCTTTTTAGTTTTTTAGTCTAGTGGGCATCAAAGGGCCGCTTGCCGCCCTTTCGCCTGGCACCCTAGGGGTGGTAGAAAAGATTATATTAAATTTATATGCACTATTAGGATTTGTTTTTTTATAACAAAGCTGTAGTTTAACAACTTGTAATTAATTTATGATTGTGTTGCTTTTTAGCAGCTGCTAGTCATGAGGTAATTGGCAATGAGTAAGAAATATATCGACAAGTAATTTAGGAATGATTTTAAAACAAAATACACAATAATTGGTGGGCACCAAAATAAATAAACTTAAGTTTATGACAAAAATAGGATAAACACATTTTATACATTTTTTGAGTCAAATTTTACGTAGGTAATGATATTAATTGAATTGAAACACTAATCAAGATTATTTAATACATTGTGCGTTTAAATAAGTTCCGGTCGATTATTTTAATAGATTTTTTATGCACAAAATTTTCGTTAATTTGGCCATATAATGTTCCCAATAACAACAAACAACAAATTAGGGTGGATAAAAATCATGATTTTTTTTAAATAAAAAAAAACGATTTATTTGATTTCAATCAGATTTTTTTGATTTAACCCTTGAAATGCTGTACAGTTTTTGACAACACTAATAACGAAGTGGGGTCTTCATGGGACCCCATGTTAAAAAATGAAAATAACAAAATAAATATGTTAAAAATATTGATATAATTATAAAATAAACATTTTTTGAAAGGACGTCCACTCCCAGCAGCGGGGTACGACGGGGTATTGCAATTCTGCTGACTCACAGGACCGCCGTAAAAACATGAAACACGTGTGCGGTCGGCGTTATCAAGCGACTTATTGCGCGAGAAATGACTGACTACACACTAATTACGGTAGGAGACCCCAGTAGGTTACATTATGTAAAAATAAAATTACGGTAAAGTGTTTAGAATAGACAAACAATCTACAATACTTGGCAATGAAAAAAGGAGAAAATACATGAAATATGAAAATTTACAAAAAATTACTTGCAAAGTTATTAAAGAAAAATACTTTCTGGGGCCCCTATAGGACCCCACTCAGCATTTCAAGGGTTAAATCAAATATACCATATTATCGAATTTAGTGACATATTCACATGCTATATCTGTTTTGTGCTAATATATTTAATAACCAATTCATTTAATTCATTGGTGAATTTTTGTCAAAATGAAAAATTAAATATAATGATTAAGAATTTTGAAAAAATCAGTGCTAAATGGTGATGTTTAATTAATCAGCTCAACCCTGCAACAAATAGATGAGTGCAAATTAACAGGAATACCTGTCTCAGCTGTTTTTAAATGTTATTAGTGCATGTATCTATTGTGAAGTGTTTTAGAATAGACTACACATCCCTAATTAACGGATTTGCTAAATTTAAAGTTAGAGGGGTAAAACTGTAGTACACTGTTGTAGTTAATAGTTGATATCATTGTTTTAAAGTAGTTTACATTTTCTAAATAAAAATAGTATTCATACATTTTGTACCGTTTTTCTAAATCACAATCGAAAGTTATTTTAAAGAAAAAACATTTAAGGGGTGACATTTTATATTGGTGTACACTTTATACCTATGTACAGAGAGAATTATTTTATCGTCTAGCGAGTAGCAGTGGCGTGATAGGCATAGAAATATAACAGATATATAACGTAGTACGTATACATTTAAACTATCTCTGTCTTTGTTTGACACCATATTGTTTGTTGAAAAAGAGAGAGATTGTAACCCGACATATGGAAAATTTATTTAAATGATAATTTTCGGTACAAATGTGTCTGACCTTGTCCGCTTGCCTCTCAGCGTTTCAGCTGACGCAGTTCAAGGTTATGGATTACGGTCTATGTTTATTTAACTAGGAAAAGATATTTCGTTTCTGTTCTTTAATTTAGACTACCAAGAATTATCGGACCATATCATAGAGTATTTATTTAGCGTTTTTGCTAATTTAGTTTACAATTTTATAACTTACATATACATATGTATAAATAACCCGCGTTACTTTCGCAATAAAAATTGGCAATATTAAATATCTTCCTTAAAAAAAAAGTTAAAACCTTCAGTTTTGCAGGGTAACTATAAATTCACAGCCTCCATATGCCTATCATGTTAAAACAATATTGGCCACTCCCGGAGACGAAAGCCCAATTTTAACAAAAGACCCTGCCACCTTCAAATTTACACTAAAGTTAGCTTATAAGTTATAACATTAGTAGACGGTCGCACTATGTTCCTATAGGTCGATACTCGTCGTTTTCTGCAAGAAATAGAAGCCCTTGGGTTACATAACCTCAAAAACTGTTTGCAAAATACTTGATAAACCATAAAAAACAATCCTGGTTTGATTTGAATCCAGTAAATTCTGTCAGGTTTTGTGTACACTTAATATGTAGAGATTTTTAATTGGTAGGGACAAAAAAAAATTAAATTTAAGGATTAGCACATTTTATTTCTTATAATAATGCATGAATGAACAAGTGTGTAGAGTAGACCCTCAAATTGTTGTACATTTTTTGAGTGCATTTTTACGTAGGTAACTAATGAAGATTAGTCGATACTTCATACGCATAAATATTAGTTCGATTATTTTAATAGTTTTTTATACACAAACTTCGCTTATTTGGACATATTATAATCTTTAGGTAGTATCAACCTAATAGCAAGTAGCAAATAAATTAATGCAAACAGACGTCCCTTTTGGAAGGATGGTACCATTTTGGAACTTATTGTCCTCTGCTAAAATTTAAATGAAAATGCATAACCAGCTAAGCATGCAGCCCTGTTTATTATAAATCCCATTAGCCATTAGCCTAACATGTCAAATCGGGGAATATAACAGAACCTGCAGATTAACAATAATTTTAAAAAAAATCCAATAAGCTCATTAACTTTAATGACACTTCGTCAACCATCCACTTTAAATACATATAAATATTTTCGAACCCTGGATTATAAAGCATTTACCCCAAGTTAAATTTTAATTACAAAAGTCAATCAGCAATGTAGCAAATAATTTAGAATATAATTATGTATTTCTGAATAACTTATGCAGTAACATTACCACGGGAATTTCTTGTTAAATTCAGTACGGTATTAATATCCTCATTAAATTTCTTAACTATTGCATGTGATAATAGTTACAGTTCTGAGGTCAGTGTTTTTGTCAGTATTTATTGAGCCAAGTAATACATTTTATTTTATATCTAGTAATTAAACAGAATAATGAAATTATAAACATTTTTAACGAAACTTGTATTATAATCGTAAAAATTGCCAGGCGAAAGTTTACTGCGCATGCCTATACTTGGATAAGAAATAATACGTACACCTTACTAACAAGTAACTTTAATCTCTTGTTATGATCGCTGTTGTCGGCTGAAAACAGTATATATTATAGTATATCTTATATCGTTTACTAGTGTGGGGCACGTTAACCGGCTTAGGGGTATTTTTCAGTTTGGTGGTGAACTCATTTTGAGTGTACAGTGTACTTGACTTTTGTGGTAGTTTATCAGTGGAAGCTTGAAGACTGTCACGCCCTGTGGTTTTTCAACAAGTTTTTCAGATTTTCGTGATGGAACGCAAGAGGTAGGTACAATAATTAGTTAATCGTGTAAATTTAATTTACAAAACCTATATAGCTTGTAACAATATTGTAATATGTTTTCATTTGCACTTTTCTTTTCATTATCTATTGTAATGGCCGCCATGGGCGTAATCTCAGTATGTTTGAGCGAAGTCGCCAACCACTTAATATAGGCACAATGACGTATTTGTGTTCCAAGAATATCGTTGTATGTAAGTTGGTTGTCAAATAATAAACAACAAAAACAGCATTATTTTATTACCTACTTTACTTATTTATCATTATTACCACGTTTTTACATTAGAAATTGCAAAAGAAAAGTAATTACGTTTTACAAATGTAAATTTGTTGTTCATTTGCCATTGTTTTTTTTTTCCAGACCCCAGTGTCTAGACTTTTTAAACAACAAATGTTGCCGTGATGATTGCAAGTTTTTGCATACTTTTAAATATTGCCATGATTTTCAAAACCTATGGTCATGCGCACGTGAGAAATGCAAATTTTTGCACGTGACACACGAAGAACAACGGCAGTACGAGGTAGTTGGGGGTATGTCGACCAGGTTTGTCTGTGAAGTCCGAAGAACATGCCAAGGCAAGGTTTTTTGCAGGGATTATTTAAACGGAAATTGCCGCAGGGCCAACTGCAAATTTGAACACAAGACAGTAACGGATGTTGTGCCTTTTCGCTGTCCTGTTTGCTATGCGTCGATATCAAAATCGTGTATGACCGCTTTTGACTCCTGTTCTCACATCATATGTTCGGAATGTAGTGACCAGTTGGAATTGTTTTCTTTTGGTCGCACAGAATGCCCCCAATGCCGAGCACTGGGAACGCCTGTCCTTCTGACGTAGAACTTCGTAAGTACAATTTTTTTTTGTAGTAGAGTATTTGGGTACTTTTCTATTTTGTGAAAGCCAGTGGTGTCTGTCGCCACTGGATCACAAATACTGTTCGTTTTCTGTTAGAAATAATATTTTTAATTGACCTTTACCATTGATTTGAGGAGTAAATTAAAGTAATTTTTTTACACATTTAAATAAGTAATAAAAAGGAAGATAATACAATGCAGCGACAGACGAAATAGAAAGGTACCCTTATTTGATAGCCAAATTTTAAGATTGAATGGTTGTCCCCGACTATTTTGTCCCTCGCTTTTTGTTGCCGCCCCACTGCTCTGTTATAACTAAAATAAATTTAGTAATGCACTTTGTGAATAACTAGGCTTTTCTCGATTTTTTGGAACCCAACATAAAGGAAATTTTTCAATTTTATTCATTATTGATATTGCATCCTTGAATAAGTCTGCTATAAATTTGGAAGTGTTTTATTATCGGTTAAAAAAAGAAAATGTTTTAATGAAAGTTGGTGCAGGGTCTAAAAAAACTTGGCGCCGGTCCTGAGTACAAAGTAGACGCAGCCTTTAACGTTACGAGAAAACTCGCGCCTTTATCCAGGAATAAATGTAGTGTGTTGTCTTTGTGGCGTGAGCCTAAGTAAATACGTAAATTTTGTTTTTGAGATCAATTGTAAGTACATTTTAAATTTAGCAGCCATAAAAGCATAAATTCATGGTATTGATTTTGCCACTCGTACGAATCTAGCGTTTTTGCAAAAATATGTTTTGTATCGTTTTGTGTACGATAACTTAGTTACATTACATAAATTTCTTCATGGCAGCCATTTCTGTATTTTTGCCCCATGTTGCCAAACGGGTTTGCTGCGCGTGGCAACCTTGCTAATTATTATCTTTGTTAGTGGGTAGAACATTCGTCATACGCACGTTGTTCTTACCAGTATAAATGCGTTGTACCCTTTGTGTTAATATGGTTAGAATGTGCTTTGATTATTTTAAAGGATTTTGCTTTCGACGACATTGCTGTTATTCACACTCAGTATTACTGTGTAATTCCTTTGTTCTTCAAGGGTTTTGCCGCATTAGAGAACAGTGTCCCTTTGTGCATTTGTTCACAATACCGACAGACCGAAATGGCGTGGTGTCTTTAAACAACACGTTTCTGAAAGAGGAGATCTTAAGGATTTCTGCGAGACCCCAAGTTGTCTATCCTCTTGTTGAAAATAATCAAGCTTGTCGCCAGTACTTCAGAACTGGGACTTGTGATAGGGGTTTTCTCCGTTGCAAATACGAACACGTGAAAGACAACACTCGTAAAGGTAACTTAGGTCAAAATGTGCCCAACACTAACTTTTGTGTTAATTTGTGCAAAGCTCGAGGGCTACTTTATTTTACACTTAATAAATTAAATCTTAAGTATGTTAGGGATTGATTATATTTTTTTTTTAAGTAATGAAAATAAAGGTGTTAAGTTTCTTTTCATTAATATAAAGTTAATGTTGGCCATCTATGTAAAATACTTACAATTCTACACATGTTCAAAGTATTTATTCATTTCAAAAAGTAGTGGGGGGCCCGTACGCGAACGATTACATTCCTAAACTTGTATTTTTTTTTTCAGGTGACGTACGCCACCACACATGTAACTTCTGCGAAGAGATTCTGACGAGGGATAACGCAAGACGGACCCAATGCAACCATCTCTATTGTTTGGCATGTGTCGAAAGTTCGGTAGCCGATAAGAAACGGTGTGCTGTCTGTGAAGAACGTATATTGACGTTTACTAAAGTATTTTCGGCATAATTTTGGCGTAGCTAGCGAGCGTATGTTTTATTGCGAGGCGGGCGACGATTATTTTTCTTAGGGATTTTCGATTATACTTTTTTAAACTAGGTCTGTTTAGTTCGGCACAAACACCTGTATTGTTCATGTGAACGGTTCTGTATGTTGGAGTGTCTCCAATTTTGCGTTGCTAGCGAGCGTATTTAGTTATTGCGAGGCGAGCGACGGTTGTCTTTCTTCGAGAGTTTACATTTTAAATATATTCAGAACGATTCAACTCACACGACGTACCTAATTCACTTTCGTTATGACTTACCAATTAGTACGGTACATCGAGGACGACGTGCTTTACTGTTGCAAATCATTTGATATACGAAACACGAAAGACGACGATATAAAGTTGGTTAGATATTTTGATAAGGCATGGTATCCAGCTATAATTGTAGGAAGCGGCAATAAATTGGAAGTATCGACTTTGAGAAGGCAGTTATTGAAAAATTCTCAAGCTAATCTGTCCCACACATGTAAGTACTGGAAAATGTAGTTTAATGATTAAACCACTTAAAAGGTTTTGTTTATTTCAGCACCGGAAAAAAATAACTTCAATTCTACAAGTTCGTTAACAAATGAGAATCAGCTCGTAAGCAGTGTAACACATGAGTGGCATTTGCCTACACCGTCGACACCTTTGAATGAGAATGTAAAATTATCAAGTCCACTATCTACCCCAAAGCGTTACAACTGCAGAGTGTTGAGTGTTTCGAGTCCGCGTACAATAAGTCTTCCGCCACGACGATTATTCGTAAGCGGGAACGATTACGACAGTCCCTTGTCCGACTGCAGTCATCCGAGGAGGTCCTTCAATGATTCTCCACTTGACGATGTTTTTGTAGAAGAAAACCCAAGTGGCACAACATTAGACGGTAATTGGAGTTTAGCTTAACAACACTTTTCATTTTTCATGTATGTTTAACAGTTTCAGATTTAAGCACCGAGGACCTGATCTCGGCAAGCAGTTCAATTAACGCAGAAGGTCAGCCTTGTGAAAATTTGTCACCAGTTACCATTGAAATTGTACCAACTGACCAATCAACATATTCACATTCAGGTGTGTGTTTATTTCATATTTTGCTAGCTTGGTTATTGAACAAATATCGTCTAACCAAAAATGACGACCATAGAATAATTTGTAGAGAGTAACGGGACAGTGGTCATTGGGTTTATATGACCACTGTCCCGTTACTCTCTACAAATTGTCTAATAAGTCTGTTTTTTTTTAAATAATTAAGAGCTTTGTTGATAAACAACATGGCCGAGCCACTTTATTTTTATCTGTGCATGGCTGTCGTTTTTCAGATGAAGAGTCGACATTACCTTGCGTTTCAAAATTGGTACTGCCAAAGAAAAAGCGCGATAAGAAGCAGTGCTGCTTATACTGTGGACAGCTTGTTTTTCAGTTACCTAGACATTTAACACGAAGACACAAGGATGAAAATATGGTGCTTAACATGTCCAAATTGTCAATGAGTGATCCAAAGAGGTTGGAAATCCTGGCAGACCTTAGAAAAAGAGGGAATTTTAAGAACAATTGTGCCGTGTTACGTGGTGGAGAGGGAAATTTGATTGTTAGTCGAAGACCAGACTGTATAAGAGCGTCAGACGATTTTGTTCCATGTTCTAATTGTTTTCTTTGGGTAACGAGAGTCTCACTTTATAGACACATGAAACATTGTGGAACGACAAGGAAGAAATGGACTCGATATCAAGGGATTAGCAATAATCTTTTGCCAATACTTCCCGATGCATCGACCCTTCTTAAAGATAGGGTGCTTTCAAGAATGACCCAGGACAATATTTTCAGGATAATTAGAAGTGATTGGCTAATTTTGCGGTTTGGTTCCAGTTTATGCCAACGACATAACGATTTAACCGAAAAACATTTGGCAACATATATCGCAACAAAAATGAGAGAGCTGGCTCGTCTTGTGGAAGAAATATGTAAAAAGTCAGAAATAAGTGGGCTGGCAGATGCATTGTGCCCAGCTCACTTTGATTTAGTCGTAGACTGCACCAAAGTACTGGCAGGTTTTGATGAGGAAACTGGAAGATTTGCTACACCATCATTGGCACTTAAATTGGGATTTAGTTTGGTAAAATGTGCAAATTTGCTAATTAATCGAGCCCTTACGTCATCTTCAGACAGCCTACTCAAACAAGCTCAGGATTTTATTACGCTATATGAAATCAGATGGACAAATGATATATCTCGTCACTCGCACACCACGTTAAAAATTTTGAAACATAACCAACCCTCATTATTACCTGTAGCTGAAGACATTAAAGTTTTAAACACACATCTGAATAATAAAGAAACTGAATTGTCAGATCGACTTATTCAAAATTACGACTATAATACTTTTTCCAACTTGAACAAGGTAATTATTTCGAAGTTGATTCTGTTCAATAGAAAACGTGCTGGAGAAACATCACGTATTTTCTTGGAAAATTTCAAAAGTAGACACTCCGATATGGGTCATTCAGATATATTTTCTTCTCTGTCAGATAGCGATAAAACTTTGGCAAGAACATTTTCTCACATGCAGATTCGAGGAAAGCACGGACGAACAGTACCAATGTTGATGCCGAAGTTAACTGAAATAAATATTGAACTGTTATTAAGAAATAGGATAGCGGCAGGAATACCTGAAAATAATCCGTATCTTTTCGCGAAACCCACTGAAACTGGTTTCTTTGACGGCGGAGCAGCTTTAACGAAATTAGCCAAAGAAGTTGGAATTTCAAATCACAAATCATTGCGATCTACCAATTTAAGAAAACATGTTGCTACCATGACGCAACTAATGAACCTCCGAGAACATGAAATGGAGGCGATTGCAAATTTTTTAGGCCACGATTTAAGTGTTCATAAACAGTATTATAAGTTGCCCGATTCGGCAATACATTTAGCAAAGGTTAGTAAGTTATTGATGGCCGTTAGTGGTGGAAATGTTCAACAGTTTAAAGGATGTAATTTGGACGATATCGACATATCATTACCAGAACCAGAAAGGAGAGAACGAAGAACATCTGCACGTCCAGAACCGAGAGAAAGTACATCTGCACGTAACGATTCCGACGTTACCGATTCAGATGCCGCAAAAAGTTTATCTGATGACGCTGATAGCTTTCCACAAAGAGTTACGAAAAAAACCAAACCCTCTCAACGTAGACCTTATAAACCCAGAAATTATAGTAATCGAGTAAGTCTCCCTGCTTTTTGTAGTAATTTAAGCAGATTTGATACATCCTTGCAGTGCGTTAAATGTACTAATTTTTATATTTTCTTTTCCTTTCAGGTGGCGTGGAAAACAAGTGAAATAGATGCTGTTGAAAGAAACTTTGGCTATCTTATTAACAGCCGTGAAATTCCAGGCAAGCAAATGATTTTGACATGCATAAGTTCCGAAGAGGCCCTCAGACACAGAACATGGTTGCAAGTTAAGTCCTGGATTAAAAATAAGATTGCGAAGTAACATTAAAAGTTTTTTTTTTTTTTTTAAGTTTTTACTCGTTTATGAACCTATCTTGTCTTTTTCTATATTGTAACGTCGTGCTTTTTCTGTAATGATAATAATGTTATATATTTTATATTTTCAACTTGTGCACTTTTGTTTACATACTTGTTCTTTGTCTAATTTTATGTTGACTTTTGAAATGTGCTAAGTAAACACATTTGTTATGTTTTATAAATGTCTTTTAAAAATTATAATTATTGTTTACTGTTATTGTTTAAGACGTTGAATGTTGTATTATGTTCGTGAAAACATATACTTTTATTTCGGTACTAATTTTATGTTGGCATTTTAAATGTGTTACGTTTTATATATGTTTTTTAAAAATACAATAAACGTTTTTTTTTAATATTTCACTGTTTTATTGACTACCAGGTGATTCAGTTTGACTTTGTCATTTTAGGAGGAGACCTAACAACCTACATTATATATATATATCGCAGGATAATCTCAATTAAATAACGTTAAAATGTTTTTTCTGTGATTAAATAAATCAGAGTGGCGAGTCGACTTTGTAGTTTGAAACTGCATGGTATCTAGTACCTGTTTTTTATTTGATTCTGACAGAATGCAATTCGACCATGCATTAAATAGTTGGTTGCATTAATTTTTAAAATGTTAAAGTAAAGTAACAGTTTTCAATGAAAATCAAATAATACAATATACCCAACATAAATATTACAAATTTTTTAAATTTGAGTGTTATTATAAATTTTATTTGTTATTATTTCCAAAGTTTTGTACAAATTATCCTATAAGTATAGGGTAATAAAAAGATGAAATAAACAAAGTTTTTGAAATGTTCGTTTTATTTGTATTATCTGCTTTAAAGACCATCTATCTCTATAGATTTGTAAAACTAATAAAACATTGTCTCAAAAAATTAAATAAGTGATGAAAATGGTCCATCTACTTGTGTAATAATAACTTTTTTTACAAAATTTGATTTAACACGTCCCTTGGAGGCGGAGAGGTCATTGAACCTGCCAATCAAACGGTTAAATTCGTTATTTAAACAAGAACGTTGCATTTAAGAGAAATGCATCCGTCAATTTTACAAACAAATATTTGCTACTGTTTATAGTAACAATAAGATAAGTTTAAAAAATAGAAAGTTTGTTGCACGTTAAAAAAATAGAAGGTATTTTTCATGTAAAAGCTACAAAGTTTTAATTAAATAATAATAGCTAGTATTTACAAACTTATTACAATATCCATTAGGTATGTTAAAGTAATTGAATAAGGTAATCCATTACACCTTTGTTTTTAATAACAACTTGTTTTTACAACATAACATACACAGCAAGCCGAAACATTCTATAATTCATGCGAACAGTGCAACGTCTCGTTTTACTAAATGGTATTGAATGAAAAGAGATAACTAGATTAAATGCACGCGTTTTATTAAACCGTTAAGGAGGGATATTTAATTGTTAAATAATTTCGATATTTTTTTTCTCTGTAGATCATTTGTTTAGAGTTTTTTTAAATATAGCAAACAATTCAGACCGTGGCCCTTTATCCATGTGATTTTTTTCACAGTAAAAATGTATGTCGTTAAAAAAGTAACATAAATTTTTATGAAATGAGATTTACACAGAAAATGTTAAGTAAAATCATAATAAACTCATATGGACGTGAAACGGCATTTTAAGATTGCCTCAAAAATTTAATTAAGGATTAACTTTGACCAATTCTGTAATAATTACTGTATTTTTAAGATCTTGTATTATTTTAATATTTATGAACTTTATACAGCGTCATTCAAAAAGTCTGCAACAAATGGAAAAAAAAATATTATCTATTTCTCAGAAAATTTTATTCTTGATAAAAGTTGGTGCATGGTCTAAAACTAATTTTAAGATAAAAAGAAGTTGTTAAAATGTCATAGGACACTACATTTTATCGATTTTTGAAATATTAACCAGGGTAAAGTGCCCTTATTTTAAGAGATACAAATTTTTTTTTAAGGAAAAAGTCATTTAGAATCTCAAAATTAGACTAGATATGAATTTTGACGGTCAAATTTTTATTTTTATTTTTTAAGATATTTTAGGCACTTGCTCTTGCTAATATTTCAAAAATCGTTAAAATATAGTGTTCTATGACTTTTTAATATTTTAAAAAAAATCTTATAATTAGTTTTAGACCATGCACGAACTTTTATCAAGAATAAAATTTTCTGAGAAATCAATAATAAAAACTTTTCCATTTGTTGCAGACTTTTTGAATGTTAAAAATTGACCGTCATAATTCATATCTAGTCTAATTTTGAGATTCTAAATGACTTTTTCCTATAAACTTTTTTTGTATCTCTTAAAGTAAGGGCACTTTACTCTTGTTAATATTTAAAAAATCGCTAAAATCTAGTGTTCTGACATTTTATTGAACTTTGTTTTATCTTAAAATTAGTTTTAAACCATGCACCAACTTTTATCAAGAATAACATTTTTTGAGAAATCGATAATAAAAAAAATTCCCATTTGTTGCAAACTTTTTGAATGACGCTATAAAATATTGGCTGGGCTTACCCATATTTTACTTAAAAACTATTAAACATACACATTTGTCATTATCTCTGAAGAGGTTAAACAGTTAAAATGTTTTTTAAACATTGCATTTTTTTACTGTTTTTATAAACCTTTGTCTTTGTTTTTAGGTTTTCTGTCTTTTTTGTTAACATATGAAGTGTACTCAATAAAAGTCGGTTAAGTTTTTAAAAACATATTTTTTTAAAATTATAATTTGTGTCATTTACAATAAGAGTCCCTTTATTGTCTGCATACTTTAAAGTTCTGTTTCATATGTGATATTAATTATTGTAGTGTTTGTTTAAAACTTTTACTTGTATTGTTCTATCGACCTTTCACAGTTATCAAGATACAACAACAAACATTCTGTGACCATGAATTAAAAAATTACCAAGTATTTGTTGCAAGCCCAATAAAATAGTTTAATTTTTTTTTAATACGCTTGTGGCCTTCTTAAATAGTTTAAATATATGAATCAATGGCCATCTGCATTACAATAGTTTTATGTATTTTTAGCAAAGACCATTTCACGAATGTAATGCCATCCATCTGTTAACACATAGCAAAAATTAAATTTACACCCTTATGCCGGTAATATTCTTGGGGTAGCTGTAAAATTTGGTCGCTATGCGGTTGCTATAAAATCAGGTCAAAATTAACATGGGATGAGGTAACAATGATAGTGTGAAGCACTTATACACATTGTTCTAAAATTGTTATTAATAATTGTATTCCAAAACTAATTCGAAAATCGGTGCTCAACTGAACCAATATAAAGGCCTTAATACGAATATTAACAATAAATAGTTCCTATATACGTTTTTCCGCCGGTCGTCTGGATGTGTGTGAGGTGCCTGGACGCTACTAGGATATAGGTATCTGTCCTAGCGTACTTGTATGTGTGTATGCGTTTTCCTCTGTATATTATAGTTAAGGTAATAGAGAACAACTGTTACTGCTTATTATTTATTGGCCACTATCAAATCTATAAATTGTTTAGCAAAAAAATTATGTCATATTTCCATTAAATCAATAAGTTTTGAACATATAAAGATACCACACTGTTAATTATTAATTTTATTTTATACTTCAGACATGAATAATAACTTTAAAGTCAAATCAGACTAATTTATTTAGTTTTTTTAAAAAACAAGAAAGTGCTCAAAACAATGAAAAGCAATCTAAAACAACTTTGGTTTCAAACCAGGAAGTTGAAGAGGACGAAGGTTCTTTTAGCGAATAGTTTATTTTTTATTTAGTTAAACAAAGTTTCTTTAAATTCTTAAAATTCCTTAAATTAAATTGTATTATATTTTTGTTTAAAATGCGATATTTATTACAAATAAATAATTTTGTTTGGAACAAAATATTTGTGTAAATTTAAAAACTAATAATACAAAATTATATGTAATTATAAAATAATAAGACCAAAAATTCATTGGGGGCGAGGGGGGGCGCCCGGCAACCTTTTGCGTCCGCCCGGCAAAAAATAAATTCTGGGGAGAACACTGATTTGGGATATGTTTACAACTGTTTTTAAAAAAATTTATTACGAAAAAAAACTGAAGTAAAGACAGCTATCACAAGCGCTACGAATGTTCAAGACCGAAGGGGTTTTTTTTTTTTAAAAAATTGAAGTAAAAAGGGTAATGTACAAATAAGATTTACGAGATGTCGTTTTTTTAGTACTTATTCAAAAAGAATCATTGGAGATTTACTGCCTTAGTTCTGAATGAAACGAATTGTATTTTAAGTGTGGTTTAAAGCCCTATCATAAAAGTGTGCCTAACCTGCTACTGACTTAAATTTTGTAATTTAAGGGAATAACGCAATGAATATTAGTAAATAAGTTTATCATCAAAACTCACAAGTATTTATCCTGGCGGTAAAATTATTGTTTTTGTGAAATTTAAAATGCAAATGAACTCCTTATATAAAAATCAATACCGGGTGATTCAGTTTGACTGTTATAGGGGTGCTATACTTTTTTAATTATTGAAAATAGTTTCAACAAACCTTATATTTTTGGAAACGGCGACAAATTTTCTATTAAGTGATGTGCATTTGTCATGTCTACGATGACGTATGTCAAATCCGCGATAGGCAACTAATTTTTTTCCTAAATTACATAGTATACATTTTATTGTTGATTCGGATAGAAAATGTAATTCTGAATCCGACC
This sequence comes from Elmis aenea, assembly GCA_947652605.1. Lineage (NCBI taxonomy): Eukaryota > Metazoa > Arthropoda > Insecta > Coleoptera > Elmidae > Elmis > Elmis aenea. The sequence goes on along the minus strand of OX393577.1, from coordinate 34,510,221 downwards.
ATGTATTAAAAAAGTATGCATAAGTAAGAAAATTTTCGAGAAAAATCAGTTCAAAGTTTATTCAAATTATAGCAAACAGTCTATTTAACATAACAAAAAACAATGATCAAATTTTGAAAATTACACTATGACTACCAATGGAAATGTATTAAAAATTAGTTTTTAATAAAATAAAAAACAATTATTTAACGTTGACATAAAAAATTGGACTTTAATATGTTCAAAGTGACCGCCCCCCGCTTCCAAACGCAGTTGTCCTCTATTTGTAACTGCTTTAATACACGTTTATTATTTGCTTTTATTTTTACTAAAAATTTATTTTTAATATATTTCCATTGATTGTTATACTATAATATTTAAGATCCGATAGTTTTTTTGTTATGTTAAATAGACTGTTTGCTACAATTTGAATAAACTTTAAACTGATTTTTCTCGAAAATTTTCTTATGTATGCATACTTTTTTAATACATGGTCGGATTCAGAATTACATTTTCTATCCGAATCAACAAAAACATGTATACTATGTAATTTAAAAAAAAACAGTTGCCTATCGCGAATTTGACATACGTCATCGTAGAGATGACAAATGCACATCACTTGATAGAAAATTTGTCGTCGTTTCGAAAAATATAAGGTTTGTTGGGGGTAATTTTCAATAATTAAAAAGTTATAGGGGTGCTACAGTCAAACTAAATCACCCGGTATAGGGTATATAATTGTTTTAACAGTATTTGTTAATACTATACTTTAAGTAATAAAACCTTTTCATTTTTTCGAAGTTTTGTTTATCGATTTTGAAGCACTAAGAAGCAATAACTGAAAAAAATTATAGCATCATGTGTGCTTCCTAAGTTCGGGCCAAATTCATGGAGATAAACATATTAGGTAATTTAGGTAAGAAATGTAGGTCAGAAAAAAAAGTTATGTAGGAAACAGGATGAGGTAAAATATAAAATAACACGCCTTACAAGTACGGGCTAATATCACATAAAAAAATAAATATGCATTACTTACCTAATTAAACATTACTTACCTTTTTTTTAAATTTTTACCATAAAGTCAATAAACTCCTTAAATAAACGGCAATAGGGTTGAAATTTTAAATCAGCTTTATTATTCAATAGTAGTTATATGTGATTAACAAATTAAAATAAGTGAACGAAACAGTTAACATATACCACACATTAGTACCGTAACTTAACAAAATGTATGGATGTATTTATTTAGTTAAAAAAATATCTTAAAATAATTTTTAATTAAAAGGCAATATCTTTATACATAGACAATGTATGAAATATTTTTGGTACGTTTTAACTCAAAATTTGTGGAGTGAATAATGACATATTTAAAGTAGCACCACTTTGCTTGAATTATAGCATTACACATACTTTAAATGTATTTTTATTTGGAAGTAATTTTGTTGCGCTTTACACAGTAATTTTGCGTTAAAAACCGTCTACCATTTTTTGACAAATTAGTTTGTCACAACAATAAAATAAATCATAGTGTCGAATTTATATGACACCCCCATAAAATGTCCAAGCAATATAAACTTATTTATGTATTTGAAAACTAATGGAACAATAAATAATGACAAATACTTTTTTGTGTCCTTTATTTAAAACATATTTTCGTAATATTTTCAAAGCCTTCAAGTTTATTAAATATTGTGTTGATGCCCGTAAATTATCATCAAAACGGCGATATTAATTTTGCACAAAAATAATCAGTTTTAAGTCACGCACGGACTTTAATCACAAATAAAAAATTTTGAAAAACGGCTTCACTCTACATTATAATTTTTTTGTACATTTTCAAACCTTTCCTGTTTGGAATTTACTTAAGCTGTATCAACCATCGTTAGATACATTTGTATTCTACTTTTTTTATATCGTTAGTACCTATAAATTCATATACATATAGTTAGTTATTATTATTATTATTATTTTCATTAAAAAAATGGGAATAAGGTTTAAATGAATATTGTCAAAAAATGTGTAGTAGAAGCTAATTTAAACCTTTTCCAACAAAATTACATTATAAACCGCAACAAAATTACTTTTAAATACCTATCAATAAAATTCTGTATTTTTGAAATTTTCGGATGCAGAATAGAAAACTGCATTTCAAAACATTTCTATATTGGTTGTTTTAAATAATATTAATATAATAACTAAAATAACGTTCACAAAATCATGATAGTACATGACACTACTGTCAGTTTGTTATCAAACTTTATTGTTGTTAATCATTAAAAACGTTAATAATGGCAGTAAAAGTTACAGAATCAACAACATTTCAAATTGCTCTAATTTTGTATTTTTTAATGGTTGCCGCACAGCATATTTAATTTACAATTCACACAAACATATATTGCCGATATCCTGGATGCCACTTCCACTGTGAATCGAAAAAATATATATACCCTTCCGATATACACGCGACGCGAGCGCACGATCCAAGAACGGCCAACGGTCCAACTATAATATTCAAACTGTACAAAATCTCGGATTTGTGGCGTCCCTCTAAAATTAATTCCAGTCACAGTACCGGTGCTTTAAAGTCCGTTTCAATAGAGAAACTATGTGGCGTCCGTATACGGAGTCCACTTAGTAACGGGACGCCACATGTAATGTGCGAGGGATGTTGATGGACGCCACTTAGTTCAGAGATCATATATATATATATATATATATGTATGTGAAGGAAGTAGTTTGGGGACAAACTGTGTTTTAAGCTACGCCTTTTGGGGACTCTGCGGTAGTTTCAGCCAGTCCCCAAAGCGAGCTGTCAAAATTTTATGCTAAAGCAGCATTATAGGTACACCGCAGTAGCGACAGCGGCTATTTTATGTACTAACTTACTGAATACGAAACAACAATAGATGTCTGGCAAATGTCCCTTTGTAAAACAGTTGTTTAGCGGGTTACCTACACTTTCTTACTTTTATTTTCACAAAATTGATTTAGATGTTAGTTTCTTATTTAGCAAGCGCAACTAAAGGTTCCTAAAAGGAGTACTAGGTCCCTCTGGACGCCGTTTGAGGACATGAATGTAATTTTATAGTTTTCTTAATATGAATTTATTTTTGTTTTACAAAGTCTCCAAAATGCGTTAGGTACTCAAACGGCGTTCATAAACAAGATAAAGGTCCTCAAAAGGCGTCGTTAAACACAAGAAAATAAAGCAATTGCGACTGATATGTATACATTTTTCATTTAATTATATTACTCAGGTAAACAGTGATAAAAAAAACTATGTGTGCATAAAATTCCGTTAAATCTTGTGTGTGTTACAAAAGTTTTAAAAAGAATTGCCTAGACCATTTTGTAACGATACACAAACAAATAAAACTAAATAAAAATATTTATCAGATTTAGGCGTATTGCGAGAGTCTCCAAAATGCGTTAGGTACTCAAACGGCGTTCATAAACAAGATAAAGGTCCTCAAAAGGCGTCGTTAAACGCAAAAAAATAAAGCAATTGCGACTGATATGTATACATTTTTCATTTAATTATATTACTCAGGTAAACAGTGATAAAAAGAACTATGTGTGCATAAAATTCCGTTAAATCTTGTGTGTGTTACAAAAGTTATAAAAATAATTGCCTAGACAATTTTGTAACGATACACAAACAAATAAAACTAAATAAAAATATTTATCAGATTTAGGCGTATCACGAGAGTCTCCAAAATGCGTTAGGTACTCAAACGGCGTTCATAAACAAGATAAAGGTCCTCAAAAGGCGTCGTTAAACGCAAGAAAATAAAGCAATTGCGACTGATATGTATACATTTTTCATTTAATTATATTACTTAGGTAAACAGTGATAAAAAGAACTATGTGTGCATAAAATTCCGTTAAATCTTGTGTGTGTTACAAAAGTTATAAAAATAATTGCCTAGACCATTTTGTAACGATACACAAACAAATAAAACTAAATAAAAATATTTATCAGATTTAGGCGTATCACGAGAGTCTCCAAAATGCGTTAGGTACTCAAACGGCGTTCATAAACAAGATAAAGGTCCTCAAAAGGCGTCGTTAAACGCAAGAAAATAAAGCAATTGCGAATGATATGTATACATTTTTCATTTAATTATAATACTTAGGTAAACAGTGATTAAAAAAACTATGTGTGCATAAAATTCCGTTAAATCTTGTGTGTGTTACAAAAGTTATAAAAATAATTGCCTAGACCATTTTGTAACGATACACAAACAAATAAAACTAAATAAAAATATTTATCAGATTTAGGCGTATCGCGAGAGTCTCCAAAATGCGTTAGGTACTCAAACGGCGTTCATAAACAAGATAAAGGTCCTCAAAAGGCGTCGTTAAACGCAAGAAAATAAAGCAATTGCGACTGATATGTATACATTTTTCATTTAATTATATTACTTAGGTAAACAGTGATAAAAAAAACTATGTGTGCATAAAACTCCGTTAAATCTTGTGTGTGTTACAAAAGTTATAAAAATAATTGCCTAGACCATTTTGTAACGATACACAAACAAATAAAACTAAATAAAAATATTTATCAGATTTAGGCGTATCGCGAGAGTCTCCAAAATGCGTTAGGTACTCAAACGGCGTTCATAAACAAGATAAAGGTCCTCAAAAGGCGTCGTTAAACGCAAGAAAATAAAGCAATTGCGACTGATATGTATACATTTTTCATTTAATTATATTACTTAGGTAAACAGTGATAAAAAGAACTATGTGTGCATAAAACTCCGTTAAATCTTGTGTGTGTTACAAAAGTTATAAAAATAATTGCCTAGACCATTTTGTAACGATACACAAACAAATAAAACTAAATAAAAATATTTATCAGATTTAGGCGTATCGCGAGAGTCTCCAAAATGCGTTAGGTACTCAAACGGCGTTCATAAACAAGATAAAGGTCCTCAAAAGGCGTCGTTAAACGCAAGAAAATAAAGCAATTGCGACTGATATGTATACATTTTTCATTTAATTATATTACTTAGGTAAACAGTGATAAAAAGAACTATGTGTGCATAAAATTCCGTTAAATCTTGTGTGTGTTACAAAAGTTATAAAAATAATTGCCTAGACCATTTTGTAACGATACACAAACAAATAAAACTAAATAAAAATATTTATCAGATTTAGGCGTATCGCGAGAGTCTCCAAAATGCGTTAGGTACTCAAACGGCGTTCATAAACAAGATAAAGGTCCTCAAAAGGCGTCGTTAAACGCAAGAAAATAAAGCAAATGCGACTGATATGTATACATTTTTCATTTAATTATATTACTTAGGTAAACAGTGATAAAAAGAACTATGTGTGCATAAAATTCCGTTAAATCTTGTGTGTGTTACAAAAGTTATAAAAATAATTGCCTAGACCATTTTGTAACGATACACAAACAAATAAAACTAAATAAAAATATTTATCAGATTTAGGCGTATCGCGAGAGTCTCCAAAATGCGTTAGGTACTCAAACGGCGTTCATAAACAAGATAAAGGTCCTCAAAAGGCGTCGTTAAACGCAAGAAAATAAAGCAATTGCGACTGATATGTATACATTTTTCATTTAATTATATTACTTAGGTAAACAGTGATAAAAAGAACTATGTGTGCATAAAATTCCGTTAAATCTTGTGTGTGTTACAAAAGTTATAAAAATAATTGCCTAGACCATTTTGTAACGATACACAAACAAATAAAACTAAATAAAAATATTTATCAGATTTAGGCGTATCGCGAGAGTCTCCAAAATGCGTTAGGTACTCAAACGGCGTTCATAAACAAGATAAAGGTCCTCAAAAGGCGTCGTTAAACGCAAGAAAATAAAGCAAATGCGACTGATATGTATACATTTTTCATTTAATTATATTACTTAGGTAAACAGTGATAAAAAGAACTATGTGTGCATAAAATTCCGTTAAATCTTGTGTGTGTTACAAAAGTTATAAAAATAATTGCCTAGACCATTTTGTAACGATACACAAACAAATAAAACTAAATAAAAATATTTATCAGATTTAGGCGTATCGCGAGAGTCTCCAAAATGCGTTAGGTACTCAAACGGCGTTCATAAACAAGATAAAGGTCCTCAAAAGGCGTCGTTAAACGCAAGAAAATAAAGCAAATGCGACTGATATGTATACATTTTTCATTTAATTATATTACTTAGGTAAACAGTGATAAAAAGAACTATGTGTGCATAAAATTCCGTTAAATCTTGTGTGTGTTACAAAAGTTATAAAAATAATTGCCTAGACCATTTTGTAACGATACACAAACAAATAAAACTAAATAAAAATATTTATCAGATTTAGGCGTATCGCGAGAGTCTCCAAAATGCGTTAGGTACTCAAACGGCGTTCATAAACAAGATAAAGGTCCTCAAAAGGCGTCGTTAAACGCAAGAAAATAAAGCAATTGCGACTGATATGTATACATTTTTCATTTAATTATATTACTTAGGTAAACAGTGATAAAAAGAACTATGTGTGCATAAAATTCCGTTAAATCTTGTGTGTGTTACAAAAGTTATAAAAATAATTGCCTAGACCATTTTGTAACGATACACAAACAAATAAAACTAAATAAAAATATTTATCAGATTTAGGCGTATCGCGAGAGTCTCCAAAATGCGTTAGGTACTCAAACGGCGTTCATAAACAAGATAAAGGTCCTCAAAAGGCGTCGTTAAACGCAAGAAAATAAAGCAAATGCGACTGATATGTATACATTTTTCATTTAATTATATTACTTAGGTAAACAGTGATAAAAAGAACTATGTGTGCATAAAATTCCGTTAAATCTTGTGTGTGTTACAAAAGTTATAAAAATAATTGCCTAGACCATTTTGTAACGATACACAAACAAATAAAACTAAATAAAAATATTTATCAGATTTAGGCGTATCGCGAGAGTCTCCAAAATGCGTTAGGTACTCAAACGGCGTTCATAAACAAGATAAAGGTCCTCAAAAGGCGTCGTTAAACGCAAGAAAATAAAGCAATTGCGACTGATATGTATACATTTTTCATTTAATTATATTACTTAGGTAAACAGTGATAAAAAGAACTATGTGTGCATAAAATTCCGTTAAATCTTGTGTGTGTTACAAAAGTTATAAAAATAATTGCCTAGACCATTTTGTAACGATACACAAACAAATAAAACTAAATAAAAATATTTATCAGATTTAGGCGTATCGCGAGAGTCTCCAAAATGCGTTAGATACTCAAACGGCGTTCATAAACAAGATAAAGGTCCTCAAAAGGCGTCGTTAAACGCAAGAAAATAAAGCAATTGCGACTGATATGTATACATTTTTCATTTAATTATAATACTTAGGTAAACAGTGATTAAAAAAACTATGTGTGCATAAAATTCCGTTAAATCTTGTGTGTGTTACAAAAGTTATAAAAATAATTGCCTAGACCATTTTGTAACGATACACAAACAAATAAAACTAAATAAAAATATTTATCAGATTTAGACGTATTGCGAGAGTCTCCAAAATGCGTTAGGTACTCAAACGGCGTTCATAAACAAGATAAAGGTCCTCAAAAGGCGTCGTTAAACGCAAGAAAATAAAGCAATTGCGACTGATATGTATACATTTTTCATTTAATTATAATACTTAGGTAAACAGTGATTAAAAAAACTATGTGTGCATAAAATTCCGTTAAATCTTGTGTGTGTTACAAAAGTTATAAAAATAATTGCCTAGACCATTTTGTAACGATACACAAACAAATAAAACTAAATAAAAATATTTATCAGATTTAGACGTATTGCGAGAGTCTCCAAAATGCGTTAGGTACTCAAACGGCGTTCATAAACAAGATAAAGGTCCTCAAAAGGCGTCGTTAAACGCAAGAAAATAAAGCAATTGCGACTGATATGTATACATTTTTCATTTAATTATAATACTTAGGTAAACAGTGATTAAAAAAACTATGTGTGCATAAAATTCCGTTAAATCTTGTGTGTGTTACAAAAGTTATAAAAATAATTGCCTAGACCATTTTGTAACGATACACAAACAAATAAAACTAAATAAAAATATTTATCAGATTTAGACGTATCGCGAGAGTCTCCAAAATGCGTTAGATACTCAAACGGCGTTCATAAACAAGATAAAGGTCCTCAAAAGGCGTCGTTAAACGCAAGAAAATAAAGCAATTGCGACTGATATGTATACATTTTTCATTTAATTATAATACTTAGGTAAACAGTGATAAAAAGAACTATGTGTGCATAAAATTCCGTTAAATCTTGTGTGTGTTACAAAAGTTATAAAAATAATTGCCTAGACCATTTTGTAACGATACACAAACAAATAAAACTAAATAAAAATATTTATCAGATTTAGACGTATTGCGAGAGTCTCCAAAATGCGTTAGGTACTCAAACGGCGTTCATAAACAAGATAAAGGTCCTCAAAAGGCGTCGTTAAACGCAAGAAAATAAAGCAATTGCGACTGATATGTATACATTTTTCATTTAATTATAATACTTAGGTAAACAGTGATTAAAAAAACTATGTGTGCATAAAATTCCGTTAAATCTTGTGTGTGTTACAAAAGTTATAAAAATAATTGCCTAGACCATTTTGTAACGATACACAAACAAATAAAACTAAATAAAAATATTTATCAGATTTAGGCGTATTGCGAGAGTCTCCAAAATGCGTTAGGTACTCAAACGGCGTTCATAAACAAGATAAAGGTCCTCAAAAGGCGTCGTTAAACGCAAGAAAATAAAGCAATTGCGACTGATATGTATACATTTTTCATTTAATTATATTACTCACAATCAGGTAACTGATAATAATATAAACTACCTATGTATCCAAGATGCACCTTGTCAGGTGTATGGTGTATGTCGTATAAACATCTTGGAATTAAATACGCTAGTCAATTTTACGAAATATTTAAATATACGAATAAAACTGAATACAATATTTAAATCAATAACATACGCGTTTCGCGTTTAGTAATCGTCTTCAAAAGTTTAAGTCCTTAAACTGCGTTCATAAACAATTATGATGTCTTCAAAAGGCTACGTGTACGATCCGTACCCAAAAAGCGTCTATGTCCTCAAATGACTTCATTAATCGGTACGTCTTCAAAAAGAGTCTTTGATTAACAAAACGAAATAATTGCAACTGAATTCATATAACCGCTATTAATTTATTACATTTGTATATTTTTTTATATACTTATGTACCTACAAATGTTAAGCGAGATTCTAGTGAAAGAAATACGCGTGTGATGTTTTTTTATTCGCGAAAGGTGAATTATAAGAAAAACAATTTCATTAAATATTTCTACCCAAATAACGTATCCAAATAACGGTCAGGACATTTAAGGGCAATCGTCAATTGTATTATGTGTTTTAGAGTATTTGTGAATTAAACTGTGATTTGTTATCAATTACAAAAGGTAAGTATGTTTGTATATAATAGTTTAATTACGAATACACCTACATTGTTTCTATATTTTTGAAATTGCCGCCTGTTAGTGATTGCTCGAGGGTGGGGTAAATCCCATGAATATGGGATGCCCTCGCCATTTTTGTGCTTTTGGGTGAGTGGTTTCCTAACAGCAGTGCAAAATGGCGTACATATTAGTGAAATATAAAGAAGACCATGTTTTACATGTAGTTGAAAAAAGGCAAGTCCGTATTTGGCCAGATGGAACAAAATGTTCCGCCAAATATTCGGATGGTTGCTTTTACGAAGCATCAATTTTAAACGCTGGAAGTAAGTACCTATAAGCGAGTGAAATATGGCGTCAGCCCTTATAAGAACGCATATGTTTTGATATTATGAACAACAAATGAAATCATGTATTTACATTAACTGAAAAAAGGTTTTATTTTCTAAATTAAATGGTTTTTGTCTAATCTGTTGTAATGAAGTCAAATTTCAAGACGATTAGTATCTAGTAGACGTCCCGCTTTTTTCGGGACAATCCCGAATGTTTGGAATATACTTTTTATACACCCTGTACATGCAATTTCTTGTTTGCATGATCATAAATGAACATTTAGAATTTGTTAAAGTTAATTTATAATCTTATTGCTGAATTTTAGCATTAGAGGAATTAAGGAATGAAAAAATGCAGCTATTGAAAGATAATAAGAAATTGTCGCCATTTAAATGCATTCCACAAAATCAATGTCGAAGGAAACTTTTATATAACTTTAATCAATGTACCAGAGCTACACCACCTAAAGTCAATGTACCAGAGAAACACGATGTGATCGAGCCTGTTTCAATGCACATAGAAGGTAAGTAAATGTTTAATCGTTAAATGTGTACAGAGTAATTTTGAAACTAATTATTTTGTAGATAAAACTCAATCTTTTCCTGTTTATGCACAACCGACAACAGTGCAACCATCCCAAGCTGGAAAATATAATAAGAAACATTTTTGTTTTTATTGTAAAAATTTCTATATTAAGTTCGCTCGACATTTAGAACATGTTCATAAAACGGAAGAAGATGTTATAAAAGTTTTATCCTATCCAAAAGGTAAGCTCAATAAAACTGGGTTTCGTCACTATTTTAAATATTATTGTACATTTAGGTTCCAGTGAAAGAAAAAAAATTATTGAGGCAATTAGAAAAAAAGGAGATTTCCTTCATAATACCGATCCTTTTTACAATGATGGGACGCTTATTGTCTCCCGCCGACCTCAAGAGGGGCATCAGAAAGGACCTGATGATTTTGTAGTTTGCATAGGGTGTAAAAATTTTTATAGTCGACGTACCATCTATCGTCATTATAGAAGATGTAACAATCACCTCTCAAGTGCGAAACACAAATTTCAAGTAGAGGGACGTAAATTTGTAACATATGTTCATCCTAAGGCTAATGCCATTCTACGTCGAGATATAATTCCGATATTACGACCTGGCCCAGTTGCCGAAGCTATTAAGTACGACGAATTAATAATTCTTTACGGCAATAAGTTAAGTGAAAAGTATAGAGAAACACATCTTTTATATCATATTAGACAGACACTTAGATCGATTGGAAAACTTCTTGTAACAGTGAAACAGATTAATCCTAACATTGAAGATCTGGCATCACTTTACGAACCTATTCATTATGATATAGTCCTGCAGGCCGTAAACAAAATTGCTAAACTTGATGAAAGAACACACAAGTACAAAATACCATCTCTTGCAACGTCATTAGGAACTTTAATTAAAAAATGTGGCAAACTATTAATAACTGAATGTATTAAAAGCCGTAACAATTTTCGAAAACTCTTAGTGAAAGATTTTTTAAAAATACATGACCAGGATTATGGTAGTGCTGTAAACAAGACGGCATTAGAAAACCAGACAGAAATAAAACGAAACAAACCCTTGGATTTGCCTATTCAAGAAGACGTTAAAAAATTAAATTTGTATTTAAAATCTTGCTCAGGAAAATATTACGATCGGCTATGCAAAAAATTTAATTATTTTTCTTGGTTAAATTTGGCTAAATGTACACTAACAGCAGTCCAAATATTTAACAGAAGACGAGCTGGTGAAATAGAAAGACTTCTAATATCAGATTACCAACACCGACAGGCAATTGACAAGGACAAACATTCAGATGTATATAGATCATTAACCAATGTAGAAAGACGTTTGGCAGAAAATTATGTACGAATTGAAATTCGTGGGAAGCTTGGAAGAAGCGTTCCAATTTTGCTAAGCAATGAGCAGGTGAAAATAATTGATTTGCTCCTAACTAATCGATCAGAAGCAAGAGTTCCAGAAACCAATCCGTACGTCTTTGGATATAAAAATGCAAAACAATTTTTACGAGCATGCGAATTATTGAGACATTTTTCGACAGTTTGTGGTGCAAAAAATCCTGAAAGCTTAAGAGGAACAAAATTAAGAAAGCAAATTGCCACTGTTGTCCAAATTTTAAATCTTAAAGATTCGGAATTTAGTCATTTAACAAATTTCATGGGACATGATGAAAAAATTCATAAAGATCATTATCGCCTTCCAAGTACTGCAATTCAAACTGGCCAGTTATCCAAATTATTTGTAATGATGCAAAAAGGTACTATGGAAAAACATAGGGGAAAAACTTTGGAAGAAGTAAACTTAGGTTTGTATTGAAATTTATATTACAGTATGAGTTTTAATACGTTGCTTTCTTTAAAGATGAATCTGACGATAACGAAAATAACACCGAAACCAGTGAAAAATGTATAGCATCCACCTCCACTTCTACTTTACATTGTTTATCAGACCGTGACAATACTCCGAAGAAAAAAAAGCAAAAAAAACCTATTGAGACCAGTGAAAAATGTATAGCATCCACCTCCACCTCTACTTTATATCATTTATCAGACAGTGACAATACTCCGAAGAAAAAAAAGCAAAAAAAACGAATTGGTATGTTTTTAGTCGCTCTATGTGACCAAAATGTTAAATTTTTTAAATTTTTAAAAGCACATCTTATGAAACAAAAAGTTTTTGAACATATTTATATTATAAACTAGTATTGATTTATATTTAAAGTTGTTGAAAATAAAAACTGAATTAAGACAAACAAATTAAAACAAAATTTTGTTGCAGTGCCCATGTCACCAGTAGGAAAAATTGTACGACGCCCTTGGACAACACCTGAACGCCATGCAGCAAGAGACATATTTAGATCTTATTTAGAAAACTACACGCTTCCAAGTGGTCAATTTTGTCAAGAAATTATACAAACTAAACATGTATTTCGTAACAGAACAGCAGTTCAACTGAAAGCATATATCAACAATTTGAATAAAAGAAAACAATTGTAACAGTTTTTTAAATTTTGCTACCAAATTATTTTCCAATTAAAAATTACTTGCCAGTGAGCATTTTTGTTTTTCCTTTGCATGCAACGATTAATTTTTGTAGACAAATTTTTTCATGAAATTATACAAACTAAACCTGTATTTTAAAACAGAACGGAAGCACAACCGAAAACTGTGTTAAAAATCTGAAAAAAAAAATTGATAGTTTTGTTTTTTAAATTTTATTTCAGAAAATGATGTTATTTTAAATCTAAAAACAACTTTGTTTTTAATTAATTGATTATACTTAACCTTTATTTTTAAATAAAACAGCAATTGAAAGCATATAGGTACCTATTAATAATTTTTTAAAATTGTAATACATTTTTTTTCTATTTTACCAAATTGTTTATACCTATCTGATTATATATCAAGCAAATGAAAAGTGTTAAATGTTATGTAAATAAAATTGTAATACAAATAAATAATACCCAAATGGATTTGAATATGTATACATTTTTGTTTTATTTGATTTATGGATAGAGTTAATATAAATTATATACCATACACATGTTCTAATTATTAAAAAAGCGACCAAGTTGATAAAATGTCACAAATAGGCTTTGTATACACATTTATGTGTATGTACAGTTCTATAGCAATTTGCTATTCACTGAAATGTATCAAAAAACCTATTACAAAAAAGTTATTATTTTTGGTAATTAAAAGGTTTATTAAGTTTATGCATGCATTAATTTATTGCATTGTTGAAGCAGACTTAAGTTTTATAAAATAATCGGTGAATTTAATAACCTAGCAACAAATATTAATGATTGTATTATTGCATATCTTTTTACATTAGAACGATTTCATTCTCGAACCCATTCATCCCGACTTTTAGCAGAGTCTCAAATCCATGATCGCTACGTTATCGATTTTTAAAATAAATTCATTATTTTTGCGATTTTTGAGCAAATAATCCAGTTTTATTGCACCTACACTACATATATACAAGAATTCGAATTTTTACCGAACATATAGGGCGGTAGTTTGATGATTAGGGCGGTCACAATGGTTATATAATAGGTTTTCCAGAAATCCCACAAAATGTCCTTGAAGTACTACGCTTACATACATATATATATATATATATATATATATATATATATATATAATCAAATTCCCTTCTACCCGTAGGTGTAGGGAGGTGTGCACATCTATGTATTGTACATGAATTTTCGCCACTGTTTTTTGTTCTGTGCCATTTCTTTCGCTTCGCACCACGATTTTCCCTTCTTCTCCAAGGTTTTTGCTACTGCCTTTTCCCATGTTTCTCTCGGTCTTCCTCTTTTCCTCCTTGTTTGTATTCTTGCTTCCCACACTCTCTTTACCTGTCTTCTTGTGTCCATTCTTTGTAGATGCCCCCACCAGCTCAGTTGCCTAGTTTTGATGAATTCCAGAATAGATTCTACTTCCAGTTCATTTCTAATCTGTTCATTTCGTATTTTGTCTTTTCTTGTTACACCTCTTACTCTTCTTAAAAATTTCATTTCAGTCGCTTGTATTTTACTTTTTTGGCTCGATGTTAATGCCCATGACTCGCACCCAAATGTCAAAATTGGTCTATATATCGCACGGTACACGCTCATTTTTGTTTTTTTGGTGACTTCTTGTTTATTAATAAAGGTTTTGTCTATGGCGTACTAATAGTAATACAATTTTGTTTTATTATAAATATTTTATTGTACTCATATAATCTGTGATTTAAATTGATAATTTTTTTTAAAAAAACACTTGATTTAAATCAACGATTTTTTTTTTAAATCGCTTGATTTAAATCATGATTTAAATCGTGATTTAAATCAATTGATTTAAATCTGCTCAACCCTGATAGCAAGTAATATCCGTGGTATAGCAAAGAACTTTTTTCGAAGCATGAAGGAGATAAAAAAAGAAGAAATAAAAGAAATTTTTAATTGATCATGCAATGCGGTTGTAATTTCTTTAGACGCTGAACTTACAAGACAAAACGGATTCCAAAGTTTTACCGGTACCAGTTTAACCAAGGTTTGTATAACGAGTAAACTTTTCTAAGCTATTTTGCATGTAAAGTGGTCTAGTAATTGGTCGCCTAATGAAGTAGGAAAACGTAAGGATATGCATTGTTAAACGTGATTTAATCATAATTCGTACAGCTCTTTAGTATTATATTCATGGCGAAATATTTTCAGACTTTTTGATAAAACAAAGGTTTCTTTGTACATATTTGTTTTAAATTAATTAATTAATTTTACGAAACGCGTTTTTTTTTTTGTTAAATCAGATCTGGCTGGGGTATAGTCAGCGTCAAGTCTAAAGGTGAGCGGTGGGGGTGCTCACTAAACACAAATTAGAATTGAACTTACTTAATTGTATTGGTATACAGTGGCGTACCGTTACAGATTTTAAAAACGTTATATTACGATAATATTTATAACGGAATACTTCCAAGGCTGTACCTGTTGCAAATATCTAGGTATTCTATTTTCAAAAACTGATACGCGTATTACCAGATGCTAGTAATAAATAGTAAACTGCGTGTACATAAACTTGTTTTATTTAATATTAGATACATATTTTTTAATTGTCTTAAAAAAAAAGTGGGACTTAACGACTTTCAATTTATGAAGCATTAAAAACTCTATTTTATTGTTTATTTTTGAAAACTACATTCATTATTAACGCTGCCAACCTTTATTTCTATTTGTAGGAATAATAATTTTGGAATTTTCCATAGTATGATAATAATTTACAATTCAATAGTCTACTGCTATCATGCTATGGCTAAGCTGTAGGTATTATACTAGGGACAGACAAAACAGTTATTTTTGAACATATAAAATGTTTCCCCCAACTGGTTATTGTATACCTGTGATAAATAACAAACAAGTTCATCATGATCATTTATTTTTAAAAAATATTTCATGCATTTGTTGTTCTGTACTTGAGACAAAAAACAGGCCCATTATTTTTATACCAGTTTTTGCGTGCAGTAGTTTTTCTTATTTGGTACGAAAATGTCTGGTCAAAAAGTATTTCATACTCAAGCTCGCTAAATGGTGTTTAAGATGTGGACTTACTTTGTATCTAAAAAAAGTAGTGCCGATACGTTAATGAATGTGAGAAAACGTGTTTCAGACGCTACCCAAGTGTCTATAGGATTTTAGAAAGAATTTTGACAGAAGGCTCAAAAATCAAGATCCAACGTTACAGATTTGCCCAATTATATTACAAATGATATCCGTTCTATAATTTATTCGCTTCACCGCATAGTTCTCGTGTAACTGTAGAGAGTCTACGGCAAAAACTTAAGAAAATCCTAGATTGGCATGGATCAAATGCTTCATTGCGCAGGATTATAAACAAAATGTGATTTCAGTCCGCACCAAGTTCTCATACAGTTAAGTCTTACATAAAAACTAGTGTCAGTAGTCAGTACTAAAAACAACTTTTTATTCACGCCGATAAAATAAAATCATCTTCGCCTTACCTGACTTATACAATCTGTTCACCTTGGGTGAGTAGATATCTGTTGGCGATTTAAAATAAACCCAAAACAAACAACATTAATATGAATATTCCTCAAAATACTGAGGCCCTAGCCCAACAAACTACACCAAACAGAACAACACACGCAAATGCAATAAAAACTGATCAGTTCCGAGGAAAGACATTGCAATCGTCATCCAAAAAATCGAAAACATCGAGCTAATAGATTACATCTTAGCGTTCGAAAACCTAACAGATCTCAAAAATATTATAGATGCTTACCCTATGATCTTTGACCGAGTCGTAGTGTTTTTGAAAACAAAAGAATTAGCCAATAGGTACATACATTTAAAAATCAAAGACCAAGATGTACCGATCAGAAAGTTACTACAACCGACAAAAAGGATAATTATTAGTGTACCAGCCTACATTCCTCATAATATACTACAGGACATGTTAACCAAATTCCACGTCAAAACGTGTTCACCAATAAATCATACCAAATTTAGGAACGATCCGTGCATAGCCCACATAAATAGTGGTCCAAGAAAAGTATATACCGGGTGATTCAGTTTGACTGTCGCACCCCTATAACTTTGTAAGTATTGAGAATAACCCCAACAACCCTTATATATTTGAAATCAGCGAGAAATTCTCTATTAAGTGATTTGCTTTTGTTACCTCTACGATAGGGCTGCCATACGTCCCGGTTCACCGGGACATGTCCCGGTTTGCGGAATTTTGTCCCGCTGTCCCGGTGAACAAATCAAATGTCCCGGTTTGTTGACGATTTTTAAAAATAATAAGCGAAAAACCGTTAGCACTCAAATCGACTAAAATAATGTCTAGTTCGTTCTCACTGCCGCCAGCTGGCTAGCTTATAAAGAAAGTCGCTGAATCGTCGTGACTAATGTACCGCACTTCCCCCTCCCATTGCATTTCTCGCTAACAACGCAGACACTGCGAGTGACTATATTTTTTTTAAAATTTAAAGTGACTGTGTAAACGCCATCTGTTGTGCGCTCAAGTTGTCTCTTGCTGTGAACACACCTCTTACGTAACGCTCAAAAAGATGAAGAAATGCAATTTTCATTTTATTACACAGTATTTTTATTTTATATATTGTTTTTCTGTTTTCATTTAACTTGAACGGCCTTATGAAAATAATTAAATTCGAAGTATGAGGCACCACTGTATTTTTCTTTACATTTGTTCGCACAAGACACAAAACCAAATTATATCGTAATTCATAAATGTTTACCGACCCCCCCCCCCCTCTTTCGGCCCAAATGTCCCGGTCGGGGTAGCGACATTTATGGCAGCCCTACTCTACGATGACGTATGTCAAATCCGCGATAGGCAACTGTTTTTTTTTTTAAATTACATAGTATACATTTTTTTGTTGAGTCGGATAGAAAATTTAATTCTGAATCCGACCATGTACTCAAAAAGTAGGCATACATTAAAAAAATTTAGAGAAAAATCAGCAGTGACGGCCATTTTGAATACATTAAAATCTAATTTTTTATGTCGGCGTTTATTATTTGTTTTTATTTTTATTAAAAATTAATTTTTAATACATTTTCATTGATAGTTACCGTATAATTTTTAAGATTTGATCGTTTTTTGTTATGTTAAATAGACTGATTGCTATGATTTGAATAAACTTTGAACTGATTTTTCTCGATTTTTTTTTATGTGTGCCTACTTTTTGAGTACATGGTCGGAATCAGAATTAAATTCTCTATCCGAATCAACAAAAAAATGTATACTATGTGATTTAAAAAAAAACAGTTGCCTATCGCGGATTTGACATACGTCATCGTAGAGGTAACAAAAACACATAACTTAATAGAGAATTTCTTGCTGATTTCGAATATATAAGGGTTGTTGGGGTTATTCTGAATACTTAAAAAGTTATAGGGGTGCGACAGTCAAACTGAATCACCCGGTATAACTCCGGATGAAAATTACAAAATACCGGACACCCTAATAATAAACTACAACAACGAAGAATGTAGAATGATATTTAACAACAGACAAATTAATGCGAAGAAAATTGTAAACTTCAAACGGTGCGAAATGTTGAAACATACACAAATCCAAAAACGTTAAACAATAAAAACAACAAAATAACACAGACCTAACAATAAAGACCCCACCCGAAACAACACATGAAACACCAAACCCGGAACCTTTAGTATTAAAAAGACCGATTTCGCAGACAGATTCAGACTCAATAACCCTATCTCTTTAAGATGACGAAATTATCGATCTAAATGAGCCCGAACCCACTACACCCGATTTCAAACAACCAAAAAAATTAAAAAAGTTGAAACAACAAACTACGAAGCCACAATAACCAAACTTAAAGAAGACTTGAATCACTAAAACAACATATGGCATAAGACCACAAATAATGGAATGGTTTTAATAGTGACGATGAGTATTAAATCAATGACCAATAAGAATAAAATAATTGGAAAAAAATCAATATTTTAGAAGCCAGCAACGCCTCATTGTGTACTTGGACAAAACATATCCACAGCGGACACACGACTTTAAAATGTTGAAGTGACAATAGTGCAAAAGGTATGTTTGGTAATATATCATAGGGCAATCGATTAATAGTGAACGCTGAAGGGGAAATGGGGTCCCTACCGAATTGCCTATTAATTTTTAAATCTGAATTAAAGGCTGGGGATTACCACAACGAAATTATGGCAATTGGTTAAAAAATAATAATTCTGAATTTACTACCAGGATCAGTTGTTGTCACGGATAACACATCATATCATAACGTGCAAGTCAATTCAACACCTTCGTCACTAGCCAAAAATTAATGTGAAATGGTGAAGTCGCTAATGAAAAAAAAAAATATAATGTTTGATCCCAAAATGTATAAGCCTCAACTGTATCACCTCATCAAGACCAATAAAGACCTATACATTTTAAATGAACATGTACGCATGGTGCTACGATTGCCTCTATAATATCTGGATTTAAACCTATAGAAATAATTTGGGATATTGTTAGGAAAAACGTAGCACAAAAAAAAGGGTTACTTTTAAACTTGATGACGCAAGATCAACTGCAGAAGAAGAATTTAATGCCATTTCACCTTATTGGAAAAAGCGCTGCGAATATGTTCGAATAAATGAAGGTAAGGATTTAGAAAAAAAAAACTCAAAGTGAGGAACTTATTATCAATCTTAGAGACAGTGATAGCGAATTTGAAGGCTATTCAAGCGATTCAAGTGATCAAGAATAAATAAACGTGCTGCATTTATGAATATATGTAAATAAGTTAATTTAAAATTTGCTTATCGTCTTTATTAAGTAGGTATCTTGCAACTGGATTTGCATTTCTGCAAGAGAGCTTTAATAAAGAATATAAGTGATTTTTATTAAAACTAAATTATACTAACCTGTATATAGTTATTTTTTGTAAAAATGTGTCCAGTTTATTTTATTTTTAAATCGTTTGTAATACCTTGGTAATAGTGTATACCCGCCTATGGTTTAAAGGTCCCTAGATCATATTGTAGCGTCTGCTGCGTGAAAACACCCCCACCGCTCGCCTTTAGACTTGACGCTGACTATAAGACCCCTTAGCCTTTTGCAAAGATGACATTTACTACGGCATTATATTAGTAGAATGTTTTGGAATTTTACCAGTGATTTAAAAAAAAATATATCATGCACTTGAAAATTGCGGTTTAAGAAATTCCCTAGAACATTTTAATATACAAGTATTTTTTTCCAAGTGTTGATGCGATTTATATCCCGATTTTCTTGTTGTTGGGTGCTATTTCCAGATTTCCTAAATGGAAACGTCCTAGTTTAGTTTATTGAATATATCATGTTACTTTGGTATATTATACTGAATCACTTAGATCCTAGTCGTTAAATAAATTTCTAGGATAGAAAGAAAACTATCCCTTTGAACTGTGGAAACCCGAACTTTTTAGGAAACTCTGTAAAAGTTTAATAATGTAAACGATTTTCTTACAAGTTGCCAAACTATTTAGGAAGCATTAAGAATGCTACAACTGAATTTAAATGTATAATGAGCACAGAAGCCATCGAGTTTTTTGATTTGAAAGTCACCAATGTCTATTTTACTGTCTCATTAATAAAACATTATCATTACGCGAGAAGACAAACTCATTTAATTCATTGTTAGCCACAAAAGAGCTACTGTGCAATGAATTTCATTAAATGCACGTCATAAATTACCCGATATATAAAGATGACTACTTCGTTTTCTTAGAAATGACTTTGTTTTCTACATATAAAATTAAAAACTTGATTAATTAAAACTGCATTTTTTTTTTATATTATTCTTTTCAATTAAAAAATTTAAAGGTTTAATAAATAGTATAAATAAAAATATAATCTTTAAGTAGGAGATTCTGATTAAGAAAGTGTAAATTGATATGCGGTTTACCAATAAGAGAAAAATATATACACAATGTTTAACTTTTCGATGTGTCACTACAGCTGTCTTCTTAAATAATAAAAATACAAACTTGGTTAAATGGTACAAAATTTAGTTTTTTGGGAGTGTATTTTAAATAAAATCTTTGTTTTAAAAATTTCATGGCTTACCTGATATAATGATCTTAAAACCGAAGTCGACCAAAGTATTTAAACTCGAAATCTTCGCTTACGTTGCTAATAAACAAAAATACCGAAGGTTTTTTGTATTAGGGTTGCTGGTATAACTACATTAATTTACCAATACATAACATCCTGCTCCTTAAGATTAAACAACAACAATAATTTTTTAAATATAATGGCTTCTTTACTTGTCTACTAAGTCTTCACTGCGCACCACTACTTATTGTTAGTATCGGTTCCTTTACTTTTGTTTGTTCCTCAATCACTGTGTCACTACCATCACTGTAATCCAAGTCCAACGTTACACCAGTTTTACATGTTACTGTCGAAGGTCTTCAATTATTGCTATTTCAAATATATAATAAATATAAAATAAATATATATCTTTAACAACATACGATTAAGGCATATCTTGCACCTTAACTATCTCTCCTCTTTTCCAAGTTTTATTTAAAGTATTTTGATGGCTTTATTGTCACCTACATTATTAGATTTTCTAAATTTAACCTTATTGTTATCATTACATGTTTTAATTTGTTGTTGCTTAATTTTTAATTGAGTATTGAACCCATCGAGAACAACCCCCGGTTCTAACAGTTATTTAAATATGGGCAACTTACTTTCAATCAATCTACTAATTAAAATTGGTCAGGGTGTAAAATTTGTACCCGCTACACATGTAGACCTATATTCCATTAAGGTTTCTAATATATCTTCTTCATTGTTACTTTTTCTTAATATTTGTTTAGCTATTCCTACCCCTTTCTCGGCTAGTCCGTTAGAACGAAGATAATATGGGCTAGAATGCATTACTTTAAAATTGAAGTTATTAGCAAACTTTTTGATATCTGAACTATTTTAAATGAGTTATTGTCACATACAATTATTTTTGGTATTCCGTGTATGGTTTTAATTGTTTAATTATTTCCAAATCGTTTTATTTTGTAATGGCAATAACTATCCATTTTGACAAATAATCCACCACTATTAAATAGTTTTTGTTAGCAAATTGACAATTTCTAATTTCTCAAATGGTAATTCTGGTATTTGATAATTAATTTAAGGTTCTTTAGGACATGACTTTGGTGTAAAAAACAATTATTAACTTTTTTTAAAAATATTTTATCTATACCGATTGACGGCAAATAAAACAATTGCTGTAACCTTTGTTATGTAATCTAGTGAATATTTTTTAACTTATTTACATTTGGGAATGTGTGATCGATGAACAAATAGGCACATATACTTTTCCACAGATATCTTATTCATTGTCATAAAACTGATGTATTCCATAATAAGTAACTGTTCCATATTAGGGCACTTTACTCTACATATAATCTGTTTACAATATCTGGTTTTTATAATAAACATCGCTTATCATACCGGTACAAGATGGTTTACGCAATATCACAACAAACTGTATATCATTAACCTTCGTTTATTAAATTTTATGAAAAGCAGAAAACTTTATTACAGTCAAAGCCCTTGCGTTTGCTAGCGTGAAATTATTACCTCATAAACTTTAAACAGTTACTTAAAGAGAAATTAAATTTCAAAATAAATAGACTCGAGTTTTATTTAGATCAGAAAGGGACACCAGGTGTTTGCAGTTCGTTGCGTTGAAAGCAAATTAAAGAATTTCTTCAAACGAATAATTGCGCCAATGCGATGCAAGGTTTCATTTTACCAACTGCCATTATGTTAGATTAATTCGAGACGGAATAATTGAAAGCGAGGGGGAACTAACCCAAGCATTCTGAAAGCGGATAATATGCGATACAAAATAATACACCGATATTTTACTAAACTTTAATGAATTGAAGTAAACTTTGAATGGTATTTTGTATACGTTTATGAATTGTTATTTAAGTTTTCTGTGTGGCACATAATGTAACAGGTAACAGTTTTGTAACAAGTAGGTCGGAAAGTACCTTTTATTTTACCAATGAGAAATGTTTAAAATGTCAAAAATTTAACTTTACAACTTTCATTTGACATTATATTAAATACAAAACAAGAAATATTTTATAATAATTGCTTTATTTAGAGATTTAGACCCTGCAATTATTTGTAGAATTAAATATGGGTCAAATGCTCGCCTCTTGTTTCCACACGAATGCGAACTTTTTTAAGAGCATTTTTCACCATATTTACATAAATTGCAGTCGATATTTTAATTATTGCTGTTTGAATTTGCTCTTTAGTAATTCTATCGATGTTGGCTTGTTAACACTTTCTTTACGAGAGCTGCACAGCATAACGTTTGGAGCGGTTAAATTAGGAGATCTTGGCGGCCACTCGATGTCACCGCTTCAAAATTTGGATTGTGGCTTAAGCTGTGTGATATGTAGCACCATTTGACTAAAATCGCTTGTTTTTCAAATTCAGTTTATCCACTTGATGTGACAGAAACTTTTTGATCATGGCATGGTTGAGGTCGACCATAATAGTTATAGCGTTAAGGGTCGCGTTTTTTAATAAATAATTTCCAATTATACCTCCTGACGAAATTTCACACCACACAGTAATTTTGTAAAATTTTAATGGTCGTTGTTGAGCCGCTTGTCAATAATTTTTCAGTGCCACAAGCGGCTATTTTGTTTGTAAACAGAACCGCTGAGATTGAAATAGACTTGGTAGCTCATTGTGATTTTCTTATTAGAGACGAATAGAATAAAATTATTGTACTTACGACGGCGTTTTTGGTCTCAAGGCTGAAGTTTTTGAGTCAACTGTATCTTACATGGATACACAAGTAAATCTTTTTTGAAGGTATTTTGCAGAGACGGTCCCGAAATCGTTGTGAACGTTGTCAGTTCCTCGGCTACAACTTCACACACGTTATGATTACTCTCCAACAGTAGGGGTGGGCGATATATCGATATAATTACCATATTACGAATTAGAACCCAGTTAATCAGTAATTACAGCATTTAAAGCAGTATAGGTGCTCGTAAATAAATGAAAATATATTTAAGGGTAATATAACATTAATATGTAGGCACATTTATTTCGCTTTAGAATGCAATTTTACAGGTACACTGAAAGCAGCAAGAAAATTTACGCAAAAAGCAATGTACTTCATTACAATTGAAATCACATGGACCCATTTGTATAATATTACGGTGGAATAATAATAAGACATTATTATTACAGACAACACCATGTTATCAGTTGGATGAATATACATATTTATATACAGTGTGTACAAAAAGTAACGTTACGAATCAATATCTCGTCTTGTAACAACTTTACAAAAACAAATTTTTAATAATAGTTATTTATGTATCAAGGCCAAAACGTGTAACTTTTTAGGCCGCGTCTCAGCCAGCAAACAGGCAAGGACGAAAAAGTACGTTTTGGCCGAGGTGCATGTTACATTTTTTGTGCGATCGAATTAAAAACAATTTAAAGTTTTAGTATTTTTCAAAAATATAGTTTAGAAACTACATGACATTCTGTCACTGACAGATGACGGCGTATACTGTTAGCGGTGGAAACGTACTTGCATAATTCTGTAGGTACATAATTTAAATAACCTGTTTTTGTGCGATTGTAATGTTTTATTCATAAATTTAAACATTGATTAATTATTAATTACATAACGTGTACCATATTATATATTTATTTATTAATACATAGTATAATTGACAATAATAGAACAGTATTCAGTAACAGTATCAACACGAAAATATTAGGTTATAAACTACCTGACAGTTAACAACCTAAAGACCTCTACGTCACTACCCTTAGCGGGTAAGCCATAATCTCAGAGAACTTATATTCAGACACGCACATGCGCTTTCCGTTCTGCTTAATGCAAATGATCTTTTTCGTACGCTGTAGCGGCCGAAAAGACTTTTTCGGCCATTGCTAAGGATAGGGCCGGAAATGCAGTACTTTATGGTTGCTAACGCGTCCGTCAAACAACTGTTTCTAGTACGATCGCACAAAAAAGTTGTTTGTGGTCATTAACTACAAAACCTTATATTATTTTCAACTATAGAATATACACAGTGTTTTGGTTTTGCGCACCGATACGTCACTGTGTTTTTTTAAATAGAACACCCAGTATATTTTATAATTTTAAGATGTATTATAGAATTCTCTTTCGAAAATATTTAGGTTTCATGTATCTAAAATCAGTCGTTTTTGAGTTATGTAAGTTTATAAAAATATTGACGGAAACATGAGTCTAAAAAAATAATGATATTTCACATTTTGGCTATGTCAGAATGAATTTCTTTGAAACTTTGTAGGACAATGGTGACAAAATGGTTGTTGACTATTTAAAATTTTAAAATAATACACAGAGTGTTCCTTATGCTTGGTCCTTTTAGTCAAACTTCAAACACGAATAAGTCAGTTTTTTAAATTGAACACTCTATACAGGGTGCCCATTTTTCTAACCTGTTGTATGAGTAACGCCGTTAATATTGGAGATACAGAAACGTTTAAACTAGCAAATTTGTGCAGAATATAAAGGGAAATCTGATACCATTTTTAAATTTGACCTACGTCATCAACTTTTTGAAGTATTTTGAAAAAACTGAAAATGGTCGATTTTTTCAAACTTGAATAATTCCGTAACCATATGAGTTAGAACAAAAATAAAAATTGGCTTTTGTAGATATTTTTACGTAGATTCTTAATATGTTAACGAAATTTTCATAGCACTCTCGATTTCCGAGTTATAGCACAAACTTGCATTTTTTTAAATGGAAGTCATAGTTGGCTGTGGTCTTATTAAAAAGGTTATTTTTTTCTCGTTTCAATGATATAAGGTTTGTTATGCTTTACTGTTGTAGTTTTTCTTTAAATAAGCAAAAATCATTTTACATGTTCACAGCCTACTAATAGATGAAAGTTATCCCGTGTTAATGTTCTTTTTTTTCGATGTGACATTTAAGAGTGGTCTCTTATTGTTAGTGTAGCAGTTATTAGCCAGTTACAAATTTTAAAAACAAAACCTCAGAGTTTGTCAAATATAATTTATTGTTTGTTTTACGTATAAATCTCTTTCTCGTGTTGATCAAAATTTTTGATTGACTTTATTGTAAATTTCAAAAACAATGTGTTCTAATGAAGAAAAAACCACATGCTTTTCTTTTCTATTACTACGCTTGTAATAGAAATAGTAGAAATTCAAGTGAAATGTATTTGCAAAGATTTATGGAAAGGAGCCAACCAAGAAAGAAATTATTTTCGTTATTAGAAACCAATTTCAAAAAATACGGGTATACCAAAAAGCCTGATAATATTTCTTCATTAGAAAACTTTGTTTTTGAAATTTATAATAAACATAAATTTTGATCAACACGAGACAGAGACATACGTATAACAAACAATAAATTTTATTTGACAAACTCTGAGGTTTTGTTTTTAAAATTTGTAACTGGCTAATAACTGCTACACTAACAATAAGAGACAACTCTTAAATGTCACATCGAAAAAAAAAAAAGAACATCAACACGGGATAACTCCCATCTATTAGTAGGCAGTAAGGTTTCTCATATTTGACCATTTTGCTTGTCCCGGGATTCCGGGAAGAAATCGGTCTTTGTCCCGGGATTTCCCGGGATCCCGGGATGTAATAAATTATGTCAATATTTTTAAATAAATAACCCAACAAATTAAGGGAGCGGTTTATTACTTAAAAACAACTCCACGTCATTTATGTAATACATTTTGCTCCATGATTATTACAAATAATTCAATAATATTGGTGAGAGAAACATACATTTGGTAATTATAACCTTTCTATTGCAGTTTCATATTTATGAATACAATAATATAATTTTTACAATGAATTTTTGTAATGTAATTTAAGAAAACAAAGGTGATCTGTGCTTCAGTCAATTAGTCTTTTTCTTAATTTATTAACAAAAAGTTCTGCTGCATAAAATGCTCTTTAAGTCTCTATTGATGTAGGTGAAATTGTCTTGAGAGCATCTAGCAGCAAAGAAACATAATTATTATCAATAAAATTTCATTTATAAGCTATTTTGCTTTGAATTATCAGGGTACACAAAAATAAAACTGTAAAAGTATTTTGAAGATATTAACTTTGTAATGGAGACCGGGCTTCTTTGCGCCATACTAAAAGAGAAAAATTCTTTTGAAGTTTTTTCATAATTTACTGTTAGTAAAGACATTTTAAGCATAAAATTCTGATGTTACGATAGTATTACAAAGATCTTAGCACAAAATAAACGAAAACAATACTTTTTTAAAATCCCGGGAATTCCCGGGACAAAAAGCATTTCCCGGGAAATATAAAATAGCTTAAAATGGACCGGAATCCCGGGTTCCCGGGATCCCGGGATCTCGGGAAAGAAACCCTAGTAGGCAGTGAACATGTAAAATGATTTTTGCTTATTTAAAGAAAAAGTACAACAGTAAAGCATCACAAACCTTATATCATTGAAACGAGAAAAAAATAACCTTTTTAATAAGACCACAGCCAACTATGACTTCCATTTAAAAAAATTCAAGTTTGTGCTATAACTCGGAAATCGAGAGTGCTATGAAAATTTCGTTAATATATTAAAAATCTACGTAAAAATATCTACAAAAGCCAATTTTTATTTTTGTTCTAACTTATATGGTTACGGAATTATTGAAGTTTGAAAAAATCGACCTTTTTCAGTTTTTTCAAAATATTTTAAAAAGTTAATGACGTAGGTCAAATTTAAAAATGGCATTAGATTTCCCTTTAAATTCTGCACAAATTTGCTAATTTAAACGTTCTGTATCTCCAATATTAACGGCGTTACCCATACAGCAGGTTAGAAAAATGGGCACCCTGTATATTTTTAAATTTTCTTGCTGATAATGTTATAACCTTCAAAAACAATTAAATCTCAAATATGTCTAAAATCAGTATTTCTCGAGTTATTGCGGTTTTCTTGATAATTTACGGATACAAACACAATATTTAATCGAATTAAACTAGCAGGCTTTTGAAATATCTCGAAAACTTGTTTTATTAAATTCAGAAAACGTCATAAACAATGTACCTACTATTAATTAATTAATTAATTTAAGATGAGTGAGAATGAATTAGAAAACCTTAGAATGCATAGAAAGTGGTGCGCGAATGTGGTGTGGCGATTGTTTGATGTTATCGATGTCAATAGTTATTGATATTTGATATAATTTCGATATCGCCCACCCCTACTGAACAGTACTGTTTTTCGAAACTGGCCACTAAACGAGTAATTATGGACCGGGAAGACTCCAAAAATTGGATGCAATAATTGTCACACAACATTATTATTATTATTAGCCTCATCTTTGGTAATCAAAATCATAAACATTTTAAATATTTATTCATCAATATGAGACCTAAATTTACCGTTTAATAACTTGATCCATATTGTGTTGTAACTTTATTCTTTTATATCTTATATTATACTCTTTTTATTTATGAATACAGATATGTTATTGGCTTGTACACCTCGTACTGACGTGAAGGTGGAACGTCATATGCGTAATTGCAGAACAGGAAGTGATTTTTTTGTGACACAAATCGAACGCTTAAAGATGATAGAAATTGCAAATTGATGTATTATATACGTGGTTGTATATCGTCAACCAAAAAAGGATTATAAGAAATTTTTGTGGCACGTAGTATGTGCTAATAAAATTGAATCAATTTTAAACATTTGAGCTAATACTTAACACTGTTTACGTGTTTGATTTTCTATGTGAACTAGCGGAGCAAAATGAAATAATTTTGTGGCCTAACTTTAGCGGCATTTGATGACACCAATTTTGGAATTCGCGCCAACATTTGACGCGTCAACTTCACACAATTATCTCTTATCTGTAACGAATATTAAGATAATCATAGAAATGTTCTCTACATACTTGAATGTTAATAATTAATTTTAGTATTTGTTTGCATTTGTTTTGGAACGAGTAAGGTTTTTAGGTATTCTTTGAAGTTTCTTCGTTGTAATAAGTTACAAAACCAACATAGTTCATACAGTTAATTATTACTTTCATGATTAAGAAGTAAATTATTCATTATACTTAGTACTCTACCAAACTTTATACACAGCACGAGCAATGACATAACGAAGAAACTTTTAATTATCTTGTAGATTAAAATTAGATTAAACAACCTTCTTTAGGATAATTTTTCAAAGTAAATTATAAAGTGAAAATTTTATTTTTGTTAGATGTTCAACAATTCGTTCTAGAAATTGTCAAAAATGAACACTGGAGTTATTTTTAACAAATTGAAAAGACCAAACTATTAAAAACTTTATCTCTTTCAATAGCATAAAAACTTTTGTAAATCTCAATTTACCTTATTACTACATTTATGTTTATATTTACAAATGTTTAGTAAGTTTTACATAAAAATTACATAAGTTGTTTTGTTATTAATCTACTTTTACAGTTGGGGTTAAATCAGAATTACATTCAAAACTTAACTTGAATAATAACGTAAAAAATTTTATTTGAGAAAATTGAATAGCAGCTATATCGACTAGCTATTTCCATCCTACGATCCTGAAGTCGGTCGCTGATCCGGAAATGCTTTTAGCGGAATGTTATTTCATCGGATCTCTCGCCACCGTTTTGACATTTTACGGTACACCTGTTCGCGAAGTTGTTTTCAACTCTTCCTGAACTTTTCCGTCTAGAGTGGCAGGTGCAAATGATAAAGATGTCGAAATATATACTTTGGCTGCCTATTTTCTAGTTGCTTTTTAATAAAATTTGTTTAATGTATTTTTCAACTTTTAATGTGATTATTATCTATAACGAAATCTCTAACATTTATATCGGTTTTAACGTTACAACTACGTTGAAGTTTGCTAAATCAATCTTTTTATTATGTTTTTGACGTCTAAACAGTGTGCAAAACATATACAGGGTCGGTCCTTCAGCAGTTTTAAATTTTCATTACTTTCGTTTTATACATGATCTATAAAAAGACAAAGGAAAAAGTTTGTTAGTTTTATGTATTCTTAAGATTATTAATTCTCGACTTATCTACTGTCATTACATAGATACACAAACTGAGATGCGATTCTCAACTTTGACAAATGGGTTTTGCAGTTGATTTTCGGAAATACTCTAAATCGCCCTAATTATCACAGTCCTAAAAGCGTCTAAAGTTTTGAAAACACCGTTTAGACTCTAAACGGTGTTTTTATTTGAATATATATAAGAAATTTCAAAGGGGGTTTAAGTGACCAAGAGGTCGGTCAAACTCTCTAAATTTATAAGTATGTTAAAATAAACTTCATAAATAATTTTTATCGATAGCGCATCATCTTGCTTAATAGTACTGTATCAACTTAGAGTCCTTAACGCCAAATATAATATTCCTAACATTTTGCTGAAATGCAATTAAATAAATAAATAATTTTTAAGTTATGAAACCTTAAGACTGCACAAGGACATTAATAACGACCTTTTAGTTGTTGCTCAGCTATCATTAGTTTTATAACATAAAAATGTATGCAGTAAATTAAAGTGATCATTTAATTAACTTCGAAATATATTTTGTCGGTTGGCCCTTAATTCAATTCAATATCATTATACGGAATTATTTGGTTAAAAATGCAATTTAATATACACTTAATGAAATTAAAATAGCCAGAATTAAATGTATCATAAACCCTCGATATAAATAACATATATATATTGATATAATGAATATGTTGCTCACTCAGTATTCTTAAAGTTGCCGGTTCTTGTCCCCATTCCAACAAACGTGTCAGAGTGTCAGTTTCTGCCATTTGAAAAGAGATACGTGTCGTGGATATAGAATTCGCTTTGCAATTCCTTCTGATGCTTTGCAAGGGATTGACGCATATACTGACAAATTGTTGGGGAAGGATATGCAGCATAAATGAATGCCATAAGTGCTTTTTTCCTTTTTAAAGCTGTGTTGTGAATTCATATTTTTATATATCGTTTGAAAAAAGCTATGAAAAGTACTCACACATCGCTTTAGTGTTGTATAATGGAGCAGTTTATTTTGTATTCGTTATGAATCACCATAGGTTTATAATAAAGGGTGTGCCAACGAAAACTTCTCAGTCTTTATATCTTAAGAACTATAAAAAGTAAAGAAATAGTTTAATCATCAACCGTATCGAATTGTAATTTGGGAAACATCTAAAGATGGTTACAGTCCACCGCAACAGAAAGGCGAACCGAACCACGAACTGATTTATTTACCGATCACCAAATCTTAATAACAATCAGTGGTAGTGATCAAAGTGACGTTTGGGTGACCGTTCGCTCATACTTTAAATTAGTTGGAGTGGAATATGTGAATATGTTTCTGCTAAAAACTTCATCATATATTTACATATTTGCCTTAAAAAGAAGCAAAACAAGGAAAAAAGCGGAGACGTTGGAGGAAAACTAAGCTTTATACTAGTAGATGATCGGTTTCTGGAGGAAGCTAGCACATAACTGACTTGAGAAGCCATCGCCAGGGTTTCTTTTCCGGGATTTCGGGATAGTGGTCCATTTTAGCCTATTTTATATGTTCCCAGAAATACTTAATGTTCCGGGAAATCCCGGGATATTTGAAAAATTTTATTTTTCTTCATTTTATGTTATTTTTTTTAAACATCAGAATTTATTGTAAATATCTTTACTAACATTAAATTATAAGAAAACTCTATTCATATTTCAATATAGTTTTTTTGCTTTATAATAAAAAAGTATGTGCACCCGTGGTATACGTAAAGAAGTCTCCATATCAAAGTTTATATTATCAAAATGCGTTTTTCTGCATCCGTCCAGAAAATCTATTGTTTCCGATCAATTTTTAAGCTGGAAAATACATCTTTACTAGCCTAGGCCAGAAAGTACCTGATTACCATGGTAATGATTTATTTTTACCGGTCTAAGCCGGAAAGTAGCTGTACGCCATGATCATGAGTTATTTTGTTGATTTGCGCTGTCAGACAAGCGTCGTTTTACCGTTAAGCAAATTTTAAAGTGTAAAGTTATTCTTAAAGTATGGATGGTAAAGATAGTGATTTAGATGTAATTGGAGGACGGAGAAATAATATTGTACGTAACATCTCTGTATAGTATTTTTACTGGACTAAACTCGCCTACGGCTTGTCCCAAAACTCCCAATCTCTATATTTGTCATTCGTCCTGAAGGAAGGACGAACATGAAAACATTGTAGTCGTTTATCTTTTATGTATTTTCAATTTGTCACTTTTCATAGTTTTTGAATAAAGACAATTAATTTTATTACGTAATTAATATCCGCTTAAATTCTAAACTTATTCAAATGTTAAGTTGACACTTGGTTACATTTTGGCACTTGTTTTGCATAATATGCACGGCCTACTTCGGTGCATAAAAATGCAATTAAATGGCTACTTTTTTGAAAAGTATTGAATATCTCAACAACTACGGGGTTTAGACATAGGACACCCTGCATAAAAATTGAAGGGGAGAAAAAATTTTATCGAACAGCATAAATAAACAAGGGTGTTTACATTTGAAAAAAATGAGTTATGTCACTTTGAAGTTTGGAAAGTTTGGCATTTTTTTGTAAACACCCTGTATCAATAAATTAAAATTTTTTATTATTTAAATGTTGCTCCCTAACCGGACTAACATTATTGTTAATACTTATTTCTTAACTTCAAGAAACGAGGTCGCTACGATGTTTTAAAGTTAAACCTACTTATGTCAGATTTTTCGGAAAAAATTAATAAGTTGGCAACACTGTCACAAAATCAAAAAATGAATAGACATTCAAGTAGGGGTTAAAAAAAGACATTCGAAGACCTAAAAATATACAGGGTATTCCATTTAAAAAAATCTTTGTTTTTGATATAGCGCGAAAATGGAACACCCTGTATAGTTGAAAATAATTTAAGGTCATGTAGTAAATTACCACAAACAACTTTTTTTTTTGTGAAATTGTTACAAGACGAGATATTGATCCGTTACGTTACATTTTGGACACACTGTATATAAATGTTCATGGAAATTAACTAAAATTGGAATAATTCGTTACCAAAATATGATGTTGCAGTTGCACATTTTTGTATTCCAAAGACAAAACATCATTCCGCAGTTTATTAGTTTCATATTCCAAATTCTCGCGTGTTATGTATTCCGTTAATTCAGCAAATTAGATGTATGAGCCGCGCGGGGCTGAATATACTCCGCGGGTGAAACGCAGTAATTTATGTAGATTCAGCATAAAAATCATTAGGAAAAGTAAAGAAAAATTAAGGGATTATTGTAGTGACGGCAGAAGAGTAAAGTCTTGTAGTGACGTGTGAATACAACCAATGATGTATATAATATGTAAGTAAATTAGCAATAAATAGTTTTAAGCTTAACATCATTTTATTAAGCGATTTCCTTGCAACAAAACCCACAGTTTTGAAGTAGTTTCAGGTTGATTTAGTAAGTATATAAAACACGGGGTAAAAAGAGAAACCCCCACGTTAACAATAATTTTCCTTCCAAAAGGTATTCCTAGAGTTTTCATTTAATACGTGTACTTGTGAAAACCAAAAAAATAACTTTGATACTGCATACCTATATGTCTTACAGGTAGACTCAAAAGAACAAACAATATCCGGGTCCATCACATATAGGTGTTATTTTAATTTTTTGATGATACATGCACACCAATTTCACCTGATATATAAGTTTTTTTATTTCATGTCTGATTGGGAATTTTTTGTATGCACTTTTAAATTGTTTAGGAGTGGCGTTGCTATAACGCAAGAATGTTTATAAAGCTTACGAAATTTTAAAACTTAACAAATTTCTAGGTACCTATGCACTGAATAATATTACTTTTGATATTTTTGATGTTGCATATTTCCTTTCATCATGAAATACAAGGATCAATCAGAATTTAGCATCTGGATAATAAAATTTTAACTTTTGGAATTTTATCGGCACTTTCTCAATTAGAAACTTAGACTTGGCAATACATGCTTACCGCTTGACTTACAGTTGCGGCCTTTCTCTCTAAGACCAGCTTTTTTAAAATTCACTTTAAACAACCGCTATCAAGATCTAAATTAATAATTCTCTAGCTGGCGCGACGCACCCGAATCGTAAAGATAATTTTTTTTTGCACAATGTTCTGTCATCCATTTGACATCCATTTGACTTGGAATTATCCTCCATATTGTAATCTCAGGACCGAAAACGATTGAACATCCGTCTCAACATTCTTTCAAAAATTACACCTTGTAGTCCCGCAGCGTACAAGCGGCGACTTACTTGATTTAGAGAAAATTCGTAAAGAAAACACTTGACGTTTGGAAGTCGTGTAAAGTTGATTTTAGGGGTTATAATTATGAGCTTTAAATGTCAAATTTACTTAAATATAACCACACTTTTCATGAAAGTATTGATATAGTTCGTTTTTGTTTCTTTCAAAATTCTTTAAATGGAAAGAACTTTTCTATCACCCAAACGAATCATAAGACTGTTTTTCAAAAATCGAAATAGTAATTTTAGCTTAAATTCTACGTGTTCAGCTAACTCAATCAGTTCGTTCAATTAATAATCAAGGGCCTGTGTTGTAAGCAAAACAATTAATTATTGGTAAGTGCAGCAATTTCACAAGTTTGGTGCAAGGGGTTATGTAAGAATATTTTTAAATTTAACTCCTCAATCGATGTCTGCATAAACCCGTTTGAATGTGATTTACTTCGCTGAATGACCCGTTGCATTGTGTAAATGAAAATGCTGATTACATGCAAAGCGTTACTGTTCAACTTTAACTACCGGATGTTGCCAACGTGGTAAAATTATTACGACTAATGACATGTAAAAGCACATGCAGAACTGGTTTGATAAAATGTATTTAATCGATGTAATGGCAATTAACTTTAAAACACGGGTCATAACCATAACTCATAAATACATCTGATGCTCAAATTTTATACAAAATTTATTAAAATAACTTCTGCAAATAATAATCATACACAGTTTATCACCACGTAGGTAACTGTGAATTTCTTAATGAGGTTAATTTAACCATACAATTTGATACATTTTACAAATATTTTGTGGGATGTAACTTTTAAGTTGGTTTTAAGAAAAGAACATTGATGACGCTGTTGTTATAAAAGTTATTTGAGAGATATTTGGTCAACTGTTTAATCATTTAACAATGCTATGCTTAGATTATTATTATCAGACGAATATTTTATTTCAATTTAATATTTTAGAGTGAATGTAAAATAAAGTTTATTAGATTCCGTTTAAAGGGATATGTTCCAGAATACATTCCAGAGGCCATTCATTCATTATGGCATTATGCCTTTCCTGTTGAAACGTAACAGTGCTGAATCAGGGTAAATATGAATACAAGTATCTAGTCTTCTCATATTATGGGGAGACAGTCAACAGTTGAGATTCAGAGCCGGTTGTCCGGCAGCCACCGATCTCTCAATCAATAAGTAAAATTTTCCAACGGGCTGTCGATGTTTACCTTATCTTTAGTGTTAATAAATCTGCTCCTTAAGTTGAATATTATTTAGCATCGCCCCTCCCCCAAGCGCACATAGTATTTGAGAATAAGCTCTTAAATGCAATGTAACATATGGTGGAGGCGCTTGTTCTTTTTAAATGTAGACTAATCACGGTATGGTAAAGGATAAAGGTCCGAGTTTTGTTAAAAAATTTGTTTTGTTTAAAAGTTTCTTAAAAATTTTCATGTTTATTTTTTATGTATTTCAAATTTGTGTTGAGCAGATTTATTTTTACAATTTTAAGTTATTGCGATCCATTCTGCGATTGCAAATCATTTATTGCCCTTAACACACTGACTGCCACGGCTATGTTGGAAAAAAACTTTCCATGGGGCCACGTGTGTTTTAAAGCAAAATAATGAATGTTCAATAATTGCTTTTATTCATCTAATTTTTTGAGCAGGGCCAAAACCAATACAAGAAAAGTTTCACCAGACGCCACGCTTTAAGAAACCAAATAAATGTTCATATACTGTCGACCATTTGTCTGACAAGGCTCCAACAAAAATCAAACGTGTCATCCATATATGACTGACGTGGCCCACAGCGAACACAGTGGTGTCACCCATATATGGGTGACGTAACAGTCAATATATTAAAGCAGCGATTCTTAACATATGATAGGTTCTTAGCAAGCATATAAAATAGTTTGTATTGTTAAGTTTTAAGTTTACATTTCAACTAACAAATAATAACAAAATAATGAAGTGTTTTGTCAAGGTAAAAGGATTCAGGATTGAAAGAGACGTGCAACAAAAATTGACATAAAAAAGGGGGAACCAGTAAAATTTGAAATAGAAAAAGGATGCACAATAAAATTTTATCTAGAAAAGGGAGACACAAACACAAAAACATTGAGGAACACTGCCTTACAGACAATGTGACAATATCATGAGCTACGTAATATTAAATTATTTTCTGCTTTACTGAGTGTTTTTTTTTTCACATACCAATACCTAATATTTTTAATAGAACACCTTGTATATTGCTATTTTTTAGATTACAAGTCAAATTTTATTCTAAAAATGGTTCAGTTTTTTTTAACCTAAATCGAAAGGTGTTGGGTGAAAAAAAGAAATGTAATTTTTAACCGATTTGGAGATATTGAACTAATTATTATAGTTTTAATTTAAAAAAATAATCAAATTCATTGATTAATACCTACTCATTTATAATAATATAATCCACAGTAAAATAAAGTTTGGTTGATGCAGCTCCACGAGCAATAAAATAGTAGACTTTAAAATCTTTAAAACTGAATTGTAAAGATCCAATAAAAATTGACAATACTTGTTTTCACCCAACACCCTTCAATACACCTGGAAGAAAAAATCAGGTAGTATTATGTTGAGTATAAAATGAGAAGTGTTACTTTTATTATTAAACGTACTTAAATTACTTAAGGTAATGAGTTGTGAATGTTTTATTTAAATAGTGTAATAAATTTTCTTACAAATTCTGTTTTTTCAAAAATCAAATCATAAGTTAAATTAAAGATTATGTAGTACACGCAAATAAAAGTAAACGTCCACCATTTAAATATTTCCAAATGCTATAAATACACTATAAGTAATTGTATTCATAACCTTTCCAAAACAAACATAGTGCATCATGTAGTATGCGAAATTCTTTTAAACTTATGCACGGACCTGAAATGTTGGTTTTATCCATCGTTTTTGTCACGCACATCGTATTTTATGGACTAGTAAACCCACTCGAATAGGTTCTAAAACATTCTCCATTCAAACTTTATTGGAAAACTACCGTGGAATTACGTCCTGGGCTTTGGCATATAAGATAATCGAATATTGAACGCTTTATAGCTGTACGTTATTCAGCATTAAAGAGTTTAGTGTGGTAAAGAGATGAATAATGATTGTCAGAACTTAATGTGAATAAACCAACCAAGCACGGATTTAGTTTAAGGCCCCCACTACATCACCGAGTCTTTTTTTTTAAATTTTATTTCGTTCTCCGAAATTCATTGTGCGGTATTTAATTCAGCTTATAAATATTCAATCATCGATCGTTATCAGTAATTCATTTTATTATTATTTAAAACTTGATTTATAAAATTCAGTGGTTCGCAATAAACTGAATTTACTGAAAATTAAAAATACGCTTAATACGGATTTTTATTTTGGGTGAGTTCAAAGTAATTCTTTTAGACAATATAATACACCATTTTAACTTTCCTATTCTTAAAATTTCCTAAGCAATCTTCTTTCAGAATATTTGCAAAATAATCGTGTGTGGCAGTATTAATCTCCTTTTTATACAACGACTTCGTACTCCATATGTCTTTTCAGTTCAAAAGATAACCAAAAGTCGCACATTGCCAAATCAGATGAATACGGTGGGTGACCTATCACTTTTACCTTTTCTTTTAGCTAAAAACTGGTAGGTTGTAGTTACCGTACGAGATTATGCATAATTGAACTGAATACTTCCATTAAAATTGTTTTGTGTACCATTTCACTGTAAATTGTTCTCTTTAGATTTTGCTTAATTCAAACCGCTAGGACTACAATTCCAAATAAAATATTTTTTGTCAGCGTTGAAATTTACTCATCTTTGTGAATCCATACACAACCCTCTTGACGGGTAGATTGCAAAATTTACAATTACATATTTATTAATCAATCTTAAACTATACACCAAGGAAAAAAATTATATAATACAATACACATGTTTAAATTGCAGATTGATATGATATGCAAAGCTTGCTTATACATTTGCAAATATCCTGTACAACTACTAAAAATCATTTAAAAAACAAACTAACACAATTTTTTATCGGGTACTATATGGCATATTCGGCCAAATAAAAACCGTGACGTTCTAAGTTTGATAATGCAATATACATGGTGTTTCTTAAGTATTGCAAAAAAATTCAGGAAGTGATTCCTTATCGAAAATTAAAGGGGGTCTTTCATTTAAAATTTTTTCTCTAGGCGTCTTCGTTTTGAGATACACCCCCCTAAAGGGGAGCGGTAAAATTAGGTTTTTATTTTATTTCTCAAATTTGGAGAAATGTAGGAGAATGATATTTGGTAGATATTTTATACTCTTTATAAAGTTTCCCATACTAATATTTTTAATCATCTTCCACCTTCACAAGAGGCTGAAAAGTGCGACCT
The DNA here is from genome assembly GCA_947652605.1 of Elmis aenea. NCBI lineage: Eukaryota > Metazoa > Arthropoda > Insecta > Coleoptera > Elmidae > Elmis > Elmis aenea. The sequence continues at coordinate 34,471,633 of OX393577.1, read as the reverse complement.
CTGTTGGTTTTCTTATCAGAACTTTTTAGTAGGTTAAAATTTTGCCTTTAATTTTTTTTATTTGAAAGCTTGCTTTATTTAGAATTTTTTTTATTCTTTAGTTTTTCTCGTAAAACCTACAATTTGTGATTGAGATATAAAATAAATAAACATGAACCATCAAACATTCCCATATTGAACGAATCATTTTGGTGGTTGCCATGGTTTGTTTATGTTCATGTTGGATAGAGTTGACAAGCGTTTTAGCTTTGTCACCGCGTAAACTTTGAAATGAATTACACCCGTCACTTCTACCCAACATGATAATAAACAAACCATGGTAACCACCAAAATGATTCGTTTTATATTGGAATATTTGATGGTTCATGTATACCTATTTTATTTTTTACTCAAAAACTGTAGGTTTTATGAGAAAAACTAAATAAGAAAACACGTTTTTAAATAAATCAGTCTTTCAAAAAAAAAAATTTTAATGCAAAATTTTAACCCACTAAAAAGTTCTGATAAAAAAACCAACAGGGGTCGCATTGTTCAGCCCCTGTGAAGGTAGAAGATGATTAAAAATATTAGTATGGGAAACCTTTTAGTAAGTATTAAACATCTACCAAATATTCTCCTACAATTATCCAAATTTGAGAAATAAAATAAAAACCCAATTTTACCACACCCTTTTAGGGGGGTGTATCTCCGAAAGGATACTTCTAAGGAAAAAATGTATATCAAAGACCTTCCTTAATTTTCGATAAGGAATCACCTCCTTACTTTTTTTGCAATATTTAAGAAACACCCTGTATATAAATAATGCCGATAGAGGCTTCCATAATATTTTTTTAAACCGTAAGTTTTAAATAAACAACGATGGTAACTAACAGCATAGTGGTTATGAAGTACATTCATTAAATTCCTTATTTCAAAAAAAAAGATGGATTTTATCTTTGATTCTAATTTGATAAAACATCAAATGAGTTGCTTTGAGTAAGGTAATCGGCATAATCACAATCACAATCACTAGGAATAACCATATACAGTGTGACAATAATCTACATAATATGTTGTATGGGTCTTTGTTATTATAAGAGTTGCATAGACGGTTAAATTAGCAAAGTTGGGGAGAAATTCAAGACACGTTTAATGCCATTTTGACATTTAACCTACACCCTTAACCATGTATCATTTAAGTGAATTCATAGTTTACGTATTGTTAATACATAAAAGACTGATTAAACGTTACACACAATGATTTTATTATTTGTTTCGCATTTGCGCTGTACGTGTACGTGTATTACTTCAGAGACCAAAACACGGAGATGTCATTTCGTTTCTCCTGTACACAACCCCCCTTATCACCTGTCTGTTTATCAGATAACGCAGGATTACTGTCATGTTTACCGTTTTCAATGTGAACGTGACTGTTTCTTGATTTTCGAGATAATGTCTGTGACTGCTCATCAACGAGAAGTTGGAGAAGGGATTTGCATGTTTCGAAAATACGGTACTGAAGCTTTAAGGAAATTTACACATCAAATTAGATTTTCCCATTAAAAGTGAAAGCATATGCTTGTTTAAAATTATCTCAATGCTTTATGCGAAAAAATGTAAGTGTTTATACGTAACTTAAAACAAATAGAATGTAAAATGTAAGATAAAGTTGTATATGAAGTATGAACAAACTTCCAACATGTTCTTTGATGACGACCATTTACTATTTAATTTGCATTTAAATTACTTCCTCATTAAAAATTCGTCAAAATAACACATTTTATTTAAAAGTGTACAGGGTGTCCCAGCCAAGACGAATTATTCGATAGCTCTGTTATTAGTAATAATATTAAAAAAAGTTTAAAATAAAAGTTGTTTGTAATCATTTACTACATAACCTAAAATTATTATCAACTATACACAGTGTTTTGTTTTTGCGCTCTGATACCAAACATAGTTTTTTTATATGGAACACCCTGTATATATTGTAATTTTTGGATGTAAAATTAAATTCTCTTTCAAAAATATTTTAAGTTATTTATGTCTAAAATGAACCGTTTTTGAGTTATTGACGTTTTTTTGAAAATTTTGACAGATGCAGACCTTTATAAAAATATTTATATTTATTAACATAACAACACCAGAGCAATTTACTCTCGCTATTTATTAGACAATAGTGTCATAGTGATTGTTGATTGGTTAAACTTTTAAAATAATATACAGGGTGTTCGTTTTACTCGGTCCATTTCGCTAAACTTTAAACGCATGTAAATAATTTTTTTTAAATGGAACACCCTATATATTTTTACATTTTCTTGTAGAAAATTTAATTATCTTTCAAAGTTATTAAGCATGTTTTACGTCTAAATATAATATTTTTGAAGTTATTTCGTTTCTTATGATTATTTGCGAGTATTTTACCTAAAATATCGGTAGTAGCCTTTGAAAATTCAAAACAATTTGGATGAACTTTTAACCAAAACACTTAATCGGCACAATTTTCACTATTATGCCACTAAAAATCCATATTTTTTAAGAACTGTAGATACACAGCATTCTGGTGTTATTTGCTGCCATTTATGCTGTTTATCTACAACTTTTAAAAGAATATGGATTTTTAGTGGCATAATAGTTTAAATTGTGCCGATTAATTGTTCTGGTTGATAGGTCTTACAAATTGTTTTGAATTTTCAAAGGCTACTACCGATATTTTAGGTAAAACACTCGCAAATAATCATAAGAAACGATATAACTCCAAAAATATTATATTTAGACATAAAACATGCTTAATAACTTTGAAAGATAATTAAATTTTCTACAAGAAAATGTAAAAATATATAGGGCGTTCCATTTAAAAAAAATTACTTACATGCGTTTAAAGTTTAACGAAATGGACGGAGTAAAACGAACACCCTGTATATTATTTTTAAAATGTAGCTAGTCAACAATCACTATGACACTATTGTTTAATGAATTACCAGAGTAATTTGCTCTGGTGTTAATAACTATAAATATTTTTATAAAGGTCTGCATCTGTCAAAATTGTCAAAAAAACGTCTATAACTCAAAAACGGTTCATTTTAGACATAAATAACCTATAATATTTTTGAAAGAGAATTTAATTTTACATCCAAAAATTACAAAATACATACAGGGTGTTCTATATAAAAAAACTATGTTTGGTATCAGAGCGCAAAAACAAAACACTGTGTATAGTTGAAAATAATTTTAGGTTATGTAGTAAATGATTACAAACAACTTTTATATTGAACTTTTTTTAAATATTATTACTAATAACAGAGCTATCGAATAATTCGTCTTGGCTGGGACACCCTGTATATAAATATAACAGGTTGCAGACATTCTTACATCGCTTAGCAACCGCTCTCTGCTAATTAATATTCTAGGCACTTTTATCTTCCATTGTGACACTGTGTACCCCCACTTCCTTCTTTGTTTTGTTTTTGATATCCATATAGTAAGTTTGTTCTAGCAGTGCATTTTCTACTAATTATATACTGATACACTAACTGGTTTATGCACATAAAACAACTATGGACTAATAAATGTATTAGCCGCTCCCGGAACGCTTTAACGACATGCACAACTGTTAATAACATTTGTGTCTGTTGGGTTTATAGAAATTTAGCCATCGCAACTGTAAATATCTTAAGAGCGTACTAACATGGGATTGAGAGTGCGATGCGTAGCTATCAGAGGCCGCGTGCCTTGTAAACAGCGCATGCATTTAAAAATCCAGCGTTCATGCCTTCGTTCACGTACTGTTTTTGCTGTCCACAAAATAGTTCATGAATGTGTCCGATAACTGCTGGAACAGCCGACTATCCGTCCGATGAACTGTCGGAGACTGTGCTGGAACGCGATATCGATACTTCGCTAATATCTGATCCTCCATCGGATCGTACATAGCCTTGCTGGAACCTATTGATTTTATATTTCTACATTATCATAACTATATTATTTTTAATATGTTCTAACCAACATGTTACAATATTTTGTAATGTTATAGTTTTATTTATTGTCCATATCATAATCAAAGTTGAAAAGTGGTATATTCGTCATGGTAGGTTAGTAATTATTATTAAATTTCATTTATATACTAGTAGATAGTGTTAAGTTACTAACACCGCCAATTTTCGTTCTTACGCATCCAGATGAAACTTAAATTTAGCTATTACCCACCCTCTAGTCAATTGAATGGAATGTGTCTACGGAATTGTGTGAGCGTTCCCCAATCCAAAGCTAGTTGGAGAATAATTTCTACCATTATTAATATTGTTTGCTCTATTGTTTCACACATAAATTGAATTGCTTTGTAAGATGTTGTTAATGCTATTTAGTTTCATAGACATACCTACTACAAGATAGATAATATTCTCTTTTAAATAATAAATATTAACATTTTAACCCAACTCAAAATATCCAAGTCTAATATATATTTATTAAACTAATTTTTTGTGTTTTACGTATAAGCTGTACATTGAAAATTGAGCTGCTGTACTGTGGACGCGCTTATGTAGGCTTGGCAACGTAACTGTTGGTTTACATTGTTGAGAAGGCAATGACCGTCCTTAAGTTGCAAAAATACATATTTTTCTTAAAATTGATAAATTAATTTTTATTTAAGTTACTTGGACGTTCACTCGTAAATTAGTAGCCTGGTACATCGCAAAAGGTTCCGCAGCATTTTCAAACACAATGCTGGCGCACTTACAGAATCATATTAAAAGTAGTAGTTATGCGTTCGCGTCGGATTCCTGAGTAGAAGTCTTTTTTTGATAGACAAGGATTTTGATAAATACCCATACAAAGAAATATAAAGGGCTTAAATCTAGTATTCTAGCTGGCTAAGGTCTATTGTCCGCGTTTTTTTTTATTAACCTTTTCAGTGCGCAATGCTTTTAGTTTTTCTATGCCTGCAGTGCGCCTAACTTTCATCGAATTCGGTAACGTTCGGGCGAGTTAACTCGTCTCGAGCATTTTGGGCAGCGTAAAAATTTGGCGAGTATACTCGTCCAGAGCACCGAAAAGGTCAAGTCTTCACGTTTGAATAATTTTATCTAGGTGTTTATAAAAAGTGATTGTTTTGTGTGTTGCCAGGTTTATATATCCCGTTTGGAAGGTGTAGCATTCCGCTTGATATAATTATTGTCGTTGCGCCTCAGGCCTTTTGCAATGAGGGGTTTTCATATTATGGGCAATTACACTGCTGTATTCTTGTTAAAGTCGAGTTCCCAACAATTTTCATGGATTCCCTGTACAGTATTGGCCAAAAATGTAATTTTATTGTCAAAAAAGACGGTTTTCCCGTACCCTGGGCATGCGCTGCTATTGCAGATTGTTCAATGATATTTCTGCGTACTCCGTTCATGTTAAACTCTAATGTACCCGATCGTTCAGCTCTTGTTTCATCATTTACAGATCCAATTCGTTTAAATTTGTTCAACAATTCACGAATACATGAATTGTTGAAGGCAATAGCCTTGTCCGGTGGCTTCGCATTGTAAAATCTTCTATTAAGTTAAACTCTGATTTCATTGCATTTGGTCCCTTGATTTCGCCAAATTACTACATGTTTCTATGTATCAATTTTTAAGTTTTGTTAAGGATTTAAAAAAAACTGCTACTGCCAGTCAAACCTTACTATTACGTAGAGTTGCAAAATTAAATTCTATTTAACCAACGTTACTTTATTTATTTATATTAGTACGTTTGTCATTTATATTAGCCACATAGGGAATTTTGTGTGATTGATAAATGAAAAAGTAGAAAAATACATTCTGTTGTGTTATTTAAAGTATTCTTCATTATTGTTAATCAAGTTGCACAAGTATTTTAAATATTATATGCCGTTGACAGACTTGTACGCCCTCAAGCCTATTTCTTCTTTGTAAGGCTGTAACAAACTTGCCAACAAGTTAGATTTGTATGTACAAAACTAATCAAATTGTTACTAATTTGTGTAAGATAATTGTTTCGCTAAACATGCATACCTATTAAACTCTGTTCATTCTAACAATTTCTTCCTTGTTTAATATGGCTTGATTCAATTTCGCTTAATTAAAATTTGTAATTTAAAACAAAACGGATAAGTCTTTTGTTATATGTTTTAATGAGGATAGGTTCGCATATTTCACTTATTTTAATTTGTTTGAATGATTTAAATGTAGGTTTACTTTTAGTTGTTACAATATCTACATATTAAAACGTTTGCAATATATTATCAAACTTTCAAAATGTTAAACTAAACAGGTGAGACGTTTTTTTCAGCTGACAATATATCGTTCTCCATTTGTTGGCTCAAATATTAAATATTTAAAGTTGCAAAGCTCATCTTACTTTTTGGTAAAAGCTTATCGATGTATCCTTTGAGACCGATATATCTTAATATTAACAAACCTAAAGCAAAATCCAGCTTGTTTCGGCTTAGTTACAGCTAAACTTTGCAAGCGAAGCTTTAACATAATAAATAACTTAGTCCCTTCTCATAAATAATAATTACCACTACTAGTGTCCAAGCTCAGGTGGGATTTGGAAACTGCTATGGATTTTCATATGTCAAGTACTCCAACAATAAGTTAAAAAGCAATATTCGCTTTGTAACAAAAGTTTTCAATTGGTATTATGTATTTATTTTTCCCAAAAAAAAACGAACTATTATGTAACTTGATCAAAGACAACTATCTAACATTATATTGGTGATATAACCTTTTCCTCCGCTAATATGTTACAATTATTATAAAGGGTGGTTGATTAAGACCGGGACTTAAAAATATATGAAGAATGAAAAAGGGTATGGATATGAAATTTTGGTTATGACCATAATGGCATCTGATCTGTTTATTTATTATTTTTTTTTTCTTCACTTTGATCGGCAATCAGAATTATTATAATTCTATAGGCCAATTTGATGTCAATTCCTGGGTGGTTCTGGTGATTTAAATGACGTGATGAGGTCAACATCCAGCGACGTTGCCTCGGAAACACCCTATCTTTCGTCTAGGGGCCACACTCTCTTCAATCTTCTTATACAGTCAGGCTCCAGCAGTGGCTCTAGTAGTGGATTCTCGTGCTGATCCAGGGCCTGGTGATGTTTTGCTATTTTTTCTATTATGGTATCTTGAACGGTGCGTATATTAAGGTCTTTATGTAGGGTATGGTTGGACACGTAGCAGGGGGCATCCGCAATCTGCCGAAGCATTTTTGATTGGCACCTTTGTATGATTGCAATATTGCTCTTACGGGCACAGCCCCACAGCTCTATTCCGTATGTCCATATGGGCTTTATAAATTAGTACCTTGTTTTCTAGTGACACTCGCGATTTCCTACCTATTAGCCAATTAACTTCTTTTATTCGTAGGTTGATTTGTTTTTGTTTTTTTAGGATATGTGTTTTCCAGTTTAATCTGTTATCCCGGTGCAGTTCCAAATACTTGACTTCGTTTGTTTGTGGTATTTCCACATTGTTCACGTTAACTGGTGGACAGGAGCCTTTGCGGAGGGTAAATGTCACTTGGGCCGACTTAGTCTCATTTATTTTTATTCGCCATCTGTGTAGCCATTGTTGAAGCAGGCTCAAGTGCTCCTGGACATATTGCGAGGCGACTATAGGGTCATGATGACTTGCCAGGATAGCCGTATCGTCGGCGAATGTTCCTGTAATTGTATTTTGTGTTGTCGGCAGGTCAGATGTATACAGTACGTACAATATTGGACCAAGAACACTGCCTTGTGACACTCCTGATGCAATTGGGAAGTTGTTTGATCTTTCCTCGCCCACTTTAGTTTGGAACTGTCTCTCACTTAAGTATGATTTAAAGAGGTTAAAGTACGATGTAGGAAGATTTCTTTTAATCTTATACAGCAGTCCTGGGCGCCAAACCTTGTCAAACGCTTGACTGATGTCAAGAAACACCGCTGAGCAGTATTGTTTGTTTTCTATCGCCTTATTGATTGCATGCGCGATGCGGTGCGTTTGTTGTATTGTGGAATGGGCCTGCCGGAACCCAAACTGATGATCTGGAATCCATTCTTGGGGATCCAAGTCTTCATTAATTCTGTGGAGTACTAGCTTTTCGAGCAGTTTAGAAATAGACGGTAGCAGACTAATTGGGCGATAGGACTTGACATTTGTAGGTTCTTTTCTAGCCTTGCCAATCATGATTATTTGTGCAGTTTTTAGGTGTTTTGGCCAATACCCTAATCTTAAGATGGCGTTAAATATATATGTTATAAGGACTATTCCTTTCCTTGGCAATTCTTTCAACATTCTGGCTGTTATAAGGTCCATGCCTGGAGACTTCTTAAGATTTAGTTTCTTTATTTCGTCTCTTATCTCTTTTGGCGTTGTTGCTTTTAGAGAATGTAATGTTTCTACAGGAGTAGATAGATTTTGCTCTATTTCTTGGTTCGGTTCATTGTTTATTGGGTTAAATACAGTGGTCAGATGTTCTGCAAATAACTTGGCTTTTTCTTCGTCACTTTTGGCTCATGGTTCTGTATTGTTTTTTCGTAGTGGAGGTGAGGTTAGCTTGGGTTTTTTGGAATTTTTTATAGGTTTCCAGATAGAGTTATCCAGTCTGGTGAGTTTAGACACATACTGCTTAAAGTTCTCATCTCTTAATTCTTTGAGTTTTGTTTTTAGTCTACGACTTAATTGTTCGTAACTGTTTTTATCTATTGGGTTGTGGCTACGATGCCACTTTGCTCGGGCCTGCCTTTTCTCAGCCACTAATCTTTTAATTTCTAATGGTTTATCACTTATTATTTTTCTTGGTTTGATATGAGGTGTTGCTTGCTGTGCTGCTTGTTGTAGCTTTTTAATAAGGTCATTAGTAGTTGTTTCTATTTCCTCGGGTTCTTTGAGGCGGACATTTAATATTATGTTTTCATTGATTATTTTACGGTATTCTTGCCAGTTTGTTCTTGTATTGTGTAGTCGGGGTATAGGTTTTTTGAGTGTAACTGATGCGCATATAGTTGCAATGATAGGAGAATGGTCTGATCTTAAATCATAGCTTGGTATTACTTGTGTATAAGCTGGATTGAGTCCATTGGTAATAAAAAAATCAAGGAGGTCAGGTATTTTGTTTGCGTCGGCAGGCCAGTATGTTGGTGTTCCAGTTGAGATGAATGAATATCTTTTTTCTTCCATTGCTTTTAAAAGTTCTCGGCCCTTAGTTGTTGTGAGACGTGATCCCCATAGAGTGTTCTTGCTGTTGTAGTCACCCCCAGCGATGAATTTTTGTCCTAAAGATCCGAAAAACTCTTCGAAATTATTTTGTTTTATGTTATGTCTGGGTGGGAAATATACCGCTGATATGACTAAATCGTATGGCAAGGATTTTACTGTTATTGATGTAGCTTGAAGAAAACTTTCTTCATATTTTAACAGTTCATGGTGCTTGATTGTTTGTTTTATTAGAATTGCTGTTCCACCATGTGCTGTACCATCAGGGTGGTTTGTATGGTTTAACTTATAGTGAGGCATATTAAAATACGATTTTTCTGTAAAGTGTGTCTCACTTATTAACATTACATCTATGTGGTTATGTGTTAAAAATATTTTTATTTCTTCTTTATGTTGTTCCATGCCATTCGCGTTCCATAATGCCACCCTTACAAATTTACCCTTTAGGAAACTAGTTTAGTCATTAGCGTTGTCAGCATGTTTAAGACCATACTGTTTTGTTGAATAAGTTGGTTAAACATAGACTTGAATTCGTTTAGGAATTGTGTTAGTGTGGTGTTTGTTTCTTGCATCATGTCTCTGTTATTGTTCGAATTATTGGCTGCCACGTTGGCATAGCTTCTGTGCTGTTGGCGTGAGTTATTAGGTTGTTGATTAGGGGTACCGTGTATGATAGGTGATGTTACTTTTATAGTACTGACCTTGTTTATGTTGTTGTTACTACGACTTAGCCTTTGATAGTGCTCACAACCTTTGTAGTTTGCTGGATGGTCTTTTCCACATAATGCACATTTTGCTGGGGTATCCTTAGTTTTCTTGCAACTTGCGGTGCTATGCGTTCCGCCGCATTTGACACATACATAGGGCCTATTACAATAGGATTTTGAGTGGCCGTACTGTTGACATCTCATGCATTGAATAATATTGCTTTTATTTTTGTTGGGAGGCTCGATTTTAATGTTAATGTTTTGAAGCCTCGCGATTTTGTATACATCTTTATTATTACTTGCAGGTTCCAGATCTACAAAGAACATGTTTAGTGGTTGCTTAGTTATTCTATGTTTCGCATTTATGATGTTTCTAGCCTTATGCCCCAATTTTGTTAGTTCTTCTGTTATGTCTTTTGTTTCCACCGAGTGATGCATGTATTTAATAACAACTCTGTAAGATCGTTCCTCCTTCAGTTGGTAAGTATGATGTACTACGTTTTGCTCCTTAAAGTGCTTGACTATTTTTCTGTATCCTTCTATAGTATTGCAATTTATTTTAACAATATCGTTAGCCATACTCTTTGTGCAATATTGTTCATCTTTTAAGTGATCTCTTATCTGTAATACCATATTTGGATAGTTTACTACCCCATATACAAATACGGGAGGGGGTCTGGTAATTTTTGTACTATTACTCTCCTGATTTGAATTTGTATTGTCATCTACTGTTAAGGAGCTATATCTGTTGTTTGTCGTTATAGTATTGTCCGGCTGCACATTATCTTGCCTTTTCGCCACTTTTTTTCTTTTAATGCTTCTAAATTGTTGCCATGGAGTGTTGCTAGAGTGACTTGCTTCTTCTTCTTCTTCGCTAGTTGAAGTCATTCTTGTTACTTGTTTGCTGTGGTGCCCATATTCCATTGGTATCAGAGGTTCAACGGGCATATCACACTTGTGTATGTCTATTCACATTTTTCACTTAACATTAATTTTTAAAATCTATTATTTACACTATTTACATTCACTTATTTATTTGCTTATCACTGTTTTCGAACTAAATTACCGATAGCCTGAAGAACTATAGCACTTTTTGCGTTCACTTTTTATCTCGGCGAGCAGAGCAATTGAAATCACGTCTTTCCGCTTCGACATTCAAATGATCACTGATCTGTTTATTGAAAATATTTTTAATATGGCGACACTTCCGGAAATACCGGAAGTTGACGTCTACTATCTTATTTCAAATTCAATGGTCTATTTTTTATTGCGTATTGGATTTAAAACGTTATTTTAAAAAGACTTTTATTAGCATTCCCTATACCTAAGTGGAGTCATTTTTAGATTTTGGGACTTTTTTGAAATTTTTTTTTTGATTTTCATCGTGATGTTTAATATTATCTAGCGCCGCAATTTTTGAAAAAAAAACGCTTAAATTTAGACCATGCCTAGAAGAAACCATGCAGTACATTCTGGAATTTTTGCAATCGATGCATTACTTACAGGGTCTCCAAAATTTAATTTTCTTTAATACAACTTCAGACCACTAAAACTCGTTTTTTTAAAAATACAATGCACAAACTTTTTTTTCATTTTCTACTGCAAAATTACATTCTGCATCAATCTGTATTAGCGTTTTCTATACATATCTGCAACAATTTTCGAATTATTAAGAATTTTTGATAAAGTTAAGAGAAATTGCAACATTTTTAAATAGTAGGCCTTGGAAATGACAAATGCCAATATTGATAACTGTAAACCACTTTTATTGCGTTTGTCTGAAGTATCCATAAAAATAGAATATCAAGAGTATTTAAACACGGATATTTTGAATTTATTTTACATTCATAGACAATATCACAAGATTATTGAAAGTGCGAACGAATAGTTGTGCATTTTTAATGTATGTAGCTTGTACAGCATAGTATGTTAAACTGAGTCTTGCGCTGCCAATCGAATTGACCGCTGAGGATGGTCATTAAAGTATCCCAGGATGTTAACTTCGTTAGTTTCATTATTTGTCACACGCTCAGGTCGAATACTAGCAGATTTCACTCTATTACATTGCAAAAAAATTGAATCTATTTCTTGAAATTTGTGTCTGGTCATTACAGTCAAATGAGGATACCTCTCACTGAACACAAGGCAGGTTCTTTCAATAATCTTGTGACATTCTTCATGAATATAAAATAAGTTCAAAATATTCGTGTTTGAATACTCTTGATTTTCCATTTTCATGGATACTTCAGACAAACGAAATAAAAGTGGTTTACAGTTGTTAATATTGGCAATTGTTGTCATTTCCAATTTCCAATTCAATAACTGAAATCTTGAAACGATTTTTGCGATGTTGGTTTGCTCTTATTCTAAAATTCGACACCATTTTGACAGCCTAAATATCTTGTAACAAATTGCAAAGCTCTTATCTTTTAAATAAAAAAGTGTTTGGCTAAAGAATTTTTACTGGGGCACTCTGTATAATAAAATGTGATAAAACGGACCGTTATTTATGATCCATTATAGGCGGGGTAAATAATAAAGCAATAAGTTTTTCAATAAAATATACACCAGAGCGTTTTAAAGCAATGTACCATTACTGTGCATATTATACAAGCCACGAAAAAAGGTAAAAAAGTATAAAACAGCAGGGAGTGGAAGAAAAGTGATTTATTCCACAGTTTAATAGCAGCGGATAGAAAGTAGGCCACTGCTGCTTACATATTGATTTAGAATTTTGAGATACATTACCCAAGTTTTTAGTTAAGCTACTAAAAAGGTACACTTAAATAATTTACAATTAAGTAAGACGATACTGTCCAAAAAACTCTAACCACTATCGCTTCACTCTAATATTCTACTTAATTTTTTACAATCTAGCTTAAAATATTGTTTAAGTAAAATTTAAATTCAAATTCACTTTATTATAACGGTCTTTTATTTTGTTTACTAATTGTACTTAAATTAATAATATTTTCACATTTGTACATACTAAATAACTGAAAAGACGATTATTTCTTAAATGAATGTTTTAGAATTTTTTGAACGACCAATTTTAACTGTGATGACAATTTTTAAGAATTGTGTACCAAAAAATTTAAAATAAAAACTCCAGGAGTTAAAAAGATGTAAAAGTAGTCAAAAAGCTAACAGCTATATTTATTGCGACACACAGAGCTCACATAGAGCTGTGGCATTGTTTTTGGTAAATATTTTTTTAGTGTGCTCTGTTGCCAATGCAACCGTAGCAGTTCTGCACACACATACACACGGAGGTCATCTCGAAAATAGTCAAAACGGGTTTAGGAAATCGCAATACGTGTAAATCCGCCAAAAACTCGAATACTTTCTTTATACCAGTATTTTCTTATTTTCTTAGTAAAATGCCATTTATTTCAACTCTACATCATGTAATGTCATACTAATTGAAGGTTTCAAGAAAGGACGTAGTTCTTTCGTAAGCGACTAAATCAACGATATCGGTCCATGGTTCGAATGTGTAGCTTAGTTTAAATCAAGTTTGTAGGCATCTTACATAGCCAGTCGAGTTTCAAATACGAAATAATGTAAGCAGTCTCTTCACGTGCAGTGTAACGAGATTTCGTCTCATTACAAGAGTCTAGTCTACGAACACGTTCAAACGGACGGACGGCACTGCATAAACGACTGTTTTGGACATGACAGAGCCACAAAAAAGGCGTAAATATCAAAATTCGTTTGTATGGTTTACATGGAATGCTTAAAAATTTTATCGATTCAATTTGGAAGATATTTTTAAATTTTTATGACTTAATTGAAACAAACGTACTCACTCGTGAAGCAGAAGCACGTTTTTAATTGTTTTCCTAGAAGAATAATAATAGTCAGCACAAGCTACTCTCATTTTAGATTATTTATATTCTCTGGGGGTTGTTTAACGTGTGGAATCTAGGATAAATCGAATCGTCTCAGAATGCATAACAAAAAACAAAATATGTAGTAATGTTTAATAAATGATTTATTAAAATGACTTTCTAAAGGAACTAGAATTTATACATTTGGTGTATTCAACAACTTAAAAAGTAATGTTGTTAAAATTAAAAGTTTGTTCAAACATAAATTGACAACAGTACATATCTTAGTCTAACATCATCCTTGTCGTAAAGTGACTTTGACAATGCCAGTTAATTTGAAAATTTTTGCATGACAATTAATACTTAAACAATAAAATAGATAGGATGGATAAAAGTAGCCGATTTTCATTTTTCAATTTTTTTGCAAAATGGCGGAATTCATAATGAAAATTTCGGGTTTTTGACTAGAAATTTGATTTCCTTTGATTTATAAAAAATGAACTACGATGTTTAAAAAAAAATCCTATGATGAAAACTAGATAATTGTATTAAGATTCACTCTACCAAATCTAATGTAAATCGGTCCATTAGATTACCGTTTATGGAAACACCATTTTGAGAAAAATGCTGGGACGAAGTCACGCAGCGCTGTTCCTACAGGTGGGTACAGACATGCAACAAAACATCGTATCGTAACACCGCAACATAGTAACATTATGGCGTCCCATCGGTTGTCGGTATTCCAGCGTCACATCAAAGAAATGTTACGCGCTGATGTTGAACCATACGTTGTATGTATGGACAGGTCTGCGTAACATACTTACGTTTATTTTCATTTGTGCACCAACCCTTGCTTGCAATGGAGTGGACAGAGGAAATGACTGTTAAACTTATAGAAAAGTATCAAAGCAAGGAAGTTTTGTGGGATGCAAAACATTCCAGGTATTATAATAAGATTTTTAAAAAATGATGCTTGGGAGAAACAGTGTGGAGTTTCACATAACAACAGAGGTATATAACTGCTTCTGCCACGAACGCCTCTTTTGCTTGCTTTTTTTATTTCTACAAACCAAATGATGCATAACTAGCTATATATGCTGCCGCGGCAATGTCCATCTTTTCGCACTATAACCACAGCTTATTACAGCTAGGGCACTCTCTTTGCAAGAACGGTTTGCGCCGATCCACACGCGCCACTTCTTAGCCCCGCCTTTGAGTTGAAAACAACACAGAGGTGGTATTGAAATCATTCTACAGTTAAATCTGTTACGTGGACATCAGTTTTTAATACTGCGTTGTTATCGCTCACTTGGGATAATATACAAATATTTTAAGTCCGGCCCCGACTTTTACACTAAGTGCGAGAGAAATAACGCTAGTGGATCGAAAACAACCAGATCAAAAATGCCGCCTGAGAGTGCCCGAGCTGTAATAAGCTGTGCTATAACTAACTAACCGTATTCCACAATTACTAAAAGTAATACCAAAATGGTGGGACGCCAGAATGTTTGCTGCGATGTTACGCGGCAACGTTTTGATACGATGCAATTCACGGCACACAGTAACTTCAACGCGAAACAACAATCTGTACTCGACGGTGTTACTATACCATGTTTTGTTGCATGTCTGTGCCCACCTATAGAGTTCGAATGCGTCTTGCAACAATGTCTCACTGCTGTATGTGCGCTTATTTAATATTGAAAATTACGTATTTTGGAGTTCACAAGTGTTTAGACTTTAAGTTTGAACGTTTTATAGGTGAGATTTACGATATAGCGACAGTATTATTACGGTTTGACAAGGTGTAACTACGCCAAGTTTTTATTGAAATTTTTAGAGAAAATAACTAAAAGGTTATACTATCGAATAAAAATATTTTTTGTGATTCGGCTTTTTTGACGTACCTAGGTGTACACAACCCCTTAGGAATCTAATCAAAGATTGCTACACCTACTCAGGTTATCGTGATTGACAGACTGAGCTACATAATATAAATTATGCAAGATGTTAGATACCACATATACAGAAATGAAGACTGGTAGAGGAAAGATCAGTATGGATAGTTGCTACTTGCTACAAACCAATCCGAGAGTTGATTGCCTCGAAAGAGAATTAAACCGAAACTTTTATTTTAATATTAAATAATATAAGCTAATGGATACTTCGTATATTTTTAGGATATGAAAAATGTTAGGATCAAAATAAATTAATGTAAAATTCACTATTATAAATTTGTTGATTTAATTTGCCTGCACGACCTTGAATGCGCTAAATATTTGAGCACGTAGTAATTGTTTGAAAAAGGGACTGAAAAAATTACCCTCTTTAACGCCTAATGAAAGTATCTATCAATTCAACTAGTGATACTTCATGCAACAACAAAAATCGGTGCAACCTTGATTGACAAGAATAAATTGAAAACGTAATTATGCCTCTAGAATTATTTGGAGAGACGAAATCTTTGAACGACAACTATAGAATAATGTAAGTGTTATCAAAAATGTGTTGAAGATCATTTTTATGCCCTTTACTGCATTCAGTAGCGTGGTGATGTATGCGTGTTCCAGATTAAAGCGGCTTTGCAGTGTATTTTGAACTATCTGTTACATACAACGGATACAGGATATATTTGGCTTTGGCCGTTTGGCCGTTAGCGGAATGACCTGCCATGTTTGCATAAAAATATGACTACTATTAAAGATAACGAGGGGAACATCAAGTAGGGGGAGACGGTGGTGCGAATTATCGCAATTTTAGTTTCGATAAATGTGGTATTTGCTTGAATTGCGCCCCCAGCTAATAATTTGCAGATTGAATTTATTGTTGGTGAATTCTGACACGAATTAAATAAAATGTCAACGAGTTTTTATACAACCGCTTGGCAAATTCGAATACTAATGATTACCATGAGTTTCTTTCTTACCGAGCTTTTCAATACCACTGCCAATGTAATATTGCTTAAAATGTGTCATATACATTATATTTAATATTTTTAAAATGTTGTTTTTATATTTTACATGCAAACGAAAATTAAATTAAATTTTGTATGACATACGTGGTCTGTCCCAAAAGTAATGAGAATGATTTTAATACGCAGCTTAGAAGGACCAGGAAAAAAAGTGGTGGTTGAGGCAGGTGTAGGGGGAACCCAGGTATACAGTTATACCATACTCGGTTAAGTCCGCGCCTTTTTACCAGTTGGAACGTTAGCAAAGTGCGTAGTAGTTTTGGTGTCATGTCAGGGGCGAAAATGCAGATCAGTCTGGAGCAGCGCTACGCGTTCAAGTTCTGCGTGAAACATGAAAAATTTGGTTCCGTAACGTTACAGTTGTTGAGAACAACTTATGGAGATGCTATTTTGTCTTCAGCCCAAATCTTCAGGTGGCACAAGGCGTTCAAGGACGAAAGAGAAAGCTTTAAGGAAGAACAGCGTGCAGGGCGTCCTTCAAGTTCAAGAACTGAGAACAATGTGGCTCGTGTGAAGGCTGTTCTAAAAAGGACCGACGTTTGAATGTGCGTTTAATTGCAGAGGAGGTAGGACTACCGATAACGGACGTCCACCGAATCATTACTGAAGATCTGCACATGAGAAAAATTTGTGCGAAGCTGGTTCCCAAAAATTTGTCCCATGAACAAAAGGACAATCGTGTGTTGGTTTCTCGCGAACTCTTGGATCATGTCATGTGGCAGCGAGTGATAACCGGAGATGAAAGTTGGGTTTTCGAGTACGATCCCACAACCAAAAGACAGAAGTCACGAGTGGCACACTTCCAGTCACTTGGTCCAAAAAAAGCCCACTTGAGCAAATCAAGAGTGAAAATCATGCTCAATTTTTTAAATTCAAAGGGAGTTACTCAAAAAGATTTTTGCCACCCGGACAGACTGTGAATCAAACATTTTACGTACAGGTACTCGAGAGTTAAAAAAACAGAGTTGTGCGTGTCCGCCGTGAAATTGCAAACACGTGGTTCCTTCACTACGACAATGCGCCAAGCAAGACATCAATCGCTGGCACAAAATAATATTACAACGCTTCCCCAGCCACCGTACAGCCTTGACTTGGCTTCGTGCGATTTGTTTTTATTCCCCAAGCTTAAAACCCACCATCATTTTGGGACAGTTGAAAACGTCCAGGCAGCTGCGACGAGAGCTATAAGCAGCATCTCAAGCAAAGACTTCCTCCACTGTTATGAAGAGTGGCAGCAACGCTGGAATCGCTGTATTCAATCACAAAGAGTCATTTTAAAGGCGATAAAGTGTAATAGCATGCATGTCCAATAAAAAAAATATTTTCAAATCATTCTCATTACTTTTGGGACAGACCACGTATTTGCCAGAAAAAACGTAGTTTGTGCTTGTTTTTCAAAATTCGCTTAATTCATAAAGATCGAAAATATGCTTTAAACGAATTGAAAATTAAAGAAGCCAATGAATTAGAAAATCACTATTTTTGTGCTATACAGGGGGATTGAAATTCGAGTTTAAGCATGGGGATCTCGCTTATTATAATAGCCAGAATATAGGTTTTAATTTGGCAAAGTTGCTAAATTTGGTGCTCATTAATAATACCAAGAGAAATTGGAAATATCTCAAACGATATCTACGCTCATTTTTAACATCTAATTCTCATAACAGACACCAAGTGATTCTCTTCGATCTATCCAGTTTCTAGAATTTAGCACTTGCTATTTTTTCTTGAGTATTTTTTCAAGTTCTTTGCTTAAAACTATTATAGCAGCATGAACAGCCTTATTTAATTCTGCAATTTTCAGATGGGCACTAAGATCTCACAACGAATGCAGGAAGGTAGGTACTTATCGCTTTTAACCGTATATGCTTTTAACTATTCCCATGTAAACAAACTTACATGGTAAGCCTATTTGCAATAAGTGCAAGCGGCTTGTAAACAACACGGCTTATTGCATGGCTTAAAGCAGGAACATTTTTGATTTTGACTTTTTGATGTAATTTTCCTTAAATTATGATGTAACTTTACACGGAAACGTTAGCGAAATATGTCATTTACTCTCTTTAATAATAGGATCAAATGACTTGCCGTGCTATAATTGTCTACTGACAGCTCTCCACGAAATGTATATAAAAACTAAACTTCTTTCTGAATATGACTAGTGTTTTTAAAATGTTACAAGTCTTCTACCGTACCAGATTTCACTGCAAAAAGTTAACAAAAATAGTTGCCACTGTCCACTGTGAATGAGTTATATGTCTTTTCCAAAATAGCAACATATTCGTAGTAATCAACTAATTAACGACCGCATGTGAAACATATCAAATATAAAACTGTTGTAGTTTAATTTTAACTAGAAACGGTTTGAACGCAAGCAATACAATCGCCGCAGACAGACATTATATAAATATGGAATTTGAAGAACTTAATAAACTTAAAAAGCGTATTTTATTGTCAACAGACGAGATTGCACGATAATTAATTGAATAGATGTCTCAAGTTTGATTTAACGTTGGTACGGAGATATTTTAATATTTTATATTTCGTATCACGTACTGAGTATATTTTCCATTAGTTGGGATTTGCTGAAGTGAGTTCTAAAGTCTAATTAAAATGCGCCGCGATTTGCTTGTCTGTTTCGTAATGGCATGGAACGTCTTAACAAGCTGTTGTTTTGTTTATTCGCATTAAAATGCAATACTAACGCAAACTGTAATTAACGGTAAACTGAATTATGAATTTGTTAGAATAATATGATTTATGCCCGAGTTCGTATAAAATTTGAGATTAATTAGTGAACAAAACTTTGACACAAATGTAAGCATTCATTAAAATCTCGAATAATTTCGAGTAGTAAATATCAAAAGTTTCAAATCATTGTAGCAATTCACTATAAAATGATTTAGAACTTCTCATTCTGTCGTAAATATTGTTTTATTGTTTTGCCTTTTACCTATACACATCCATGATGTTGATTCAGAGAATATTGTGCGTAACAGCAATATCGTTGCTATGTAGAAATGAAATAATCTTAGGTGTAATAAAATATAATTTATGCACGTTACGTTGATTATTTTGTATTCTATCATAGTGTATGAGTACACTGTCGTCTGACTAATTTTGCATTTGAAGTTTTTAAATGCGTCAGGATTGCGTAATTTTTTAAATTTGAACTCATAATATCTCTAATTAGTTTAATCTACTTGTTTTAAAGTTTTGTGTCGGGCAGAAGAAACAAAAAAGAGGAACTTGATGGGTTTGGATTAACGGTAATTTAAATTTTAATTGGTAGTGGACTGAAAGCAAAATTAGTGGGAACAATAACATTACTGAGCACAAAATTTCAAAATATTACGTTTGCTACAAACAATAATTATTGCAAAATAAAAATTATGACAACTAACTTATCTTTGGCAACATTTTTACAGCCATTTCTTTTCAGATTTTCTTGAAGACATCTTAACTGTTTGGTCGTGTTCTTGACAGATATGGTAAAGTTAGACTGGCCCTGTTTCTCGAAACTTACAAGCCTTGTCCGTAGCTTAGCAACACGTGTAGTTTTCCCATTGAATAAAAAGTTAAAGGAATGAGCGTTATAGCGATTCTAAGGCGTCCAGGTTAGCCTCTCAATATGGCGGATGCATGTTTCCACTTCTCAGTGGCGTATCTAACATTTTTAAATATGTATTGATTAATGCAAGTATTTGCTTTGTTTTGAATTGAGCCTGTTATTTACTTATTTATTTCTTGTTTCGTGGTTAAAGGAATTAAAAAAACGACAGCATATTTCAATATTTGGATTGTTTATTATGAGAGTTAAAAAATATGCTGCACATAAATGAACGCCACTGATATGACATACCATTTTGACAGACCACATCAAATTTTCAATACATGATTACACTACAAAATATTAATGTCTACTTACCTATGAAACGTAATCTTTTAATCTTCAACATTTTTTGACCTAGTAAGACTACAATATCTGCAGCTAACCATTGTAGCACACAAAAGTCTAAATTTCTTGAATGTTTGACCTGTCAATACCGGCCGCCATCAGAGGCCATTTATGTCGTCATTTCCGTTGCCGCTCAAACGCTGCAGTATAGTATTAAAAGCTCCTTCCTTTATCTTTTTATTCAATGAGTTTTCCATTAGTTTCCATGGTAAATAGAGGTTTATAAAAATTATTTAAGCATTTATTCATTGGACCTGTTTGATAAGACAATTACTAAATCCTATAAACTATTTTTTTGTATGTTTACAGTACGACACTTGGTTCAACGGAAAACGGTTTCAACCCAATTTTTTTTTAAAGTTAAAAATTAGACAGGTCTGTACCTATTTTTTTTATTAGCGTCCTCTTCGCGTACCTAATACATTGACAATCGGTTTTTAGGAGTTTGCAAGGAATTAAACTCAATTGTATCAGATCGTGGCCCTGATAAAAAAAAAATCGATTTAAACGTAAGAATGGTAAACTACATCTTAATTATAAAAAAGGGTCAAAATTGTATAGGCAAAAGATAAAATTATAACTTTCTTGTTTTTTTCTATCAATCTAATCTCCAAGCAAATTTCTTCAGACTTTTCAAAGTTTTTAAATGTTAAATATTTTTGAAAGTACTGTGTTTTCATGAAAATGCAATTTTCACGAAAACTGTTGACTTTTATAACCTTATATATTTTTTGAAGTAAATTTGAAGAGGAATTTAAAAATATACAAATATACAGATAATACAGAAAAATATAACTTTGATATGCCACTCATTTTTGGAGCAAACTGTAGGTATGATTGAAAATATTTTTAAATTATAGCCCTTATTGACTTTCATAACCTAATTGCAACAGAAGTTGGAGAATATATGCCGTTTCGCCATAAAACTCTTGGACCCATTTTGTAGAACAGACTGTATGGGAGCGCAACAATATTATTGGATATACGGGAAATCCGCTTGGTTTGCGAAGTATTCATTGCTGATGCATTAAACTTCGATGTATGTACTACAAATATGCGAGGAGCAATCCCGATGAATACATTTTTTTTCTAGTCGCTACAAATAAACTATGAACTTAAGGCGGTGTAGACAAATTTAATGTAGGGTCTAATTTAATAATTATACCGGAATATTATTCAGTTTATGCCTTGCCTTAATACGACAGATCCTAAATATTAGGAATTTTTGTAGCTGTTGGTAAATGTACATAAAACTTCCTTATCGTTTAACTTTAAACGGAAGGGAGGCATGAGTAAACAAATTCTTCCGAGGTGCACACCCTTGGGGTTTCTTCCATATGTCAGGTTTCTACTTTCTAAGTTTATTTTCTTCAATATTACAGCTTAACGCTCAAAACTACACACATTCTTTTATTTGCACACTAAGCATAATTTGCTAAATGTTTTTGAAATTTACGTAATCAATGCGTAGTGGTGTAACGATGACATTTATTTCGTTGAACCGGACTGCTGTAACGCACACCCATAATACAAAGATTTTGAGCTTTTCCCATAGTCATTTTGACCTCATTTAGTTTAATCGCCTTATACGAGTTAAGCGTGGCGAGGACAATTTTGTGCTTTGTTCCCAATAAACCTACTCGCACATTAAAAAACTTGGTCCACCTTGTACTCTGCTTCAGTTGATCAAAATTCCTAGAACTTCAGCAGAAATACTAACCAGGGAAGGTCACGATACGGTGTCGCTACAGTTTAATTAAGGCTGTGTTGTTTATTGCATTAAGAACATCAAAACTAAATGTTTTGCAGTTATACGTGCCACTGGCCATTTCCTTCGGAAAAATAGGGAAAAAACTGAAAAGTATTTGTTGCGATGGCGTTGGCCATGAAACCGTCAAAGACAAAATCTAATTTTTTTTATTTACCAATGCCCGACACTTGTTAGGATCTACATAAGTGCAAACTTTGAAAAATGTAATAGTATAACCGGGTCAGAGATTTGGAGAATATTTAATATGCAGTCAAACTTCTCATCATCACCTACACGTTTTAAACCTTCTTGGTTTGTTACGTCATCATGTCCATTCATCTTAGTCTCGGGCGGCCGACATTTCGTTTGCTATGGATTGGCTTGTATACAAGTTGGTTTTTAGGTGCTCTGGATCTATCCATTTGCCGTAGGTGCGCTTTCCACTTTCTCGGTGTTTGTTTATTTCATCATTTTGGTTGAAGATATCTAATTCCGTTCAAATGTCTTCATTGCTGCGATGATCTAGGAGGGAATAACCAGCTACTGGTCGGAGGAACCTCATTTTTGTGTTCGCAACCATAGAGTAGCTCTGGGGCCGCCATAGCTTTGTAGAATTTGAGTTGGGTTTCTTTTATGGCTCCTTTAAGAGTTCTCATATATTTTTTTATTATTGAGGATGTTGGTTCCCGGATGTAGCACCGCTTGCTTTTTCTTGCGTTTGTTGGGCCCTATTGTGGGCTTTGTCGAAGGCGACGTTTCGGCACACTTGCTGTTTCATCTTCAGATGTTAACCGTCAACTACAAAACGTCTGAAGATGGCATCAGCGAGTATGCTGATACGTCGTTACCGACAAAGCCTACACCAGGGCCACAAAACCGCAAGACAAAGTACGTGGTGCAACATCCGAGATAAGACATCTTTAAATTGTAAACATATTGGCATATTTTCACAAGATTCCAAGAGTAGGCGTTGAATATGATATATTATTGAATATATTTTCTATCATTTATCTCAATAAACGGTTTATTCGTGATACAACCGTTGTAATATTGCACCCTAGATTTGCAAATCATTGCCTATTATGACTAATAGCAACAAAAATGTTGAAACGATACTAATTTTGTTCTATTTTAATTAGTTTCCGTTTCTAGTATTAAAAGTTTTTTTTTTTTCACAAATACCTCCTGTAATGTTAAATAAGGTGGTCTATTACTGTTTTTATTTGATGTAAATGGCCAGACTCCAGAAAAGATGACTTTAACAAAAGCAAAATGATTGTGTTCGGCGTTACATACATACACTGGACAAGGTAAGGTAATTTAACTTACATTAATAAATTACAATGAAAACAAAAACGTAGTGTACCGTCTAATGTATAAAATGTAGTCCTTTAAAAATGAGTTTTTAAGCAGAAACGAGCAGTTTTTTAAATTTAGGCAGCTGCTACACATAAAACTCGCTTATCTTTATAAACAGGGCCGTTCACAGAAAATTCGGGCCCCGGGGAAGCAAAAGACAACGGGCCCCCCTTTCCTTTAAGACGCATTTTGATATACAGGGTGATCCACATAGAAGGGCCACTATTGGGATCTTGTAAACGATAAGAGCTACAAAGAACTTTAAATTAGACAAATTGACAAATATTGAAACATATGAATGCTTTCATTTTACAGTGCGCAAAAAAATCTACAACTTTTTCCCCAAAAATATTTTTGTACCAACAAGTGTAAAAAATGCCTATTTTCATTTTTGTTGATTATCTAGCGTGCCATGAAACTTTTTAAAAACATTAAAGCATCACTGAATAGGTCTCAGAAAAGGGAACAAATTGTCTAATTTAAACTTCTTCGTGGCTCTTACCGTTTACGAGATCCCAATAGTGGCCTGTTCTTCTATGTGGACCGTGGACCAATTACAAATACAGAGTATTATTTAAAAAATCAAATTTAAGTATAACATGCAGAACTTCACACAGAAAGTGTAAGTGGACCTGTATTTATTGTCCCAAGCAACAGTTGTCTCTATTCCTGATGGATGCTGGAAGTGAACTTGATATATTCGTGGCTCTGTCAACCGATCACTACGTGACACCAAGTTAAGTGTATCTACGGTCTACGGTGACGGCCTTTTTAGTACCAGTGAAACTGTAACGATACTTGTTTAGTGCGCTAGAGTGACAACAAAATTTATTATTTACGTTATATTTTTTTGATCTGAGAATGTTCCGAGTCAAAACAAATTTCATAACATCTAAAACATTTGAAATTTTTAAACAGCAACAGGAACTTTAAATCTTGAATGCAAATCGTAATTGAATATTATAATTTTTGATTGTAAAGCGACTAATATTAAAAATTATTGTGAAAACAGTGTCCGTTACAAGACTTTTTATTGGTAACTAAGCAAATAAAGTTTGCAAAATTTCATAGTAAGATAGGGATAAAAAACAAGCAAAAATAAATGTTTGACTACTTATATTTTTATGTGACAAAAGCAAATATTACCCAAATTACGTCCATCTTCAACATAAAATACAAATACTTGTCTTTCCAAAAGTAATCGAGAATAAACTGTAAAAATGTATACTTATTTAGTATTAACTTTTACCTTAAAATCTGTAAAAAAAAAAAACAACTTTAAATTTAAGATTAAACATACTTACCATATTTTGTGACTATTATCGTTTCTGTTGTTGCCATTTCCTCGATAAATTTTAATAACTTTTTTTGATTCTAATATATATTAATTTTAAAAAACGTTTAAAACAATTCGCTTATTTTAAATTGACAGAAACTGAAATGTAAATTTGGGTTTTACTAAAAACCTTCCGCACAAAACTTGTGACGCAACTGTACACTGTAAATTACTGTAAGAATTTCTGTTTAACACTCAGTGTTCAAAAATGTTACATTAAGAGAGAGTCTAGAAAATTTGATTAATGTTCTTACTTTCCACATTTTAACTATAGCCAATTTATTTTAAAAATACAATTTTTGAAACAATATCTACAATGTTAGTTACGAGAAAATTATTTGCCGAAAAAAACATTGCAATGGAAAGTTTACAATTTGATCACCAGAACGTTTACTAAACACGTGTAGTCTACATCCATCCGTTAGCGATAGATGAAGGTGGAGTTTATACAGCATTTAATTTATTTAACCCAAAAGCAATAATATCTTTTTTTCGTATAAACGTCTACAATTTTGAATGTTGGGTATTCGCCTGTTCTTAAACAATCTTGTGGTGAATATAAATCAAGATTAGCGAATCTAAGTATATGGGGAGGATTAGATCAACAATATAAAATCTTCAATCAAGGCATAGTAGAAAAGTATTATCGTTGGTGGCAGAATTTTTAAGGTTTACATGGTATAAAAAATTTTTAACAGCCAAAGCATAATAATTTATTTTCCATTGGTCCAAGTAGCAGTTAACAACAATATATTACAACGTATAAAACGAAATTTTATTACATAAATTTACAATTTTATTATTTACAATAATATTAGCATGATCCTTCTAGTTGATATGATTACTTCTTCAATGGTTATACCATCTTCAGTCATAAACTATTTTTATTTAGTTTAATCGACTAACTTGACACCTAAACAACCGAATTATGCACTATACTATATTTATCGAGTTTAATTTAGAGTTTTATGTAATATATAAAAAGTATGCTATTTTTGTAAAGCCAATATATAAAAGTAACCAACTTAACTGTATGTTATGCGTTACTAAACCCAAGCAGTGGATTTATGGGGTGGAGTTGTAGGAAACAGGTGCCTCGATGTTCTCATTTACAAAATTTATTACTTACTATCTAAAACATTATAAACAAATTTCTTAAAATATTTGTTATTTTTCTTGTACATTATGATTCCAAGCTTTCTTAAACTTATTCGTTGACCGATTTTTTATAACCTACTCTTATTCGATTTAACTTTGGTACCACCCCAAGTTTAAATTATAAATTGAATAATTTAGTGTAAAATTGAAGACTTGTGATCTGCAATCATTGCCTTATTTGTTAATAAGTCACAGCTGCTTAATACATTCAATGCAGAAATATTTAAAAACGTACTCATGCATTAGGTACAGGGATTTCACAAGAGACGTAACTATGTACTGTATAAGTTTGTTCCAGCAGTGCATTTTGTACTAATCCGCGTACTGATACATAGTGCTTTATGCACTTGCGTCAACTATGGACTAATAAATGTATAAGCCGCTGTTGGGACGCTTTAATGACATGCCTAACTGCAAAAGTATATTATTACATAACAAGAGTTGTCAAATAGTATATAACATAACAAGAGTTGTAAGAAGCATATTACGCACGAGTGGAAAAGTTGCGCACGGAGTCGCGTAGCGGCGAGTGCGAATTTCCACGAGTGCGTAATTGCTTTACAACTCGTGTTTCGTAGCATACTTTTTCTACGACCACATAATACATACAACTATCGTTTTTTTTTTGGCTAATAGTAAAGACACTTGTACGTACACTGTTAACAGTTAAGTTTGACGTGAGTCTACTTTGACATTTCTAGAAAAGCGTGCTTTTTGCTTACGGTGCGTAAAGACTTACTATGCATGCAGGCTGTACCGTAATGGTCATTTACAATAGTGGTCGTAAAAAAATGACATTTGTGTCTACTGTGTTCATTGGAGTTTAAGCATCAACTGCGCATGTCTATAAAAGTCCACCTATAGTTCTAGTACTATTTTCACCGTCCATAAACTAGTTCATAAATTTATACGATAATCGCTAAAACATCCGTATAATCGTCTGATGAACTTTCAGATACCATGCTGGAACGCTAAATCGATACTGCGCTAATATCTGATCCTTCATCGGATTGTACATAGTCTTGCTGGAACAAACCTTTTAGTGCAATATTTATGCATACAATCATTGAGAAAATAAAATTCAAGTTGTTTTATTAATATAGTTGAAAGGTTTTAGTCGCTAGATATACTGCTCATGAACCAAATTTGTTTGACTGATCATTAGTGCTTAATGTTGTATGAGGTAGGTTAAAAACTGCAGCGTTACTTATTTTGGTAAAAGTAACAACGAACGTAGAATAATAATCATTACCTTAACATTTTATTTGATTTGCATATCTTATATTTGTATTTGATTTGTGACTATTTTAATTTTAATACGAATGTTTATTTTATATTTATTTAGTATTAAAGTTTATTTTATTTTTAACTTTACACCTTTTCCATTTTTATAATTATTAGAATTTACTCACGTAAATGCAAGCCTGTAAATTATACAAGATACACTACTTCATGTAAAATTTATTTAAGAGTCACAGGGTTGTCGTTGGATATTTTAAATTTATATTTAATTGTCGATTCGTTTGTGTTTTTATTATAAGTACACATGTGCGTGATGGATTCATATGAAATTAAATTCGTAGACAAATGCAATGTATTCATGGAAATAAATTATTTTACATAGCTATGGCACGAAGTAATATATTTGCCCGAAAATTAACATTACATATATCGGTTACTTAAGTATTTCAAGATCCATATTATCAAAACATTAAAATTTACTTAAAAATGTTATGTACACGTTACAAATTGTAATGTTTATTTGTAATTTAGTAAATTTTCATGAAACTGGGCAATAATTTCAAAATTTTCTTATTGCGTTCCTTTAAGCTTTCATCTGATAAAATTTACATAACGATTTTGTGGCAGTTTTTGTAACTTGCCGTCTTAATTTACTTGACCTTTTGCGTACGTGCGAGTTCCGTTCTTAAAATCGCACAATAAATTTACGTGAATCTGCATATTTAGATATACGCAAGGCAACAAGTTTTTTCAGTAATAAATGCAGAAATGTTCACATTTTGCGACTTTCCAAGCCACCATCAGTCTTGCAAGGTCTGTCAGCACTGACACACAGTAGTACACCTATTCTGACATCTTCGTCCAAAGGATGATACAGGTACAGAAATCACACAATCAATTAGATCAGTGATAAGCAACCATTTTTAGTAGCGGGCCGAAAGTGAAAACCTTATGATCCGTATGGACTCTAAAACCTAATTTATTACTTTTTAAATATATATTCTGTACTACATACGGTCTCTAACAATGATTTTATAGATTTATACATTGTGTTAAACGAAAAAACTTTTTAATTTGGCTAATTAAACAATCTCTGAGAGCCGCATTTAAATAATTGATGCGGCCCACGGGTTGCTCATCACTGAATTAGTATCAAGGAAATGTTGGATATACTTAAATTTATATACAGGGTGTTTACCGGGAATCGCATGGTTTTGTATTGGGTAGTACACGGCAAGTAGTGGGGGGATGGCGGTTGGGAAGGTCCTATTGTGTAGAGGGGAGTTAGAAGTTTCAGTTACACGCAAGATGTGGGATCTTAAGCACCGCGCTACGGCCCCACACTGCTAGAATTTCGATGGAACGTGTCCGACAAGCTATCCCTGGAAGAGTAATCTCTCGTTTTGGAGATGTTCCTTGGGCCCCCCGACCTGACGATCCCGGACTTCTTTCTTTGGGGTTTCTTAAAATCACGTGTTTACGTTAAAAAACCACGTACATTACCAGAGTTGAAGGAAGCCATCCGAAGAGAAATCCAAGCCATTCCACGAGAAATGACAAGATTCAATGCGTAACTTCAGGGTACGTCTGGAAACATGTGTTCAATCGGAAGGGCGCCATCTACGCGATGTTATTTTTGCTACTTAATTTTTTGTAAGATTTTCTTAAAATTCCGAGTTTGTAGAACACATTGTTTAAAAAAAATAAATTTTTGGTTCAAAATTTAAAAAGTTGTGGCTTTTTGAAAACTATGCGATTCCCCTGTATAAACCTTGCGCACATGAGGTGGTCAATTGTATGCATAAAAAATTAAATAGTTCTTCTAATCTTATCGTTAATATGAGCAATAGAAATATTTGCATACACAAAAAAAATGGATATAACACAAAAACTTTTTCATCGTTTTGTTAAAATAAACTTACGAGGGCGTATTGAAAAGTAAGGTCTCCAACGATGCCATTTCCGAACGCGAGTTGCTAGGCGAAATTTGACAACAGCGCTGCATTCCTTGGTTCACCCACCACAGTGTAGAACCATCCGCGAGACCTTGGAACGCTAGGTCGCTGCGTAGCAGCCGTTAAGGATGGGGCTCCCGCTTAGCTCGCCCGCCAGGTGCGAACTGCGCTCAGTCATTCGATTTTTGAATGCAAAAAAGGTTTCTCCGATAGACATTCATCGCCAGTTAGTGGAAGTATACGGTGCGAATTGTATGGACATAAAAAACGTGCGGAAGTGGTGCCGGGAGTTTTCTGAGGGCCGGCAAACGTCCACGATGAGCAGCGGTCGGGGCAGCCGAGTTTGCCGGAATCAACGGCAGCTCGAATCGACGAGATGGTGCGCAATAACCGGAGAATAACCCTTCATGAGAAGTAGCCACACTCTTCATTAAGACCTTCCCTTATCCCGTACACTTTCACTAACTGGCGATGAATGTCTATCGGAGAAACCTTTTTTGCATTCAAAAATCGAATGACTGAGCGCAGTTCGCACCTGGCGGGCGAGCTAGGCGGAAGCCGCATCCTAAACGACTACTACGCAGCGATTGAGCGTCCCAAGGTCTCGCGGATGGTTCTACACTGTGTTGGAGGAACCAAGGAATGCAGCGCTGTTGTCAAATTTCGCCTAGCAACTCGCGTTCGGAAATGGCATCGTTGGAGACCTTACTTTTCAATACGCCCTCGTATATGCCGCGCGGTTACATGTCGGGTACCGTGACAATAATACTTATTTGTAACATTACATTAAAAAATGAAACGATAATAAATAGCAACTGCGGTAAACTTTCAATCCATGGAGGTATATATTTTGGTCAGTGAAGTTGTTATTTACACTTGTCCAGTGCCCATATCGGTGCGGTCAACCCAAATAAAACGGATACAATTTTCATATTGATTTCTCATTTGTTCATATTAAAAATTGCTTACTTTTAAGCATACGTTAAAAATTATATTAAGATAAACACCTTACAATTCAAATAAATTTACTGAAAAGTAAAAATTGTGTACCTATGTATATTTAACACGTCTGCACTGCTTTACTATTATCGCGTTTTTACAGAAACTAATTCGTTTCCTAAATTTAAAAGTAAAAAAATTTGTTAAGGGTAGAACAAATTTAATGGCTATTGTGATCAAACACGCGTGAATAACTATTTTAGTCTCTGAATATGTTGTGGAAGGTTGAATGAAGGTTTACTATGAACATGATGTCGCGTACATGCTACACAAAGTAAACGATATTACTTTGTATATGAAAGTTTAATACTTCGCTAATAATGCTATACGTCTCTGTGAAACTTTTCAGCGCAAAACAATATTTCACGAAACGAAGTATTCAAAAAGATCAACAATAAATTCAAGGCACAGAGGCAGGCGCACAAGCGCTACAACAAAACGAATAAAATGCCTACAACTAGGATTCATGTTTACGAATAAACATTAATATAAGATCACGTAGGTATTATTTTAGAATTGTAGGGTAAAGCTATGTATCACATAATGCTAAAATTGTTATTGTCGTTAAATGCAATAAATATTAAATGTCAATTGAGGTCTGCGTTATAACCAAGATTCTTTCTTTGCAGAAACAGATGTATTTCACGAAATGTGGGCCTATCGGATTCATTTCTCTGCCAGCATTCGCACATAAGATCGTATATCTCCTTGGGGCAGTTGATTGGCACATTCAAGAGTATCTACACATAAAAAGTAATGGCCATAGAATTTTCATCACTGCGAACCCTAGGTTACTCACATGTTTGCCGTTATCTTGGTAGAAATAAGTGACATTTTCTATAACCTTTTCATCGCTGAATTCTTCAAACGGTTGCTCTCGAGCGAATGTCAGTATTTCCCACAATGTAACAGCGAAAGACCACACATCACTTTTAGTCGTAAACTTTCCCTATAGAAAACATATCTTGGAAAATAATCAATCATTTATTTTTTATTTAATTACCAAAAGGACGCTTTCCCATGCCATCCATCGAATTGGCAAAGGCTTTGAGTCTGCTACCAGGCAATAATCGTTCACATACAATTGCCGACCAGCACCGAGATCCGACACCTTGATGGAATATTTCCTCCCCACGAGGCAATTCCTAAAGGTGATACAAAACAAACATATACAGGAAACATGATTTAATCCTAATGCGACGTACTAAATTTTATTGATAATGTTTTATTGCACAGTATGATTAGTAGATCCTTATAATTTATAATTAGCTGTCTCCCTGTGGTCCGGTGGTTAGTAACTAATTCTGGATTATAATCTTACCGTAAGTAAATATGTACAAACATGATGATTGACAATTATTAGAAGATAAGTCATTTTAAATGCAAAATTTTGTAATTTTAATGCGCGTTTAGGTAAATTTTATGCTATTAGATACGTATAGGTATGCCGTATTTGGCGGACCATAAGACGCACTTTTTTTTTGTAAAATAAAAGATCGATTTAAAATTGGGAAGTGTTTTATGTATACATATTATTATATCTTTCGACCATAAGACAACCCCTAATTTTAAATCGATCTTTTTAAAAAAAAAAAAAGTGCCGCTTATAGTTCGCAAAATATGGCATATACGTATCTTTTAAAAATTGTCTTATAAACGTGGACTGCATTCTATAGTTCGAAAAATAAGGTATGTAAATCGACATTAATACGAACTGATTTTATTTTGAAAACCTCCACACATACTTGGGCGATAAGAATTTATTGTAAAATTTGTAAAAATTAAATGTTAATTCTTAAAAGACAACAATGGGGTGACTACGCTAATTGATGTAATATCTACATAGATAGTAGGTAATGTTTTCGGCCGAAAAACTACACAAGATCGACAAAGCAACTTAAATTAGAGCAATATAGGTTAAGTAGAACTGAAAATAAAAACAGTACGTTTATATAACGGGCTACTGTGAAGTTGGCAACACTTAATAAGTAAGAAATTGCATTTCACATTGTTGGAGCTGCTCAACGAACGTTGTTTGTATGGCACTGATTAGTTCTTAAATTGTTCTCTTAACTTCCTTATTGTATTCTTTGACTTGGTTTTTAATGTGCATTTTAAATAAAATTGGTTAAGAATGTTTTATAGAATCAATATTCTTAGGAAATAAACAAGTTCAGTTGTAAAAACTCGCTTAAATTTAAACTGCAAATGTAGTTTCTATGGTTGATGTTGATTAGTTGCCGAGAATTATTCATCGATCAAAATTTGACGCAGCTTTGTGTTACTGGGCTCACAATTCGTCTGATTCTGATTATTTCTACCAAGCAGTGTTAAATCAACAGGTACCTATTTGATTTATTTTGTTCTTAAAACTACCAATTCTCTTTGTAAATTGGCCACCGAAAGAGTAAAATTAAAATGCTTTATACTGCAAACTGGTTGTTGGTCAAAGTCTATAAATTGTTGAACACATTTTAGGAACAGCGCCATTTAGTAATAAAGTAGATTTACCTTGCGGCCAGGTCCTTGTGAATAAAACGTAGTGATTCGAGATATTTCATTCCCGATGCAATTTGCGTAGCCATGTATATAAGGCAACCATAACTGTAATCAAAGTTTGTAACAAAATAGTTATATACAACTTGGATTATCCACTTAAGTTTGGCGCCTACCTTAAGGTATTTGCGGAACAAGTGAGTGGCATTGCGGTTTCCGCTACGTGATCTTGTAGAAACTGACACAGATCCCCCATTTCCGTATATTCCCGCACAACACAAACAGGTTCACTATCTAAGCATGCTCCAACTAACTTCGCAACGTTAAAATCATTTAATCGAGCTAAACTCTGTACTTCTTTATTAAATTCTGTTCGATAAGATTCAAGTCTTAAAGTGTACACAACCACTAATTTATTTTCACTATTATCGGAATTTAACTGTAATTCGCACAAATGCACTTCACCGAATTTCCCGTCTCCTAGTTTTTCGATTATTCGCAAGTGTTCACGAGGGAACTCTTCAAATTCGACGTCTTCGTCGCGTCCCAAGTAATCATCTGGTTCTGGACTCAAGGGTAACGTGAAGTGATGGTCGACTTTGTAATCCTTTGGCCCTAATGATGCATCTGATGCCGAATAAGAAGACGCTTCTCGAAAAGAATCACAAAACTGTTGGTCTGAGTAAGTTTCGGGAGGTGGTGGAACAGGAGGAGGCTTTGGCAAGAAATTTAACAGTGAAGGAGGCCCGCGGGTTGGCGTGCTCATTGACTGATTATTGGGTTGCCTTAATGTGTCATTTACTGAAACATATTCTTTACGGACAATATCAGGAACATCTGTAATAATATATTATGCACACAGAATATCATTTAAGTACGTTTAACGTAGGCTTTTATTGAATCGTTCAGTTTCAATAAATTTATAGCGAAAGATTTAAAATGGCTTTTAATTTAAACTGATTTATGTTGCTCTGCACATTAAAAAAACATTTCTTCCAGCAGTGTATTTTGTGCTATTTCTTGTACATGAACTGGTTTATGAGCATGCGCCAACCATGGACTATTGGCCGCTTCTTGAACGCTTTAACGACATTCCCAACTGTAAATGACATTTGTGTCTGCTGGGTTTATAGAAATGCACGCATCGCAAGTGTAAAAATATAGATACTAATTAACCAGTACTAACATAGGACTGGGAGAACGATTCATAGCAATTAGAAGCCACGTTAGTTGTGAGCAGCAGCAAATCCAGTGATGTTCTTGTCTTTTTTTATGTACCGATTTTATCATCCACAAACTAGTTCATGAATTACCCGATAACTGCCGACACAGTCGACTGACTAACAATAAACTATCAGAGAACGCTAGAACGCGATATGGATACTGCGCAACTCTGATCATTCATCGAATCGTACATAGTCCTGCTGGAATAAACCTAAATATATTACCTTTGTTTTATATACACTTATAGTTTTAAATTGATTCCAAGCGCGAACAGCGCTATTTCGATTGCATTTTTTATTATCTTTTTAACATCCGCTCTTGTGTGTTAAATAAAATTTAATCCGCTTTCAATAAATTAACGAGCAATACTCGTTAAATTGAAAACAAATACGGATTATACTCCCCGCACGGTCTCCAGAGCAATAACTGGCTTTGTAGGTATATTCCAGAAGTACACGTCGCCTACTAATTTTCCAGATTGACGTAATTGGAATCGGCCCGACTCTCAGTGATATTAATTTAATCGTTAACAGGATGGTTAGCGTAAAACAAACAATTTGTAGAGTATCAGTAAACTATAGCGTCTATGGAAGAAAATTTTAAGCATTTTTTTAAATTAACGAAACCGCATTAGGTATAAAAATAACTGAACAATTAACTTGTTTTCGCTAAATATATGTTTAATATAAGTTAGTTAATTACTTTTTTAGTACATTGAACGATTCAACTTTAGCTATTAGTTAATTCTCTTTAACATACCTGCATAAACAGGACTGCCAGGAATATCTTGAGCAACGTAGATATTATGGTTAGGAGATTCTTTGAAGACTGATTCCTTATTGCAATCGTCGGTCGATATCTTAAATAGAAAATTTTGTTGGCAACTATTTAATTTTTATAAACCTTAGTATTTTTTACGATAGGTACAATAATTTAAAATAAAAATTTTGCTACGAGTTACCAAGCAATGCTGCTACAAACACATTATTTTGATTTCAGTTTTAGTAAAAATATAAATAAAACAAAATCATAACATCACACGACTGCAAAGTACACACAAAATAATATTTTTAAAGGAAACATCTGCATGACTCATTGACTACATTTCTAGACATTAAAGTAATGTGTAACAATTTAGAAAATATACTGTTAGCTGTACATTTTTTAAATAAAATATTAGGTGTAATTTATAATTATTTGTGTGATTTGTTCGTTTGCATCAAAAACAATAATTTAAAACTGATATTGCAAAACATTTCTGTTCATCTTGCCACCCACTTTTATTTTACCTAATTAAAGATATTAAAAATGATGTTTAGTTTTTTTTAATAATCCAAAGTACGGAGGTAAAGTGTGTTAATAATTTTGCCAAAAATACGACTAAGTAAATGATAAAATATTGCAAATAAAATACCCTAATATTAAGAAAATGCACGAGTATGCTATACTGCAACAATAACCATGTCACGAACAGTAGTACATGTGACATGTCTATTCCTAGACATAAATATTGATTATTTTTGTAAATGTCTTAAAGCGTATGCAGTATCTAAGCAAAAGGCCAATCTACAATAGTCGGCTTAAATTTATACTATAGAGGTGGGGATCTTTTTGACTTTGGAAGGCCGCACGCCACTTCATAGATAAAAAGGCCACAGGTTCCCCAATCCTGTAACTACTAGACAATATACTATACCATAATTTATACTATAATTATTAATTATACACTATTAAATGACAAAAAAAGCTGCATTCTTTGGCCTAAAATATACGAAATTGTAATTAGTGTATATGTTAGCGGCAAAAAGTATGATTCAGCGTTCTGTAGAATGCCTAGGCATTGTGGAATCTTAAGAGAGGTGTAAGGATGAAATTACACGAAAATATATTTCACATAAAAAAATTAAATAGCAAAAATTACACAAGGAAGAAATTTCACACAACAAAAATTCACCAAGAGAAAATTACACACATTCGAAATTTTACAATAAAGTAATATCACACGCCTGTTTGTAAAAATGTTAAGTTTTAAATTTTTATGGTTAAATTTGATGCTTTTATTATTTGTAACAATTACAAAGTGATACTTGTTTTACCGACTTACATTTATCGGTTACCTATCAATATTTTATAATACCAACCTTTAATATTCGACTAAAATACATTAGTATTTGCTGTCACATTAACTCTTTAAATTTTCGTAAATTCGCATACCTATATACAAACTTCATCTTTTTTTACCTTACATGTTTTTGCAAATAAAAGTAGCATCATATTTTGTAATAAAAGTTAAAAACTTAAAATTTCGAATGGATGTGTTTTTTATTGTGAAATTTATTCCGTGTGTGATTTTTGTTATGTGTAATTTCTCCCTTGTGCAATGTTTGCTGTGTAATTTTATTACGTGTAATTTCTTCTTGCGTAATTAAATTATGTAACCCTTAGGATAATCCATTATTTATTACAATAAAAAAAAAAACTAACCAACCTTTAACCTGACTTTTATTAGTAACCAAGTGAATAAGGGTTAGGTTAAAGCTTTTTTTATTATCACACATGTCCAGGACAGTGGTCTCCAATCTTTTGTGGTCTAGGATCACTTTTTATGTCAAATTCGTACCCGAGATCTACTTTTGAAAAAATTACAAAATTATTGCCGCAAAATTGTTTTATTTATTAAATACATAACAAAGGCAAATATGGGGCAAAATCAATTATTAAATAAAATTTTTTATGTAATAACGATTTTATATTTTTAGATTTCGAAAAACTTTTGTATCCACAAATTTGTTATAAAACAAGAAATACAATATTTTGCAAAAATTCATTTCTAAACACATCAATTTCATACACAAATGTTTATGTTAAATTAATGTAAATTGCTTGTAAGATTAATTAATCAAAACATTTATGTCGAGTAAATAATTGCAAAATATTATATCAACAGTACGTTAAATGCAGATGCTTTTCCAAGTCGCTGGCCAGCGTTGTGCGATGTGCAGGTTTAATGCCGTTGTTGTCAGGGTCATTACCAATTAACTTCGCATTACGGGAGCAGTAACATTAGCAAACAAATTGCTAAAACCATACTTTGAATGTCAAGTAAGGCTATGAATTGAAGGAAATGAGTGAGCCAA
Source organism: Elmis aenea (assembly GCA_947652605.1). Taxonomy (NCBI): domain Eukaryota; kingdom Metazoa; phylum Arthropoda; class Insecta; order Coleoptera; family Elmidae; genus Elmis; species Elmis aenea. Next base: position 34,434,323 of record OX393577.1, on the reverse strand, counting down.
AAGGATGTTGTTGGCATCTTTTAGCGAGGAAACTAAATTTGCAACGCCATAACATTTATTTAAAAGTATTTTTGCTCAAGACATGCTGCAAATAAACGAGTACAAGATTTGTCGGCAATTTTAACACGACGCTAATTTGAAAAATCAAGCAAGATTTTAGGTTCATTTTAATAGAACTATTTCTTTTTGTTAAACAAACATGTTGTAGTTGTAACTTGTAACGTGTATTATTTGTTTCTCAGATAATATATAGATACATAATTATGCTAAAATTTTAATGCGTAATCACATTAATTTTTTTTAAAGATGAAATTCAAAACAAATTTGTACAATTAAGTTTGATTTTTTTATCGGTTGGGTATGTGGGATCAGACAGTACGACTCCTACACTTATGCGATAATCCGCCACTTTTAATCGGAATATGATATGCAAAGGTTTATCCGGACATGTAATAATACTTAGTTTGCTTTAAAAAATCAAAATTTACATAAAATAACATCTCGATGTACACGAAACGTGCTAATTAAAGATAAAATAATTACCTTAAAGTCGTCCTCAAATCGCTTGTTATTGCGCAATACGGTCGAATCTCCGGCTAATAGTTTCAGTCTGTGGTTTCTGTACACGACGAAGCCAATTGCCGCTAAAAGGACCACTATAACAACTGTAAGGATACCAATAACGAAACCAATGTACTGTTTCGAGTCCTCGTTAGTTCCGTTTTTCGTCGACGCTCCAACTGCATTACGATTGACTTTAGACGACGTCGTTTCAACAGCGTCTTTTTGCAAAGGATATTCTTTCCCTAATTCTGGAATTTCAATGTCTTCTTCCCATTCCGAAAAATTTCCAGTTACCACAACTACCAAAATTATAATACCATATATCGTAATATGAACACCGAAGATTGCATGTATTTTAAGTATTTGCATTTTCATTTATTTATGGAACGATAAATATGAAAACTATTATTTATATTTCACTACATACACACAAGCAAATTATTCGCTACCAATCGGGTTAAAACAAAGCGATAAATGTGAACAGTTAAACAAATTTATTTCTTGGTTAATAGATAATATTCAACATTTTATCATCACATCCATATTTTTAATATTTATTACATCTATCTATGCCTGTGAATTTTTAACCCATGCCAAAATTAGAAACAAAATGTTGATGAAAGTTAGCAGTTGTTTCAAATACAAAATTTTGTGTTAGTAAACGACTATTATCACATAATTTTATAAAATTTGGCTTAAAATATAATAATGAAAATTACACCATTTTATTTACTTTTGTTTCAAAAACACAATTGAAAATAACTTTTAAATACTAAAAAAAATAAAAAATTGTTGCAATCTTTTAACGTTGCTACTGATGCATTACCATTACTGCTTTGGGTCATCATCTATTGTACTTTTTGGTTAAATTTTTTTAAATTTAAATATTAAATACAGAGGTTCGGTTTTTTTATTTTACTATATTTAATTTACTCGCATCATTACGTGATATTTTGGCATAATTTTGCAAAATAAAGTATATTTTCGGTTAAATTCATATTGCTGATCTACTAGAAATCATCCTGTGGTTAACCGCTTGTTTCAAAAAAAATTTGGATGCCACTGGTATAGGTAAATTGAAAGTTACAAATTGAAAAAAAAATAACATTTCGATACTTTATTAATAAGCACTGTTTAAAAATGTGATTTTTATTTTTTTTAAATGTATTGTCTCAAACACTGGAATATTCATCCGACCCATTTTTAGGCAACGATACAGAGTTTAAGAAACCGCTGTTATGAAACAGGCAGTTGAAATGGTATGCTTAACTTTAAAGCCCATTAACCGTGAATCTACCAATCTGTAAAATGAGGTGAAATACAAATGACCAAGAATGGCATGTAATCAACGCATGAGACAACATTTGTTGCAATAATATACGTGTTACACAGTGATACTTTCCGAAAGCTTGTTCGCTGTTAACAGTATAGGCAGGTATATATAAACACAGGTCGTTACATGTGCGACAGTTTCATTTATTTGATGGAGATTGATATTTCTATTTTATCGTTCACAAAATGGCTTTGGCAGAAAAACAATAAATCACATGGGTGATTAGGTATACCGGTAGACCAAATAAATTAAGTTTGCTTACCGGAGTGAAACGAAATTTCACTGAGCAAAATCCATCGGGAGGCAAAATAAAGTTGGAGTTTCAGGAAACGACCGATGCGGTGATGCAGCTTGATGGTAACGTTCCGCGCATGCTCAAGCACCAAGTCGGGCATGTATGAGAAATGTACGGGTTCACCGTTGAATAAATTTCCTCCAATGCTTAAATAAGCTTTTGCATGCGAAAACACCTGAAAAACAACAATTGCGAAATAAATAACAACGTCATTGTTTCGAGTCAATTAAAATTAAATTCAAACGATCCATTACTGCTACATACCTGAACTTCTTTGGTAAACAGATTGTTTGTATGAAGATTCATGGCAGAAAAATTGCGTACTTTGTCGAACTCGAACAATATCTCCACAGGATGGCCTGTCCAACCAGGTGTGTCATTACGCCAACCAACCCACTCGTATCCTATTCAAAAGAGCCAATTTAAATGTTAACTAAAGCCTGCACTTTATAATTTAGGATGATCGTTCCTTTAGCTAATTTCAAAGTAATAATAACGATTACTATTTTCTGAATTAATTTACGTACAAGTTTTAATTGTCAATACCTCATACATTTATAACGTTTAAAGTAATTATATAATTACGAGTTTGAAAATAAGTATTTTGTATAAAAAAAACTTTGTTTATTTAAGTTCAAATGTACATACAGTGATGCGCAATAGTATGGAAACAGACATATATCTAGAATGCTATTGCAGATATTATAATAAATTTTGGTATAAATACGATAACGCTTAGATACAAAATTTCATTGTAGTATCTTTAATGATGTTTTAAATATTTGTGTTTTTATACCTTTGCGTATCACTGTATAATAAAGATCTCTACGAGAAAAGTAATGGGTAAAGTTAAAAAAAGGTTTTTTTGCCACAAAAAAGCTTCTGAGCTGGTTCACATTTAATTTCGTAATTACCAAATCTGAAGAGAGTGTATGCGTCATACAACTTCTAAATCAACAAAGTTGGTATAGAAAAGAAGACTTGAAAATTTAATCGTTAAGGTATGTATATTCGACATATATATTGCGGTATAAATCATAATTTCCGGTAACAAATGCAGTAGTTTCAAAATGTCGTTTGTTCACACGTGTTGCCGTATGTAGAAATACAGACAATATAGATACGAAGTGTATAGTTTCCCTACACAATCTTGGCAGTGGTGCTTGAGAAAATAAGTAATATATATGTAAATTCTGGAACGAAACGAAATAATCCAATGTGTTACCTTTGCCGTGCCCAGAGAGGTCGAGTCGGAAATTGTCTTGCCCTTTTTGTCCGTCCACAAGTTGCCCAAGGCCATGCAAAAGGAAACCATTTTCTTCGCGTCCATCGTATGTTCTATCAGAAAGATCTAATTCGGGACCTCTACGTACACCTTGTGGTCCCGAATAGCTAACCAACCCATCTGTAATATAGTATGTATGTTAAGGTAGCCTTCAAAACACATGTTTTTAAGAATTTACTATCAATTTTGATATCTTGTTTCTAAAACCACGATGTGTACGTAAAGCAAGCTAAGAAATTGTCTGCACAATTTTTGATTAAACATAACGTGGTAGAGCAGTTAAGGTATTGTACAAGAGATTTTCTGACTTATAATAATTTCCAAACCAAAAATTTAAGTACATATACCAACAATTATTTATAGCAATGAAATGCTCTCTTTTGTATATTCTCAGCTGCTTCAAAGAAATGTAAAAGATCTTGAAATTTACAAAGCAATGATAAACATATAAGTAACTTCAAAAGTAAATTTTTAAACAATAAAAATGACCTGATACGCTATTTTAGTTTAAAGACCAGAATGAAACCACAAAAAAGCTTAAGTAAAAGAAGAAAAGATTTATTATTCGAACTAATAAAAGGGAAAAGTATGAGATGTCATCAACAGAAGTAATAATTATTTTTTAGAAGTTGTAAAATATTCAAAATTTGAATGTAGGCGAAGTGTATTAAAATAATACGAAAAAGCTATTCTCAGGTATTCTTAATTTTTACATTTTACTAGTTATGATAACGCAATAAAACCAAATAAGTCATACGCATAAAAAACTGTATAAAAGAAAGTTTTCATGACGTCTTATAACGGAAGAGCGCGTATTATTCAAAATGGTAGGCTTTAAAAGCATATTTCTTCTAATTATCAGAATCTATACACAAATCTTATTACTTTTGTCAAATTCTAAAAGGGAAATGTAAGTGAAGTCCACAATTAAGATTGGTGACTCGCACTAAAAAAAAAATTATATTTGTTGGGTTATAAATTTGTTTAACCCCAATGTGGCATTAATCTGATAGGAATTAGACCCTTTCTTGCGTACCTTTCTGCAAGATAAATGTTTTAATAAATGTATAGAGCGTGGCCCAGATATCATAGGCACACCGATTATCTCATTTGTTTTTCTAAATTACGCTAAAACAACCTTATATTTTGTAAAATGGCAAAATAAGCTGCAAACAATATTTTAAATTCGAATTGTGTATACATTAAAGCGTAATACAAGGTTTTTTTTCCAAACAGCAGTTGTACAATTTTTAGGCAAATGCAAATGGTAAATGATTTGGTTTTCAGTTACGCAAAGATTTTAATACTTGATATGAAGATTTTTCGAGGAAAACATGAAAATATGTAAGACACCAGTAGGCCATAAAGACATTATATGTGCCCTAACGAAATTTTGTAGCAATTGTTTTAAACATAAATAAAGTGGTTTATTATGATTAACTTTCGAAAGAAAACATCTCGCACTACTTCTTAAAGTGTACCTCCTCTTCACCTTGTGGTTAAATCACAAGCATTTAGAGGGAGATTTTGACTGAAAGCACTTCCAAAAAGGGTAGATGTGGGGAAAAGCATTTGCTTTTCTCAACGAGATCGACACGCATCCGACACTAAGTATGATTTCGGATAGAATAAACAGGACGTTAGCAATTGAAAAAACCTTTGGAACCATAGTTCCAACTCGGAACAAATGGGAGCGCCAAGAAGTAGGGTTAAATGACCTAGTCTGGTATATGGACGGGTCAAAAACGCAGGGTGGCACAGGCTGTGGGATATGGAGAGCAGCTTAACTGAGACAAGGTACATATGTAAGCTTTGGACAATATGCAACCATATTCCAAGCCGAGGTGTACGCTATGCACTTATGTACAAAAACACTATTAGAAAGATACTTTAATAATAATGGAATCATCATAGTGACCGACAACCATGCAACCTTATAAGCTCCTGATTCGTCGGAAGTAAACTCAGGATTGTTCTGAACTACATCCGGGCACTTAACGTGCTAGGGAGGAGATATAACGGTAGACTGATATGGTGTCTAGGAATATAGGGGTGTACAAAGTAACGAGAAGACAGATCGCTTAGCCAAAATTGTCAGCGAAACACATTTCTTTGGACGAGAACCCGCAGTTGATACGTCCTATGAAACAGTCAAGCAATGCCTAAACGCTCATTGAAAAAAAGTTTCAGGACGATCTCATACTAAGGCTATGTTCTCATATGTCTCTAACAAAAAAGAAATGCTTAGGATGAGCAAAGTAGACATCAGAGCAGCCACACGACACTGTCGGCTAAATAAACACTTCTACATAATACGGCTCTCAGAGACTGATAAATTACTCTTCACCGTACTATAACAGTAAGAAGGATTTAAAACCCATCAGCGTACACATCTAGGGACGAGAAAAATCAACCAAGAAGAGTTAAGAAAAAGAAAATCCAGGAATTTTTCAAAACCACAGGACTCTTGCAAGGTGCAATCACTAGAGGGTATACCAAACCAATAGGTCGCAGTGTAGGAACCCGAAAAGGGACTACATCCGCGCAAATAAATAACAATAAATAAATAACTTTTCGTATATGGTAAAATGTTGTTTTATTGCCCACGAATACATGACATGTTAAAAAAAAACAAAAGAAAGATATCAATATTTACTATCAGATTTTGTTTTTTATCATCACTAGTGCAGTTTAAAAATAACCAAATACAGCATCTATACATCAACATTTCAAATATATTTGTATGCCATTTTATGTAATTCAATTATATAAAAGGTATGTTGAAGTTTTTATAAACGAGATATTTTAAGTGGTGATAATCTCTAGGTCACCCTGTATATCTATTTGAGCTCTCAATAATAAAACTTAAACCAAAGTTCCAAAACTTTAATATTTACAAGTTTCCACTTTCTGTGAAATTGTATTAGTTTTAAAATCGAGTTGTAGTTAAAGTTTCTCGCTATTGTAAATAACTCTCTGGCTAAGCCGTGCAACGTCAAAAGCCCCTTGACGTTTACTTGCTACTCAACTAAAATGTATGTACACAACGTGTTAAAGTGACAGACTGACTGCATTGTAAACATGTTTATAAAATGTTTTGTTTGAAATAAAACTTTATTTATAATGTGTAACCAATTATTTGTGCTTGTGTAGTGTAGTAGATTGAACTGAAATATTTTAAAGTTATGAAAACAAAACGGTACTGTTTAGAAGAGAAATTTGTTTGTTAAAAAGCTACTATACAACATGTCAGTGCTGAATATAAACAACAAACATAAGGAACATGGGAATCTTGGAACCGTTAGAGATAAAAGGAAGCTGAAACGACAAACTTGTGTGTTTTTAAGTTAAAGAGCAAAACTTAAATTGTGTAAATGTTTTCCAATTTCTGAAATATCTTAAACAACTGAAACCTTCAATTTTAAATTTGATCAATAACTTTCCTATTTTACAAATAAAAAATTTAAAAATTGGCATTTGCAAGTTAAGCAAACGCCTTAATTGCATAGCGTTGTAAAAACTAACGCAGCCTGCTTAGGTTTTGAGATGCGACAGTCAACTGTTGTAACTTTTTCTGGGCTCCATATTGAATTTTTATGTTACCAGTTGACAAATCTTGCAAACAATAGAACGATTATCAAACAAGAAATGTACAAAACTACAGAACAGATGGAATAAAATTATTTAATAAAATCGACTCAAAATTATGGCAGGGCAGTAAAAACACGATAAGTAGGTATAACACAAAACTTAACCCTGCATGTTGTAAAAACTGTCCTTTTTTAACTTCTTGATTCGTACGATCTCGTAGTTCAGAAATTAAATCGTTAGTTTAGCTTCTCAATTATTGTTATCTATAAATACAAATTTTGCACTATATTTATGATATGCGGTCTTCATTTGTAACTCTCATTTGCAACAATATAATAAAAACAAAATTGTTATTGATGTTTTGGCAAGTTAATAAACAAAAAAAGATGTACAATAGAAAGTGACACGCATAGTAGTTTATTTACTTAAGAAAAATATTTTTAAATAATTATTGATACTTTGTGGTCGGTCTTACCTGTCCATTTGCAACCAATTATTTCAACACGCATACACACAGTTCGGACATGATCGCTATAAGGAATAATTCGTATTCTGGATGCTATAAGAGATGGTTCCAATTTTTGATCTACCACTGTATAAGTGTTGGTGTTACCAGGAAGCAACTGTAACAAATATGTAACGTTTTTAATTCTGCAATATTTGTTCCGACAAAAACGGTTAAAAATCTATTTTTAAGTAGTTATATGGGGCAGAGCAGAGTTGCGTTGGACGGATAACCCTCATTGGGCATATTTGAATGGGCTAGTGCAAGTGCAAATGTACATTTCGATAATCATTTAATTCCTACGTATATCTATTTACATTAAATTGCTTGTAAGAACAGATAAAAGAAATTGTTTATAATGAACTAAATAACAGCCAAATCGTTAAATTTTAATTGAAAACTATATACAAATGAAGACGATGTTAAGTTTACTTGGAAAGAAGTTAATGGTCTACAAAAATTAAACATTTTATGGTGATATTGATACTTTAAAGGAGGTAAAGTGGAGCTATGCGATAAAAAGTTGTAAATATAAATTATACAGGGTGGGGCAGAATGACCTCCCCGATTTGTGAGGGGCGTAACTAGAAGCAGAGTGGACGAGCAGCAATGACGAGTGCACGAAAAGACAGCTGTGATCTTGCCATTTCCAGTTCACATCATGGCTTGGTCGGGAATACATCGCGCTTTTGTTGTCGAGGAATTTATTCAAAACGGCGCGGCGGTTCGCCGATATTGACGCAGCGTGCTTTTCGCGCTCGGCCGACACGATCCCGTTCCCGATAAAAAAACAGTTCTCTGGGGCTACCTGAAATCCAAGGTATACCAACATCGTCCTCAAACTTTGGAGGTTCTTAGGGAGATAATTACCCAAGAAGTTGCTGCTATTCCACCCGAAATGACCCGCAGGGTCCTGGAAAACTCTCGGGAGACACTAAATCAGTGTATCGAAAATAGACGTCGACACTTGAGTGATGTCATTTTTAAATCACGTTAATCTAAAACTGCATTATGTGTACTATTCAGAAATACATAGTTTTTTTTGTAGCTTTCTTGGTATGGTTTTTATTGGGTTCCCAAATCGGGGAAGTCATTCTGGCCCACCCTGTATTTAGATGCAAGTGAAACAATTATACTATCTAAGGAAGTTGACTATAACCATAAGGAAACTGAACAGTGTCTAACAGTGTCACACGAAAGCAGCGGACGACCTGTATGAACAGTGCATCGATAATTTAAATTATCTCCAACCAAACCCTAAACACTAGCGATTTTGTTATTTTCTGTTTTTCAAGCAAGGCACACTTAAGCACGTTAGATGTTTGTCCTATATCTATATGTAACTTTGCAGTAAGGCCAAAACAAATATGTTTGCACTGGCCTCTTAACTGTAACGAGTACCTTGGGGTGCTAGTAACTTCCGATTATAAATGCAAAACGAGAATTCTTTATCTTCGAAATATTTCTCCGTGCTTTTTAATGACACGTGCCTAGTGTACAATTGAATGCATCTTTACAAATGTACGATTTTATAATACTCGTAGTTTACAGCACAGTACTTATAAAAATACATACATAATATGTAGATTTGCAGATAGATAAATGAGCATGCCGTGAAATATTTAATAATCGTGAAAACTAAAAGAAACGTAAACAGCGCCATTCCAGGATTTCCTTAACTACATATTTCGTATTTATCATAGAAAGCTTTTATAGATACAAGATAATTTATTTTCACACAGAAAATCAGGACACGACATAATATTTATTCATAAAATGTCCAAGGCAAAAATGTCTAGGCAAAAATTTATGAAGAATTTAATTTATACATCTGCGCATATCAACAAAAAACGTTAATACCATACATTTTTTTAGCAGACTTTTTAAAGTACAAGCTTTTTTTGTATGACTCGTTTTATTAAATTCTTTTAACCTCCAACAATTTAGAATTTTTAAAACAACTATGTTAAGAATATACAAAGAGCGTTTGTTATTATTTGCCGTGCTTAAAGAGCCATAAACAATCGACACTAAACTATACGTCAAATATCAAATATATTCCCAACAGTTTAATACTAATTTTCTATAAATTAACGACACAACAGACTTAATAATATACCGAGAGAGATTTAATGTAAACGTGTTTACAAATTGTGAGGTATTAGAAGCCGTTCACGGGGATTAGTAGCAGTAATATCGCACGGAGGTACATTTCAAGAGACTCAAACACCAAAAGGAATTACGGCGGATTGAATGAAAGGCCATGTTTATTCTAATTAGCGTGCTTCTAGAGAGCAGTCAAAATATAAGCTCAAGCTGCTGACGTTAATACCGTTTTATATTGTTATGCTAGCTGCGTATTTAACGAAATACGTTTAGAATTAACTTATAGATTGTTACCATCCACCAATGTTACTGATATATAGTAAATTTTTAATGTGGTACATGTAAATCGTCGTTGAGAAAATTTGATTTATTTTGATTGATATTACATTAAACACCTAAATTTACTAATAATATTTAGTCCATATACAATAAAACGATACAGGGGCGAGTAAGACTTTAATCACCTAATTATTTTCCGTGGTCTTAAAAGTCTTAAAAAAAATAATTATATGAAAAAAAAAAAACAATTTTTAAAACCCCTTGTTTAAAAAACTATGGATTAATATAATTATTCGACCGATATGCATCCCTACTTTTAATAACATGTCGATTCAAATTAAATTTTAGAGCATAATGTCGATGTATCATTTAAAGTTAGTCAAATTAACTTTCAAATGATATTTTGCTGGCATTGGTAAGAACATAATGTTATTATATTTCTAGTCCGATGAATGTTAATCTACAAAAATCAATTAATTATTTAAAAACGGTTAGCTTCATCCTTTTTTTAAATATTGCATTGGCAATCCTATAAATATTTGGATGTTTAATTTAACAAAGTTTAATTATTTTTGGTTGCAAAATTAATGACCATAAAACCAGGGATGGGGAGTCAGAGTCAGAGTCAGAGTCGGAGTCGGAGTCGGAGTCGGGGGTCGGAACTTTTTTTAGAAGTCAGAAGTCGAAAAAACTAACGACTCCCGACTCTTTTGGATTTAGTTTTTTTTGAGGATGAGAACAGAATAAAAAAATTAAAGCAAAAACAAAATAACGATGTCAATCGATTTTTTCTGAAAACGGAAATGGAAACGATTAAAGTAACACAAACTACTTTTGTCTATATGACCGTCTAATTTTTATCTGCAAAAATACTTGACTGGATAAGGTTTGTAGACAGCGCAAGTATACAAAACGCATGATTCGTGTGATACACGGTAGGGTTAGTTATATAGTCAACCAAATCTTACCCCGTGTTGACATTTGAAAGTTTTCAAAAGCCGATAGTGCCTTTATTTTCAAGTTTTTAAGGTCAAGGTATATAGAAATATGATTCTACTATTAAAACTTTCCTAATGAGTAATTTTGTTTAGTTTAATTAACCCTAGTAAATAAAAAATTGATAGTTATAAGGTCGAGGTAAATTGACACGCATTTGCGCAGTATAGGCCGCTAACTTGTCCATAATATTTTAACTTTATTGCCGTTTTATAAGATTACCAAAAATCTTCCGTAAATTGAGCACAATTTTTGCAAGTACAAAAAATACATCATTTATTTTTAATATGTCGATATGATCTGTCAAGTTTCTGTCAAATTTAAGTGTGAAAATGGAGCGAAATTAAATAAAATATGCTTAATTTTATTTATTGCGGACCTACTTCTGTTTGTTATTATGCTTTCAGTTTTTCATAACACAAAATGTTTAAACCAAATGTCCATTTTACAGAAAATATTGGGCTAAATCAAGCGTGCGTATCATACGCCAGATTTTACGGTAAATTTTTGCAGAAATGTGATTTATTAAAAATATGTATTTTTGATAACATACACACTGACATTCGCATATAAATTTCTAATAAGTTAATATTTTATATTTAACAGTCCTAGTCCACGATTACAGTATTACATTACTTTTGGTAAAATTCCAGATATAATGAAAGTCGCTTATAACGCGGGTCAAATACAACCTCGCAAAGCCGCGTTATATGACAACCGCGGCAATCTAATTGTTAAAATTTTATATTTTTATTAAATAAACTTAGTTTTTCACATTTTTCTAATTATCTAGTAAACATACGAAAATAAACTGTTCACCATTGTAGCATACACTTAGGCATGAAAAAAAAAACGCCTTTCGCTGTAGTAGTTATATAATAAATACGTTTTTTTTTTAATTAAAAGTGTCGGGAGTACAAGTATGGTACACATTCGAAATGATATGATTACTTTAAATAGCATATCACCTAAGTCCTAAATGATAGGAGTATAAAGTTAATTTTTATTTATTTTCTATGAAAACACGGGATTTTCTTTGAAAAAAGCACATATTTATTTGCAAATATTGTTTAACATTAATTAACTACTGTAGCAAAAAAAAACTGCAGACGGACAACTTACACAGCTAAGTAAATATTCATAACTTTTTATTTATTATTATTACGTTATTAAAATAAAATATTCATGTACAATTCGGCTATTTAAAGTTAAATCGACGAATACTGTTTGTAGCTAAATAACATAAACTTGATAGTTTAGTTTTCCCAATACCTAACCTAATATACAGGGTGCGCCAATAGTGCGATAAAGTCCATTATTGCCCTTAATGTCAACTGATTAAAAAAAAGTTTTTAATGAAACTTGTAGTATTTCTAGACGTGCATGTTTTAAAATTAGTTTCAAGTATACAGGGTGTTTCATAAAAGTGGGGCGTCACTAAAGGTATTTTTTTTTAAATTGAACACCCAGTATATTTTTGCATAATCGAATTCAGCAAGAAAATCTCCATATGACAGTACTTTGTTTTTTTCATTTTTTTGCGACGTTGCCAATTTATCTCAAAAAATCTTTGAATTTCCAGAAAAACAGGATACAATACTTGTCAAGAGCACAACGTTATGAATAATAATTGGCAAATGATATTTTGTACATACAAAGTCAAAATACATCAAAATTAATTTATATTATACAGGGTGTTTCTTATAGATGTGTCAACTTCCCAATTTTCAAACATCAATAACTTTATTTTTTAAAATGGAACACCCTGTATATTATTACGTCATTTTGTTGCATTTTTGTTTTTCTTCAACTCTTCTTAATACTTACCTATACCTAAAATGAATATTTTCTGAGATATTTACACTTTACTTATTCTTATAAGCCTTGTTAGTTTTTTGTCCTTAATAAGATAGCGATATTCAATTTTTTTACTCATATAAATATTGATGTATTACACCTAACTGAACTGTCTTATTTTAAATAGCAACCATAAGTAAATCATATATTTTTGAAAAGCGCAAAAAGTAAGCTTTTGATGTATATCAAAGCCAACCATGGTGGCCATTTAAAATAAGAAAGTTAGGTGTAATGTATCGATATTTATATGAGTAAAGAAATTGAATTCGATTATGCAAAAATGTCTAAAGTTTTTCTTTATCTTTTTGTTTAAGCGAGATATTTAACATTTTTGAAAATTTACAAAAATCGGTTTTTGACTATATTTTGAAAATTAAAAAAGATATCAAAAATCTGTTTACGACAATGAATTCCTCTCGAAAAAAGAATTCGAGACTACGTATATGTTTTTTTTTCTATCTCTGATAATAACCCCGTGTATGGGCATCGATAATTCGCCACCCTGAACATAGACCGTATCAATCAATTCTTCTTTTGCAAAATTCATATTGAATATGTTATACTAATTTATTTATGTTTTAACAATTGACAGCAATTAACTCTGACATTTGTTACTACAGAAATTATTGTTTCTATTGTCAAAGTCGGGGCCTACTCCGAGAAAACTAGGAAATTCCTACACAACGCTTATAAGAATAAGTAAAATGTAAATATCTCAGAAAATATTCGTTTTAGGTATAGGTAAGTATTAAGAAAAGTTGAAGAAAAACAAAAATGCAACAAAATGACGTAATAATATACAGGGTGTTCCATTTGAAAAAATAAAGTTATTAATGTTTGAAAATTGTCAAGTTGGCACATCTATAAGAAACACCCTGTATAATATAAATTAATTTTGATGTATTTAGACTATGAATGCACCTTTTGACTTTGTATGTACAAAATATCATTTGTCAATTATTATTCATAACGTTGTGCTATTGACAAGTATTATTGTACCCTGTTTTTCTGGAAATTCAAAGATTTTTGAGATAAATTGGCAACGTCGCAAAAAAATGAAAAAAACAAAGTAGTCATATGGAGATTTTCTTGCTAAATTCGATTGTGCAAAAATATACTGGGTGTTCAATTTCAAAAAAATAACTTCAGTGACGCCCCACTTTTATGAAACACCCTGTATACTTGAAACTAATTTTAAAACATGCACGTCTAGAAATACTATAAGTTTCATTAAAATCTTTTTTTTATTAAGTTGACATTAAGGGCAATCATGGACTTTATCGCACTATTGGCGCACCACGACCCTGAGATTCTTCGATAGCTCCTTTATTAATGAAAATATCAAAAAATGTTTAATACAAATATTGTGCGAACCTATTTTCTACATAACCTAAAATTATGTTCAAATATACAGGGTGTTTCGTTTGACCGGCAGATATAAAAATTTAATTTTTTTAAATAGAACACCCTGTATATTTTTACATTTTTGGATTCCTCTTAAAATTTACTTTAAAAATGTATGAGGTTATATGGGTCTTAAGTCAACCGTTTTCGTAAAATTTACATTTTTGTGAAAATTTTGAGCGATACAGCACTTTCAATTTTTTTTTTTCATTAAAGTTATTTAAAAATGCGGTAAAATTTCGTTTAAAATTTAGATTGACAATAGATTAATTAACCCTTTGCGCTAGCTACATTTAAAAAATATTATACAGGGTGTTTTTTACGCTTGGTCAAAGTTGTGAAACTTTAAACATCAATAAGTCATTTTTCTTAAATGCAACACCCTGTATATTTTTACATTTTCTTGTAGAGAATTTAATTGTCTTTCGAAATTATTAAGCATGTCCTATACCTAAAGTTAATATTTTTCGAGCTATCTCGATTTTTATTAGTATTACTAAGGCAATTAAAATATTTTAAAGTTGGCCATGGACGTTAAGTAGTAATTTTTCAAAGAATTTTTAAACAAAATAATAAAAAGAGCTGCAACTTTAATTTTAGTCCATTAATGTACCCCTTTTCCCCGAAATTTATCGTATAAATTGTTTAAAATTATATCCTTGTTCATGTTCTACGCACAGCCGCAGATGTTGTCTCAAAGACTCTAGCACTCTTGATAACATTTCGGGGGTTATACCATTAAAAGCAACACAGCAAGTAATGTAGTTGTCGAACACAGAATATCCTAATAGATGGATAGGGCGAGGTAGACCAATCTCCTGGCCACCTACGTCACCTGATCTTACCCCTATAGATTTATTTTTGTGGGGACCCATAAAACAAGTGTATCAAGACCCCCCAACAACTGCTGACGATGTGCAGAACAGGATTCGTGTTGCTTTTGATGGTATAACCCCCGAAATGTTATAAAGGGTGCTAGAGTCTTTCAGACAACGTCTACGGCTGTGCGTAGAACATGAACATATTCTTGAACAATTTATACGATAAATTTCGGAAAAATGGGGTACATTTTTAGCCTAAAATTAAAGTTGCAGCTCTTTTTATTATTTTGTTTAAAAATTCTTTGAAAAATTACAACTTACGTCCATGGCCGACTTTAAAATATTTTAATTGCCTTAGTAATACTAATAAAAATCGAGATAGCTCGAAAAATATTAACTTTAGGTATAGGACATGCTTAATAATTTCGAAAGACAATTAAGTTCTCTACAAGGAAATGTAAAAATATACAGGGTGTTGCATTTAAGAAAAATGACTTATCGATGTTTAAAGTTTCACAAGTTTGACCAAGCGTAAAAAACACCCTGTATAATATTTTTAAAATGTAGCTAGCGCAAAGTGTTAATTAATCTATTGTCAATTTCAATTTTAAACGAAATTTTACCGCTTTTTTAAATAACTTTAATGTAAAAAAAAATTGAAAGTGCTGTATCGCTCAAAATTTTCACAAAAATGTAAATTTTACGAAAACGGTTGACTTAAGACCCATATAACCTTATACATTTTTTAAAGTAAATTTAAAGAGGAATTCAAAAATGTAAAAATATACAGGGTGTTCTATTTAAAAAAATTAAATTTTTATATGTGCCGGTCAAACGAAACACCCTGTATATTTGAAAATAATTTTAGGTTATGTAGAAAATAGGTTTGCACAATATTTGTATTAAACAGTTTTTGATTTTTTTATTAATAAAGGAGCTATCGAAGAATCTCAGGGTCGTGGTGCACCCTGTATACTTCGTTTTTTAAATTAACTTTAATTATAGACCGTTGAATGGTACAAGGAATATGTTTGCGGTACAATACGGTTCGGTAGTAAAAACGATTGACGTTTAAAGAATTTAACATTTATTCTGATGTTTAATTTTACGACTACCGTGAAGTTAGCTTGCCTATATTAAATTAATCGAATAGGTACAAACGAAAATGTTTACGGTATAATACGTTAGGAACATAATATTGTGATATCCCGTCTGACATATTACGGTCATAACTTGGGCCCTCCATCGTCAGTATTTGGGTCACGTCGGTATTTGAGTCTCGTCAATCAACAAACGATTGCTGATAAATTTGTACATCTCAAGTGGAGCATTATTACTCGTACGCAAGTGTGCCTATAGGAAAGACAAGGTATACAACTACAATAAAAAAGGAGATAACAACAGGGAATTAAAAATCTTGGACAGTCGCGCTTAGGTAGTTAAGAACCAACCACCGGGAAATGTACAGCCGGTCGAAAAATAAAGGAGTTTATTGTTAAAATTGTTATATTTTATTTATTTCTTACTGTGTACTAATTGCTCTAGACCTGCGTATTACGTAAAACAACGTTTAAGGTTCCAACCACGTTATTAAGATGATCACGAGCCGTAATTAAAAACAATAAACATAACAATAATATGTACTCTTCCTCAAAAGTGCGGCCTATTTTACTATATCATCATCTTTTTTTTTTAACTTCACGCACGGCTTTCTCACGTTGTAAGATCCCAGGTTAATTTTAGACATAGTGTAAGCATTTTTTGTCAACTAATGACGCAAACATCCAATTCTTACTAATTTAAATTCGGTAAGCGATTTGAGTGTTACCCAACAACCATAGCAAAATGGGGAGGTGCCTGAAGAGGTATAAACCACATTTGTTAGCGTCTTAACGAAGGAGTACTGTCTAAAACTTTCGGTAAGTGTATTTGGAGTGAGTAAAGCCTTCGTCAGTTTATAAGTAACGTCCGATTAACTGTCACCAGAAATTTCTGCCCAGATATTAACTCAAAAACGATTTTAATGTCTGGATTCCACAATTGAGTAGACATTTTTACCTGCAAAAATTTTGCTATTATGAAATAGTTTTTCACACTTGATGAACAAAGCTCTGTCGGGAAATAAAATAATACTCAAAAATTGTGGTTTTTGAGTGTATTAATTAAAAAGCAATTTACAAAAAGTAACTTTTGCAATTAGGGCCTGTGCGCTCCAAAAGTACTGTAAAAACGATAAAATCACCTTAAAGTAAACAGGTAACATTGTTTTTGTTATAAAAATAGAGGCTAATATTGATATAACTTAATAAGTTTTATATTGTTCGAATAATATAGTTTGCTTTATATTAATTTGTCTAAAAGAAGGTCGTCTGAAGTGAGTATCGTAATTTGAGCACATTTCATATATTTAGAAATTGCAATGCACAGTTTCGTTTAACTCAAAATAAAGATCACTCTTTTCCAATAGTGAAAATTTATGTGAAATACTTTCTGAAGTTAAGTATTGCTACTTTGTTCACGGCATAATAGTTAAAAAGGTTATTGTTGTGAAGTGTCTTCATTCATGTTAAATATGAATAATGCAGTATTTTTATAAATGCTTCTTAAACACCAGGTACTTTTAAAATAAACCAAATTGCGTTTATATTTTAAGATTTTCCTGTATAAAGTGGTTGTACTTATAAGCAGCTGTCCAATAAAATCTTATTTTCAAAAGTAGTACTAATTAAATTCTACTCAACAAGCACAAGACGTCTAATCAAACACAACACTTGGTAATAAGCTGCAATACAAGATGAACACATCTGTAGTCGCTGCACGAACCATGAAAATCATTCCTTTATATATCGCTGAAATCTTGTATCACGATGTAGTCTATACAAATTATGTCTTTTGTTATTGCCTTTACAAATATGCAAATCTAATAAGACAGAGATACGACTATGGTAATTTTAACACTAAAATTCAGCACATTGTTTCAAGTTTTGAAATAAAATGTGTAGTAGAGAAATGTTCAGCTAAGATAATTTACATCTAAAATTAATTTAAAATAGTTGAAATTAATATAAAATATGAAATACAATAATGAACGAGCAACTGTAGCGTGCCATTCAGCAGTAAAATTTAAAACTCAGCTAACATCCAGAACTTTATTGCCAACATCGATAAATTGACTGACTTTTAGTACAACGTTTCTATGGTATCCAAACGAAGAGTTAAGATATCGTGCGTATCACATCATTTGGATTTTATTAAAGCAAGACGTTACTTGTTATATTGGATTTCTGTATCAAATACAAAATACAAGATTCGACTTTACTGACTTGATGTTTCCTTGCAGAGTAAATAAGAGATGAATAAATTCGAAATATAATACATTTTGCAAGTACTAATAAAAAATTAATTATACCTTAAAACAAAAGTATAACTTACAAAAGTCAAAAAAAAGGAAAGAAATGTATGAAATAGCGAAGAAACAGCTAATTATCTTTTAGGTAGGTGTATTTTACAGTCTACTCTATACAACAGATAATATTTCATTTGCTAAATACATAATTATGACAATGATTAAAACGGGTCAAATAGACATACCATTAATTTTTCTGTAAACTAAGATGAAAGAACTAATATTCACCCATTGCCATTGGTGTTAAAAAGTTTCTGATGATTGCTTGACGAACTACACTCAATACACAAGTTCGAACGGTTTCTTTATTTTTAATCTTCTAACCAATCCATCATTGTCCAGGAGTCACATGACCTCCGGATTGACATAATTGTGTAGTTTTTTTTTCGTGTTTTGCTGCAAAGCGTTTTATCTCATTAGATCCATACATGATTCTAAGGTCATGGTGGACGTACCACGGACGCGTTCACAATGTTTTTGAGTACTTTTTTCTAGAAGACTGAACAATTTTTTTACGATATGTTACTTTATTTGGCATATTCCCAAAGTCGTGTGCCATAAATCCAGGCAGGTTATATAATTAGTTATAAATCATAATTTTGTTGTATGTATGGGAGTGTCGTTTTAGGATCCAATGCAGTTTTATATATACAGGGTGTTTCAGACCACCCGTACCAGCACTTTTATTCGAAAATGCGACGTCTGACAAAGATAGCGAAAAAAAATTCAGACAAAAGTGCATATGTAGAATTGACTGATGCTATAGCGGTTTTCGTAATTAAACCGCAAGTGGCCAAATCCGGAAGTAACTTTAAAAACTTAAATGGAACCATCCGGTTTTTATTGCAAAATTAGAAAGATATTTAATAAAAAAACACTTTTTACTTGATTTTTTTTTAATTATCAGTATAGTTTGCGATCCATTGGACATAAATCATAACAAGGTTTAAAATCCTATTCGCATGTAAGTAAATGAGTTCTGCACACCCTCTTTTTTTATTTAGTTTTATATTTATTTAAATGAAATTTTAGACATATATGTGTGAAAAACCTGATTATTTAAACATATGTACATACACTACTGTTTTACTTTCGGTCTTGCCGTAAATGACCCTAAGTTTGTTATTCCAAATGAAACACCCTGTATATTTTAACATTTTTTGAAACAGGAAGCAATTTGAATACAACTGCATTATTTTGGCTAATATACCACCACAATTTCGTTAAAAAAAAAATGACTCGCACTCAATAAAAAACATTATACAAAATAGTGCAGTTGTATTCAAAATTGCTTCCTATTTCAAAAAATTTTGAAATATACAGGGTGTTCCATTTGAAATAACAAACTTAGGGTCTTTCCGGCGAGACCGGAATTGAAACAGTAGTGTACTTATGTTCAAATAATCAGGTTTTTCACACATGATATGTCTAAAATTTCATTTAAATAAATACAAAACTAAATAAAAAAGAGGGTGTCCAGAACTCAGTTACATGCGAATAGGATTTCAAATGTTGTTTTGATTCATCTACAAATCTACATCATCACAGACTATGCTGATAATAAAAAAAATTCAAGTAAAAAGTGTTTTTTTATTAAATATCTTTCTAATTATGCAATAAAAACCGGATGGTTCCATTTAAGTTTTTAAAGTTACTTCTGGATTTGGCCACTTCCGGTTTAATCACGAAAATCGCTATAGCGTCAGTCAATTTTACATATGCCTTTTTGTGATAACATTTTTTTCCCATCTTTGTCAGACGTCGCATTTTTGAATAAAAGTGCTGGTACGGGTGGTCTGAAACATCCTGTATATCGGGTTTATTTCTTTTTTTTTCTTTTTCACATGTGCCTTCCACGTGTTAAGAGTCATGCCTAAATACTTGCCAGTATTATCACGGGACGACGAGAACATTGATCAATATCGAAAATTGTTACCCTATATTTTTGACATGAAAGTATATGTGGGTTGAGTTTTGTTGGTTTAATTTCACTTGTCACTGTTTTGTCCAACTGCTAATTTGGTCACACGCGTGTTGCAATTTTATTGTTGCTTCTTCAGTCTCTATACCTACTGCTAAAATTGTAGTATCGCCTGCAAAGGTAGCTATTGTGATATTAGTTGTGGCAAATCAAAAGTGTAGAGTTAGTAAAGAACTTAACCCAGAACGCTGCCTTGTAGGACTTCTGTTCTCACTTCTTTCAGTTAAGAGTATTCGTTTCCTTGTTTAACCTACACAATCTGTTGGATATGAAAGATTTGATTCGAGATTTAAGCTAGTCTTAGTTTCTTTGGCGAAGTAACTCGTTCAATCCCTCTTTTTTTTAAGATTTTCGTATTCTTGTGTGAAGGCATTAGAATGGATGTCATTAGGTTTAAATATTTGGGCTAGATGGTCAGCAAAAGTTTCAGCTTTCTGTTTGATGTCTCTTGCCCAAGTGCCATCTTCCTTTCTTATAGGTGGAGTGTGGATAATCGCCCTTTTGAATTTTCTTTGCTTTCTAAACTTTTTTTCTTCTACTGTTAGATTTTTCAAAGCTCGGCTTACTCATGGATTGGTAGTTACAGCTAGTTTCCTAATGGCTTTTATCAGATTTTTCATTTCGTTGTTGTTAGCCTGGATCTCCATTCTAATCACCTTCCATAATCAATCAGTTACCCAGATGTTCTATAAATCCAGTTTCTAACGATTATGTCTTGGTGTACAATATAAAGCATCGATAGTCACTTTAATTCCAATTACTGTAAGCTGTATTTCTGCACTCTGAAGATGGCGTTCTTTATGAAGGCTAATGCTATCTTTTATTATGATAGCACTTCATCCTTTCGCTTGATTATCAAGGTGAATGGTTTGGTTATAGTAATCCCTCAATTTTAGGTTAATTGAGTGCGTGTCTGAGACGAGACACATATCAAAGTTTTGTGTTTGGAAATATTTCCATTCCTTATTTTTTAGTCTGTCTACCATTTGCATTGCAAGTTGCTATTTTTAGTTAACACTGTTCAATTAATTTGGTCTTTAAGCTACTGCTCCCGTGTTTGACTTCCAATCTGTCAAGCCTTTCTGAAAATTTACTAATATAAGTTTTTATGTTCTGCATTTCAGTCTAACTCATTTTGTCTTGAACCAGGTTGAGTTTTGCTAACTTGAACTGCATTCCCAAATGATACTTCGTTGGTAACTTTTTTGAATGAGAACATTATGTGTTAGGTAGAGTAAAGTGCCCTAATATGGAACATTTACCTATTATGGAATACATCAGTTTTATGACAACGAATAAGCGATATCTGTTGAAAAGTATATATACCTATTTGTACATTGATCACACATTCCCAAATGTAAAATAGTTAAAAAATATTTACTAGATTACATAACAGATTCAAATATAGTTTTGATGTGCTACTGAGTTTTCAGGCTAAATCTTTCAGTGCAAAATATTATATGCTAGGGTAAATGATATAAAATATTTTATTGCATGTTTATTTAGCATGAGCCTTTACATTTCAATTAAATAGACCAAAATTTTGATTGGGGCCTTTTCATATTTTACATATACCGATTTTTGAAATGTCACATTGATGCCTAATAAGGAATACATAGAGGTGCCTTTTAATGAATATGATTATGGTCACTAAGTACAGCAATATGGGTTCAGTGTCAAAAGTGTCAGAAATGGGCAGACGAAAATGTGCAAAATACCCAAAAAAAAACAATTCTATTGTCCTACCTGTAAAAAATAAATAAATTATCAACATTTAGTTCGAATGACACTTGAATTATAATTTAATTTACATAAATAACAGAGTTTTGGTTTGGTTTAAGTAATAATGCAAATCAGAAAGAAATAAAAGATTAATCTATGAGCAGTTGTTTATTTTAATGTATAGTTCCTATATAATTCTATATTCCCCGGGAGCTTAATATGGAAAAGTAGTAACATTTAAAAAAAAATAGCTATATAAGAAATATGTACCGTAATATCGTACCAGAATTCGAGTAATGTGTTGCGTATTCATTACAAATTCCTTATAATTTGTTTTGAAAAATTTCGTTGAATAAATGTAAATATTATTGCGGAATACAAAAAAGTATTCCATATTAGGGCACTTTACTCTACTATTTGCTTCCTTGGATTTAATCAAGTTGTCTATTTTTTTAAGTTCTTTTTTAACTGGACCAGCACGGTAATTAGCAGAATGGGCCTCTACGCAATTGGAGCACTATTGTGTGATATTCTTTGGCTTAATGCATCTTATTGCAACATATTTTGTGAAATATAATAATAATATAATGAGTACAAAATTATCAATCTTTGTCCAATACTTACTTAATTTGGCGTTCTCAATAATATATGTGTGTGTAAGCAAAAATATAAAAACATTATCTTCTTTCCAACCCAACATCAATAAAAAGATCGGCAAAATATTTTTTATAACTTTCCTACAACTGTATCAAAATAATTTCATTGTCTTTATATTGTATGCAATGTTTGTAAAAAATACACATAAAATGTTATCATTAACAATTATTGTCCCACATATTGTCGCCATTAATTTTTCGCACACAAGTTCTGTGACGAGTTTAACACAATGAAATGCAATATTGTTGATACAATGAAATGCAATCAAGTTTCGATCTAACTGTTTTTTTATTGCTTATGAACTATGTAAAAGTGTAATCTATCAAAATTAATTTAAACAGCTGTATTTTTTTTGTGCCTGATTGTGATTAATGCAACTTTTAATATACAAATGGATATGATGTTTGCTCATTTAAGGGTACACGGCTATGATATATTGTTTGAAATTGAAAAACATTTCGCTATAATCTTTGCAAGAGATGGGCTTTGTTTCTAAAAGCTTTGTGAGTGCTACGCAATAAAAAATATGAAATTTTATAATATTTGTAAGCAGAACCAAGGTAACAAAAAAATGTGTGATATAAATATTTGAAGAACACTGACTTGCGGTTCGCGAACCACGTTAAAATATCTATAACAACCGATTTCTGTTTCTAATTATTTATTTATTTTTAATTATGATTATATAAATTTATATACTTTAAGTTTACTAAAAACGTATGCCTTTTAATTAAATTATTAAAAAAGATCTGTTATTAGCCAAAAGAATTAAAAAAAGACAATTCAAAGAGAGCAGTGGTAGGTATGTCCTTTAGCTAGAAATGTTATGTTATTTCTGAAGCAGGTAATAATTGTGAGATGATAGTGTAGATAAACGACCGAAAGGTTAATACTGCTTATGTAGACATTGATTGCCTAGTCAATTTTTCAAATGTTCATCAAGAGGTCAACATAATTTTAATTTGTGGTTATTTAATTTGTTAAAACCACGTATAAGTAACACTTGGGGGGGGGGGAGGTCAGCATCTTAACTCCTAAGCAATTTGTATGTAACAGATATTAATTATTTTTGCTAGCCATAACTAAAATTTTTAAATTCCCGACATTTTGAAGCCTTCGGGAATCAGGAACGGTAAATCCTATTTCTCGGGAATTCTCAATATTTCCCGGTAAAATTCCCAATATCATCCATTTAATTTAATTGCTGTAGGGCACCAGCAATAAAAAATAAAACATAATATTTGATTAAGCCGAGCTAAAATTAATTATTCATGTGATAGCTTAAGTTGTGGTATCACGTCTAGCGGCGTTTGTTAAAACTATTACTGTCAGTTATCTCTGGGATTTTTACTGGCAGTGCTGGCAAGGTAACTGTTGTATCGCGCGATAATTAGGTGAAAAAAATCTAAGAGTTGCACTGCGAGTACTACATTTATGTCGTACTGTGAGTACTTATGGGTTTAAATAGCAAATTTTTATATTACCAGGATTTGCTGTTTTTTTTCGGGATTCGGGAACGGGAAATCGTACTATGGCTATCATAGTAGTTGATAGCCAAGCCCCAAGGAAAACATTACTGACTATCAGAAATGATAGCGTGACAGTCAAAGAGTTTTATTAGACCATGTCCAAAGATAAGTCAACATTCTTTTTAATAGGTAAACATAAATTTAATAGCACAGCGTTTTCGAATTTATTCGAGTATTCCATTCTTTTTAAGTTACTTATGTATTATTTATAGTGTATTAAGGTGCATGTAGTTACTACCTCTTTTCCGTCTCTGTTTTTCCATCTAATCCATTTTGTTAAACCAGGTCTCCAGTATTCGATCATATATTCTTCGGCATATTCCTGTCCTTGCCCATTACCGAACCGTCCCTGTGTACGTGTTCCAGTTATGAAATGCAGATCTTCTAGATTGATTTCTAGGTATTCTTTCGCATCGCGGGACACCATCTGCCGTGGACACCATGCGCCTCCATTCTTATCATTGCGCAATCTAAAAAAAAAAGTTGAATTGTAGTATATCGTCTAAGTCTTGCACTGCCTACAAAATGTAATTCTTTAACATAAAAAAGTCATAAATTGCTTTTGGTACAAATGTGTTAGTAAATAGGAATAAATAAAAATTGTTACTAACACCTGTAATAATTTGGTAGACATAGTCTATTTATAAGCCTAAAACTTGGAATTCACAGTCAAAAAATGTCAATATAACACGAAAACCTCAATAGTTGAGTAAACTATCTTCAGTGATAGGCATACCACATACACATTTTTGATTTGTGGTTATAGGCTACTATTGACATCTTGTTATTTTAATCATTTTTTAGAATTTTAAAGGTAGATTTTTTTCGCTGTATCTCAGTATTACAATTGTTTAATAGCGTGAAAGTTCATTTAATGTTATGCGGGGATTTCGAAATAAGTAATATCCGTGTAACAGATCAAACTTTTCTGTCTTTTTATTGGTGCATTATTGTGATAGATTTTAAAAAGCAACATTAAAAATAAACAAAATTTTATTGACAAAGAGACGAACATCTTAAACTAGTAAGGATTTTTTCAAAAAGGGATACTTCTTGGAAATAAGATGGGTGTTTTTTTTTTAAATTGATATATATATTATTAGCATATATTTTATTAGCATGATAGTTTTAATTTCTAATGTAAGAATAATTTCCTAGCAGTTTTTTGTATGTACAGGGTGGGCAAATTTCGATGTTATCATAGGGAATCTCGATAACTATAAGAGGTATTGAAAAACGGACCTCGCATCCTCGATCTCTTTTTTAAAAAAAAGTTAATGGTGAAAACTTAAATTGGTTATCATCTTTTGTTTCCGAGTTATCGCCGATAACTCGATTTTTCGAATTTTCGTTTTATGCCTATATCTCGCTTGTTAATGAAAATAAACAAAAATTATTTTGATGTTTTTTAGACACTTTTTTGATAATAATGCAGTGTCGTAGACAATTTTTCAAAAAAAAAATCGCAATTTGAGTTGTCACATAAAGTTGTATTTTTTTAAATAGAACTCATAGTTAGCTGTGGCATCACGAGAAATGACTTTTTTTTTCTATTCCAATAATATATATCATCTGGGGTTGATTCACTAATTTTCCTTACATTATAGCAAAAATTAATTATTTTGTTTTTAGTAGTGCAAATATGTCATTAGGAATATAACTGGTAAAACAATGTCATTCTCTTGTTTTAATGATAGTTTGTCAGAAATAATCACGTTTAATTGTTGATTGTTTTTATTTTTGTACCTTAAAAACACGAAATGGCTTACGAATATTACGAAAAGTATGATACGTTAGAATGTTTTATTCAAAGTAATAATAATTCTAAAGCTGCAAGTGCAACATTGTTTAATCGTTACCCATAATGAAGAAAAAATGTCCCACAATTTATGAGATTATATGAAATATGAAAAATTACCTAATTTTTGCTATAATGTAAGGAAAATGAATAAATCGACCACATGATATATGTTATTGCAATGGGGAAAAAATCCTCTTTCTCGTGATGCTACAGCAAACCATGGGTTCTATTTAAAAAAATACAACTTTATATCGCAACTCGAATTTCGAAAAAAAAAATTTAAAAATTGTCTACGCCACTGCGTTCTTATTAAAAAAGTGCCTGTAGAACGTCAACATTATTTTTCTTTATTTTAATAAGCCAGCGATATATAGTCATAAAACGAAAAGTCAAAAAATCGAGTTATCGGCGATAACTCGAAAACAAAAGACGATAAACAATTTTAGTTTCCACCATTAACTTTTTCCCGAAAAAAAGAGATCGAGGATGCGAGGTCCTTTTTCAATACCTCTTATAGTTACCGTTACCGAGATTCCCTATGAAAACATTGAAATTTGCCCACCCTGTACATACAAAAAACTGCCTGGAAATTATTCTTACATTAGAAATTAAAACTATCATGCAGTATTCATTTGTCGTTCTCTTGAAAAGTCGTTGCTTTAAATATCCAAAATCAAAGCCATCCATTGGACTTACATCTGACCCTTTTATTAAGTATGTCCTGATTGTGTATAAAGTCTATTCCGATATTGCGTTTCAAATTTTCGAAATCATGTGTAAATTTTGCTTTATAAGACTTTGACTTGGATGGTTTTTAGTATCGATTAGACTTTTTACTCTTTTGATCAATTCACGAGTGCGAGTTTTGTTTGGGTTGCCTTTTAAATGTAACGTTGTTAATCCCATTAGCACACATTTATCAAACTTTGCCTTTATTATTCAAAATCATACTTACGGCTCTTTTAGACTACGTAATATGAATAAGTAATGGCCGTTTTTATAATGAATTTTTAAATCATTATCATTTACCGCTAATTTTAAATTCATGCGCTCGCATTTCATAACATTACATTAGTGATATTATGTAGTTACTATTTTACTGTATTTTCAATTTGAATTGTAAATTAAAAACATTTTTGACCATAATAATAATGGCTTCCGGTAAAGTGTGTTTTCGTTCAATAATGTTTTACGAATTAAATAAGACACTAATGCAACACATTGTGCTAAAAATATATGTGATGTTTTTGAGAAAAATGCTACTTCAGAACGCACATGTAGACGTTAGTTTAAAAAATTTGCTTCAGGTAACGTTGGCCTACAAAATGATCCTTGTAGTTGTAGACTTTCCGATTTTGATAAGGGTGCTTTAAAACAAACCGCTGATGAAAATCCACGCCAAACATTAAGAGGACTTGCAGAGAGGTTCATCATTCTACCATAATTTGCCACATTCGTCAGCTGGAGATGGTTGTTAAAACTGGATGCTTGGGCTCCACACCTTCTTTCAGAAAAAAATTTAATGGACAGATTATCGGCTTGCGTTTCGCTTTTTTCCCGGAAAAAAAGGAACCTTTTCTGGACAGGATGGCCACAGTCACAGAAGATAAAAATTGGGTTACTTACGACAATGTAACGCAAAAATGGCCCACGCCAAAAGCAGGATTACACCCAAGGAAGGTTATGTTGTGTTGTTGGTGGAGCTGTATGGGTTTAATTTATAATGAACTTTTGAAACCCAATGAGACAATTACTACTGTTCGTTATTGCTCACAATTAAAACAACTAAAAGAGAAACTGAAAAAAAATGACCTTATTTGGCCAATAGAAAGGGCGTCGTCTTTTATCAACATAATGCTCGCCTTATGTCGCAAAACCTTCACTGCAAAAAGTTTTGATTGGGCAATTATTAATCATCCTCCACATATTCCACATAGAGCTTCTTCCGACTATAATCTATTTCGTTCTCTTCAACATCATCTTAATGGAAAAAAATTGAATAACATGAATACCATTAAGAAATGTTTTGATGAGTTTTTTGCTTAAAGGCCAGAATCGTTTTTTTCCCGGCATATTAAAACTGGTAGAAAGTTGGAAGACAACGGTAGAAAGCAACGGAAACAATGTAATTGATTAAATACGTACTATGTGTAAAACTCTTTATTTCATTTCGTAACAATTAAAACGGCCATTACTTATGTACCAACCTGATATTTTTGTTTTTTAACTAAATTATAATTTTTCGGTGAGGGTTATCTATTTTAAATTTTTTTTTTATCATAATTTCGACCTTTTCATCGAGTTCCTTTATTTCTGTTAGAGCTTTCGCAAATTAATTAGGGCAAAGTTCAAACAATCTCACTTTAAATGTCGTAGCCACCTTGAAAACCTTAAGACAATTTGCAAACGACATATGCTTAACAAAAGTGGTCACATGTTAGTGAAAAACCCGCTGTAAAACATAAATCGATCATTTAAGTTTCATTTTACATGATCATAAAAATGAAAAAGCACTATTATAAAATTGTTAAAAACTGCTACTAAATTGTAAATTTCGGCTTCGCGTAGGAAAAGAGAAATTTACATTTAGCGAATTATGTATCCTAAAAATAAACGAGGTTGTCAATATTCCTCCCACTGCGGTGTTCGTTTCGTGCGTGATGTTTATGCAGGGAAACATCATTATATAGGAACGTTATTTATGAAATGGTCTGTTTCAGAGCGGGAACTCGATCATCAAATATATGAAAATAAAATTGTATATCATTATCTTTTTCGAATCACCTCATATTTTAAAAAGGCACTTCCAATGTCATTTATCAAAATATAAGACAGTTTTATATATGAACGAACGTAACAAAGAATATTAAGTTAATTGCTTTTCAGTTTGCGATACATTTAAATTACTTCGGCCTGTATTAATTATGTTTGCATTTGAAAGATAAAATTAAAATCATTACGCTGCCTTTCAATATTGTAGATTGATTTGCATATTTTATAATTATCAAATAATTACTTTATATGCAAACATACTTTTCCGATATTAAATTTGCTGGAGAGGCTATTGAAGCGTCAGGAACACCAATCAGTTACACGTGCTAACAATTTTAAGGTTTAAATTTAGTAGCAAATATATTTGACGACAAAACACTTTACCAACCCTAAAACTAATAAATAGCAGTAAAATATTCAATCTTGAATTATAACACCGATTTCTTTTGATCACATTGTTACTTAAAGAAGAAAAGACCAGAAATAAAGTATACAGAAAAAGAGTAAAAAATTTGATAAAAATATCTTCATATTCAAATAACTCTTGCAATCTACAAGTGTAAAGACGATACAACCTTCAACTAATAATTTACTTAAGTAAGTTGTTTATGGTTTTTGTCTGCTCGCTAATAGTTTAAATCAGTGTTTTTAAGACTTCATTGAAGCATCTTCGAGTTCAAACGCCAAGCACCTCGGGCAATTTTCAAGTCATCATCATGACCCTCCTCACTCTGCGTAACGTTAAGTGTGTGTTGCGCTTTTAAATATAATATAACAAGATTGTTCGCAGTTATATACTATTTACGAGTGGTTTTAGAGCAAAATGATGCCGTGTAGGAATAAAAACAATTATTGCATTACAAGTAAATTAGTTTAATATATAAAAAAGACAATAAAAAAGACTGCACTAATTAAAGAGGCATATAAGCGTGACAGCGTGCATATCAATTTGCTCTTGTAAAGTAAAATTCATTGTCGAAATGCAATAATTTAAGAAATAAATGACAAGTTTTTGATGCTAGTGATGTGAACTGTCAGTTTTTTTCTATTTCCACGGCAATCTATTTGCTTCAATAACGATTAGAAGAAAAAATGTCGTATATCTCGAAAAGTATGAGTTTTGGGTATAGGACATACTTAACAATAAATGAATCTCTCTTAAAGACGAATTATATGACATAAGAAAATACAGGGGTTTGCATTGAAAAAAAATTGAGGTACGAGATTTTGAAAATCATTGAAGTTACCACCTATTTATAAACATGCGTGATTTAAACTTTTTCATATCGAGCGAACAGAGCAATGTTTTCTGCATGTCCTTACCAAATTACAACTCTGTTATTCGAAAAAAAAAAAATTCAGGAGAATTTTTGAATAGACTTAAAAAGTTAAAAAAATTTGAAAAAATTTTTTTTTTTAGTGATGCCGCATAAAAACCTGCAGTATTTTATATTGATGCAAAGCTAAAATAGAGGCGGTCAAACATATTAAATAAAAAACGGAGTGTTGTATTTGATATATAAAAGTTGCTATTAGTTCCAGACTCACCCTGTAGTTTTGAAATTTTTTTTATCGTGTTCGGAAGAAAAAAACTGTATGAAATAGCATTTGAATCAACTTTCTATCTCAAACCGTTTAGCCGCAATCGACCGATCCCGCACTAATGACTCACCCTGTATACACACAAGTAAAGGTCAGTGATTATAAATGACATAATCTTCAAATTATAATGAATCGAAACCTTAATTTGTGTAAAATTAATTTTTATTTCAGATTTCATATCCTGTCCATAAATTGAACTGCGTCCACCTTTAATTTAGGCTGCATGTACACTTTGGAGTTATTGTATGAGCATAATGTCTTAATAAAATATCACATAAATATATTTACCGCGAATGTTGTGGTCCCACACTACCGGCGTCGTATGCAGAGCTGGCCGTGATTCCCGAGTCTTTGATTGCTCCAGACTCCATACCCAATGCTGACGTACATAATCCTGCAATAAAACAGACGCACATAAAACCTCTCCAGATCTACGTTATTCAAATATTGTAGTCAAAATCTGGCAGTGCACATATGGGACTACGTTATATTAGGCTATATCGTACCAAGAAATATGAATTCGCTCACAAAACATTCAGGGAAATGTTTATCGAAACTCGTCAGCACATACAAAATGCCAGTCTACCTATTTTTGTAATAAAAATGTTACTACTATGACAACATATGATTATTAAATAAACCTTAAAACATATTAGCAGAAGAGGACGTCATTTTACCTTAAGCAAAGGTATGCCTTCGCAAATTTTTGCATAAATTAAATGTTTAGGACATAAATAAAACGTTTTTAGCAAAACAAAAATTTTAATGTCTCTTTTCATACGCGGTTATAGTGAAAAGTGTGGAAATCTTGTAAACGGTAAGAGATAAAAAATTGGTTTAATGGGTCCAAATGATCTATGATTTAAGAGCACCTGTTCCATGAAAAAATATCTTGCAAAAAATAATTTTTACTTTAATGATAGAAAACAAAACACATTAGGTTGTTAATTTTTACCTACAACTTGCTTAATTGGAATCACAATCAAAATATTTTTCGACATCATTGGGTCACTTTTTTGCATAAATTTGAAAATTGTCAACAAATGTTTTTATCTTCATTTGTTTTTGTTTCTTTAACATTCTTATTTGAAATATGGCTAATGTTAAAATAACAAAAACAAATAAAGATATGTAAAATTTATTGGCTATCAAATCTATGCAAAAAAGTGCCCCAATAATGTCGAAAAATATTTTGAGTGTCTTCAATTGAGAAAGTTATAAGAAAAATTAAAAAAATTGATGTGTTTAGTTTTTAATCAATAGCACAAAAACCATTCATTTTTTTCATGATTTTTTTCATAGTACAGTTACTCTTAAATCGTAGATCATTTGGACCCATTTAACCAACTCTGTATCTCTTACCGTTTACAAGATCCCCATGCTGTTCACTATAACTGGGACACCCTGTATATAAAGGGAGACTTAAAAATTATTTTTTTTTCTACAAAACGTTTTATTTAGGTCCCAAGCTTCGATTAATGCAGAACTTAGTAAAGGGATACCTTGTGGGACACCCTGTACTTCTAGCGTTATCGTTTAAATAAGTTTTGTCTGGCAAATAATAAGTGTTAATTAAGTGTAACTAGTGTTCTATAAGTCGATCATTCCACCCAAGATTCCTATAAAGTAAATATTAATTATATTATTTGCTACAAATCATGTTATGGTTAATCTGTAAACCCCGTTTAAAAATATATAAAAGATTTTATTATTATTTTGATCGGAAATTGGAAATATAATTTAAAAAAAATTTAATATTTGCAAATTTGGTCATGAACTGCAATTGTGATTTTGAAAAAGTAAAGATTGTCAGCACTATAACAACAAGAACAAGATATTTTTCGTTTCAGTTCGAATGCACAATGTTTTGTTACGCCTTCGTTGTAGAAGATCTGTAACACATCAACCAATTAAAGTTGGCATCTGTTACAAACAATTCACACAATGAACCTGTTAAGGTTCTGATTGCTTTGGGCAACAATAAGATAAAATAGTTAATTAACTACAAAACCTAAACGGAAAAATGCCTTTATCACTCAAAATCTTGCAGTTCGCACTTCACCCGTCCATTCAAAAATTTCTCATCTTTATTAAAGGCAGCTGTCACTATTTTCAACAGTAATTTTCGGAAACAAAAAAATTGTTAATTTAAAACACTTTCTAGCCGTTTTCGACATTTCAAATTTCAAATGTAAACACGTTTGTTGTTGATGAACTGTTAAGAATCGGACAACTTTGGCTTAATAAATATTTAGATATTAGACAGTTTATTATGTGAACTGAGTTTACTTCAATTTAAAAGCAACATTGTCTTAATCATAACATACAATACATCATGTTGTCATCATTTTCATGTATCTGCTGAGAATCAACATTTTTACTCAAATAAAAGTGTACCCTACACCCCTACAGTCATCTTAATGGTCAACTTAATTTATTTTTATTCTGTAACACTCTTTTTTTGTATGGTTGCTAACATTTCGGTTCGTTTTTAGTAAGTTTAATATAATTAAAAATATATCTAAGAAATAAAAATATGTGAAAAAGTCGATATGTTATGATTTTTAAAAGCGTTGACACAAAAAATATTTTACAACTAACCGCGACATATAGGTATTATTAAAACAGGCTTTTACGCGAAAGATAATAACATGAATTACTTACATCTCCCGACATTCTCTCGCTAAACAACGATATGCTGTAACAGGCGTTATCAGTTATCAGCAGCTAAAGCTATTTAGGTGAAGTGTAAACCCGGAATTAACAGTTTGCGAATGTTTAACGGGTGCCGATAAGATCGAGCGAGCAGTGTGAAATAGTCCTTTATGTAGGGCTATTCCAGGATAGCCTACAATGGAAACCGTATTTGTATAATCTGCCATTGCAAAATGACCCTTTCAGTAAACATTTGGTTGTTTTTTGGAGGTTTGCATTCAAAGCGCCATAATGCGTAGACCGTAATAAAACCACACTTGACGTTTTGTACTATAAATACCGACATCAATAAACATAAATATTTTAACACCGTCAGAATACTGCAGTGTGTATGTAACAGAAATAACCATTTCCGTTTCGATAATAATCAGGGTAAACCGTATAAATAGAATAATAAAAACAGTCATTAAAGAACTAGACGCATTTCGCTTTTAAATTATATACCGTAAAACAGTTAATATTGCGGTAAAATGAACCATTTCCTGTAGTTCCGAATAAACTAACAATGAATGCAATCATGTACCTATTTTCTTAATTTTTTTTCAGTCGTAGAAATCTGATATAGCAGTTCCTGCAAAATACAGGAGGCTTCGGCACTGTTGTGCGACTTGTGCATCGCATAGAGCGAACTGAGTTTTGGAAACATTTAGAATCGTTTAATTTTAGCTATAAAAAGCAGGGTTTTGGAGCGTAGCTACGCTCCAAAACCCTTGTAGCACGGAGAGTGGAGCAATGGGTTTTTGGGCGGAGCTGGAGCGGAGTCCGTAGCAAATAACTTTGATTGCTCAACTGCTCTTATTTATTATGTACAATTTAAAAAAAAAACACTTTTTTCCGTTTTTTCAACATTTGAAGATCAAAAATTTATTCTTACAGACACTTATTTAACTTAACCTGTTTGTGATATCAATAAGAAATTGGAGTGGTAGTTAATATACAGGGTGGTCCATATAAACGGGCCGCTATTGGGATCTCGTAAACGGTAAGAACTAGAAAGAAGTTTAAACTAGACAAATTTTTCTTCTTTCTGAGACCTATTATTAAAAATATTTTTGCACCATTAAGTATGACCGATTTATTAACGATTTAAAAAAATGCTCATTTTGATTTTGTTTATTATCTAGCTTGCCATGGAAATTTTTAAAACATTAAAGCAACACTTAATACCTTAATAGGTTTCAGAAAGGGGAACAATTTTTCTAGTTTAAACTTCTTTGTATCTCTTACCGTTTACGAGATCCCAATAGTGGCGCTTCAGTGTGGACCATCTTGTATATTGCAAAAATATTTAAGACAAATTAAATAAAAATGTTGATAGGTATCTAAATAGTAAACCGTAACAATAAAATTTAATGAAAAACTTGAGCTTATTTGACATATTAATTTTTTGATATCTGGCTCTATTGCTTAATTTTAAACGTAAACTGTGCTCCAATTTTAGTTTTGTTCTATATTTGTTTTTTAAATATAATTTGGAAGAAAATTGTTGTTTACATACTAAGGTGTTGCAAAATGACATTAAAAACGTTATAGCTTTGATGGATATTCTTTGAAACCCTTCCATTTTTGAATCCAAAAATTAATAAGCAAACTCCTATGGCTAAAACTGCCGCTTCAACAAAAATGTCGCAAATCCGGTGGCATGATTGTTTGAGACGTTTAACGTATTCGAAACTGCTATAGTAAGCCTCAGTTTAAGATTCATATTGTTAAGTTGCATAAAAGTCATATAAAACTATAGGAAAGCAGACCACCGGAATATTTTTTAAGTTATCCCAAAGGAAGCGGAAATGTTAACCAAACTGAAAATGCAAGTTAAGAATCTTGCGTAGTTGTTGATTCTGAACAACTTTTATTTTTACACTTTTGTCGTAAAATAATCAGGGAAGCCAATATTTGCAACTATTTAATGTTGCATAATAAAGTCCTATGTACGATCTTAGTCAACACCCTGTATACACATAGACAGGAACAATAATACATTATAGACTTCATAAACAATTATATAAACTTCACAAATCAATATTAAAAACTGAAGCTGTTGTTAACGACGGTTTAGATGCAATTTTATATTATCCATAGAAAATAAATTGTTAACATTCCCTAGATACAATCCTAGAATAATGCAACCAGAAATAGAATAATATGAAGGTTGTGTTGTAGTGGTTTTATCTTTACCGCAAGCAATGACATTTTTAAACCTTTCAATCGGCGCACATTCATTCAATATGTTGAAACGTGATGAAATCACACGAGAAAAATACGAAATCCTGCACAATTTATAACAATCTATCTCTGCATCTGATGATAGTGGTATCGAAAAATGTCGAAATGCATAGCAAAAATCTGATAGTATTTTTATAGCTAACATAGATACAAATTACTTACACATTATTGGTTCAACTTTTTTGAGAGGCGTATAATTATAAAATGTTCATATAGGTTAATATGATCGATGTTATTGAATTTTGATTGTTTTTAAAACAAAATAAATAATACATGTATAATAAAATATTAATTAAAATTTAAAACATTCATTTTAATACATTAGGTACCAACAAAACACTGAAAGTGAATAAAAGCTGTGCAGAACAGATAATTCAGTCTGTCAGTGGTTTAGTATAAAATGTAATGGTTAGTGATACTGAAAACCTTTTAAATCAATAGGTATGGCGAAATATGCCGCTCTAAACAACGTTTTCCACCTATAGGGCCTGGATATCGATATAAATCACCAGGTCTTCGACTTCCTAACTGATTTACAACGCTGTTTTCTTTTTTTAGATCTTGTAACATATAAATGGCGTCGGAGTGAAAAATTTATGTGAACACCTTAACAATAAAGCGCACCTCCCTTTAATAATATTGACTAAACATTTCTTGGTGAAAAAGTTTTAACTTTCGGATTTTAATTTAAAACAGGACATGATATTTGAGTTTGGGTTAAAATAAACATAAGCGATGTTGATGAACTACGATGAAATAAACATTGTGAATGATTAATAAATGACAATAGTTGAAACCTTGTTTGATTAAGAGCCTTTTTCACAAAAAAAAATTAAAAATAAATTTAAACACCCGCAACTTAGGTTCAAATAATCTACGTTATTTTTTACGTGTTTATGTTTATATGGTACAATCAAATGATGTGCTTGGCTTCAATTATTTTGATGCGAAGCCTCGTTCATATGGTGACACTAGCGTTGTGGTTGTGACACTAGATGCCATGGCATCAAATGTCGTACAGTGGCATCGTCTAAACAGCCTGATGTCGCGATGCCATGATGTTATTACGCTAGGCCGTGACTGACATCAACTGCCAACTTTTGATATTAAAAATAAAAATGCGGTACTTGACCTAAGCCTACCATATACTTTAATATTTTGACAGCGCGTATTTGTCATAATAGACAAATAACATGCATTTGTTTGTCATCGATTTCCAAATTATCATGTCCTCAATAGATGTTCTATCGATTTTAGAGCATTATCAACAATATGCTTGTTTATGGGACAAATATATTCCTGAATATAGTGACTTCAAAATAATCGGTTGCTCTGCAAAATTCGTTGCTGCAATTACAAGTGCGGCCATTTTTATTTTCATGTCGCGACACTCAATATATCATATTACGTGTAAACACCTAGTGCCATTACACCAAATGTCAAGCGATGCCTTGGCACCTAGTGTCCCAGATGAGGCTTTATGTCGGTGTTATTTCATTTACCTACTTTGTAAATGAATTACATTAAACAAATACTTTTGAGTATTTAAACTTTAGTAAAACAATTTATTATTATTATTATCGCGGAGGTAGTCCTCTTTCGAGTTCCTGTACTGCGACCTATTGGTCTTTTGCGCCCTCTGGTGATGGCCCCTTAAAGAAGTCCTGTTTTTGACAAACTCCGGATTTTTTTTAGGGGTATTTTTCTTAACTCTTCTTGGTTGGTTTTTTCCATTCCTAGAAGTCTATGCCGATAGGGTGTGAATCCTTCAGACTGGCATAGTACGTGAAGAGGAGTCTTTTCTTCCTTGCCACATTCTCTGCTGCATACATCGGTCTCCGGTAGCCCTATTTTGTAGAAGTGTTTGTTTAGCCAACAGTGTCCTGTAATGGGTCCTGTGGTTGCTTTGGTGTCTACTCTACTCATCCTGAGCATTTCTTTTATATTTTCTTTAGATACATTTGATAGGATAGCCTTGGAGTGGGCTTGTCTTGCTACTTTTTTCCAAAGGGTATTATGCCCCTGTATTAATATGTCGTTTAGACATCGCTTGGCTGTTCTATGGAATGTACCAACTGCAGGTTCTGGTCCGAAGAAAGGTGTCTCGCAGCCACTTTTGGCTAGGCGATCTGCCTTCTCGTTACTTGGTTTATTGATGTTGGTAGCAGTTTAAGGTTATCCCTGCTTTCTAGCACGTTCAGTTCCCGAATGCAGTTCAGAACAAGTTCCGAGTTTACTTCCGACAAGAGCTTTTAACCCTGCTTGGCTGTCGGACACTATGAAGATTCTTTTATTATTAAAGTCTCTTTCTAATAGCGTTATTGCACATAGGTGCATAGCGTACACCTCGGCTTGAAATATGGTTGCACACTGTCCAAGGCTCACAGATGTGCCTTGTCGTAGTTGAGCTGCTCCCCATATTCCAGCCTGTGCTTTTCTGCGTTTTTGACCCGTCCGTATACCAGACCAGGCCATTTAGCTCTACTTCTTGACGCTACCATTGGTCCCGTGTTGGAATTATTATTCCAAATTTTTTCAATGGCTAGCATCCTTGCTATTCTATCCGAGACCATCCTTAGTGTCGATCTCGTTGAGAATAGCTAAGTAGTGCCCTTTCCCCGTCCCCCTCTTTAGAGGTAATTTTCAGTCGATACATCCCTCTTAATGCTTGTGATGTGATCACAAGGTGAAGAGGAGGTAGACTCGGCAACACTTCCATTGCCGCTGTGGGCGTTGTTGTCATCGCCCCAGTAATACTTAGGCAAGCATCATATAATTAGTAAACAAAGTAACATTAAAATATAAAGGTCATAACTCTGGGTACACAGCGTCAGTGTTTGGGTTTTGTCTACCAACAGACCACTTGTTGATAAATTTATGCATATTGACTAGGACACACTACTCGTACAACATGTGCTTATAGGAATGTTACAACTACAATAAAAAGTAATAACATGGACCAAAATATAAAGACAGTCGTTTAAGTTTTTGTGTTTTATTTGTTTCTTAGTATGTAATAATTACGCTAGACTTGTGATTAAGTAAAACAACAGGATCCAACCTTCTTACAAAGACGACAACGAGTCATAAAGTTAAATAATAAACAAGTGTATTGAGTACTCTTTCCCAAGAGTGTAATGCGATGTACTGCAGTGAATACAACATATCTGTTGAAATAAAATTTATAAATGCACAAAATATTTTCTTTAATATTTTTAGTTGATTTTATATAAATATTCCTTGCACTGTTAACTAATATTTTTTTATTTGGAGTGTATTTACTTACTTCTTATTGTACTAAAGCTTCCGAAGTGTCGTTAGTCAACCTACATTATAATTTAGGTGTAATTCTTGGAACAAAAATTGTTCACCTTTTTCTCAAACCAAAAATCAATATAAAATAATAAAATTAACGGAGTTAAAAAAAAAAACAACTATATTTTACTCCTAATTATTTTCGGTTTACAATTTTATTTTTAAAAAAAAAGACCGTAAGTTATGCTTAATTATTTTTTCAGCAAATAATTTTGTTGTCTCTTATAGTAAAACAGAATATAAAACATTTTGTCTGCCCAATTTTAAAATAAATGAGTATCTAGCTAATGTTGTGCATCAGGCTGATAAAATATGGAAAGATATATTTCAAAAGAATACTAAAGTAATACCCCCCACAGTCGTAATAAAACAGTTTATCCCCAATGCTGCTCATTCATCTACAACTACCGTTGTTTTTGTAACAGGAAACAAATAAACTTTATTTGTCACTTAAATGACGATCTAGGAGTCAATAAACGGCAGTATTTATCAGACCCACAAAAAAGGCTTAAGTTGCGACGAAACGCTTATTGGGAGCACGGGTTGGCCAGCCCTACACGGAGTTTCCTGGTGGGTCATGATTGAAAGGACCGAAATACATTAATGGTTTGGTATTTCATATTATGAAATAGTGGGTGCATGAACAATTCTCAAATAATTTCCTGGGCCTAAAAGCAGTCTGCTTTGCTTAGTATTACATACAAAAATTAACGGCAGAAAAACGTTTAACGAAACAAAAACAAAACGAACGACAAAATTGATTAGTACATTTGCAGTCAATTAAATAAACCATTTTTTACATTCGTTACATTTAAATTTATTATATATCCTAATATCAAATATGTGCTTCTATATTTCTGTTTACAAAGCTATTTTCATTAATTTCCTTTAGTTGGTTTGCCGTTTATAGGATTAAATTGTTCAAAATGGATGCGTCATACAAAACTATTCATTATTAATTATTTTGCTGTATCAAAACTCTGTACAGGGTGGACCAAATTCGAATGTTTTACGGGGGGGTATCTCGGTTACTGTAATAGATAGCGAAAATCTGATGTCGGTCTCATGGGCTATTTTTTTGAGAAAATAACGCTTATGCAATCAGATTTTTTCTATCGGATTCCATTTTGGCACTACAAACGAGAAATGAAATTTCAACATTTTTGAAAATTTGCTGTAACTTCTTTATTTATAAAATTAAAACAAACTGTTGTAAAGGTTTTTTATACAGATTTTTATGCTTAATTTAAAAACAAAAGTAATTTTTTTTAGCCTCCTTGACTTTTGAGATATGGAGTAAACTTACATCTTTTTAATAGAAACCCTTGTTGGCCATGACTTTATGTGAAAGAGTATTTTTTTAGCTTTTCAAAGATATATAGGTTTATATATTTGTTGCAAAAAATAGCCAAGATATGGCCAATTTTGTAAAAATTCGATCATCAAAGTTAGCCATGATTTCATAAACAAGTGATGTTTACAATTATTAAACAACTAAACGTTTTCAGCACAGCAACAAACAAACGACAACGGAACTAAATTGAACGGGGACATTCGCAGAACAAATAAGATTAAAAGTTGTTGCGCAACAAAATACGTAACTACATTGCACGACAGTACAGGGTGGACTAAATTCGAATGTTTTACGGGGTATCTCGGTTACTGTAATGGTGTAATGGATAGCGAAAATCTGATTACGGTCTGTTGGGCTACTTTTTTGAGAAAAGAACGCCTATGCAATCAGATTTTTTCTATCGAATTCCATTTTGGCACTATAGACGAAAATTGAAATTTCATCATATTTCAAAATTTGCTGTAACTTCTTTATACAGATTTTTATACTTAATTTAAAAACAAAAGTAATTTTTTTTAGCCTCCTTGACTTTTGAGATATGGAGTAAACTTACATTTTTTTTAATGGAAACCCTTGTTGGCCATGACTTTATGTGAAAGAGTATTTTTTTAGCTTTTCAACGAAATATAGTTTTATATATTTGTTGCAAAAAATAGCCAAGATATGGCCAATTTTGTAAAAATTCGATCATCAAAGTTAGCCATGATTTCGTAAACAAGTGATGTTTACAATTATTAAACAACTTTTTATCAGATTTTCGCTATCCATTACAGTAACCGAGATACCCCGTAAAACATTCGAATTTAGTCCACCCTGTACTGTCGTGCAATGTAGTTACGTATTTTGTTGCGCAACAACTTTTAATCTTATTTGTTCTGCGAATGTCCCCGTTCAATTTAGTTCCGTTGTCGTTTGTTTGTTGCTGTGCTGAAAACATTTACCCATCGATATATGTACAAGAGAAATTTTTCAAAATATGTAACATAGGCGTCTAATAATATACCTATACGTGTATGCATAGTTGTAAATCATTAACGTAGGTTTATTTCTTTACAAGTACGCATTAACTATATTCAGTAAGTATAATGACTGTAATTTTGTCGATATTACTAACACGCAAACTTTTCATTAGAAACTTGTAGTTATGAGAAGTTTTTCCACGAAAGAAAAGTTAAATGCTTGACTTCAAACATCATCCTCCAAGTAATTAAGTTTTTCTTGACAAATTATTAAACGTTTAACATTACTTAACATACTATAACATCTTATTTTGAAATAAAGTATATTTACGTTTCGTAGAATTACGTACTTGTTTGCAATGGTATTACAGGAACTTTTACTTTATAATTAAGTTACTGTTTTAATTTATTTCTAAAAACAAAAAGTCCTTGTATTTTTATTTTCTTAAACAAAATTGAGAAAACCTTGCGTAAAAACTGTATATTGTTAAATTGGTATCAACACTAATGTTTCCGTTTATCAAAACGTTACTACACTACCGAAGTTCCTTTAAATGCAATTAATAACTATAAATCTAATTCAAATTTATAAATTGTATTCATAGTGTATTTGATTATATTGAAGGATTAAGAATCTCTAACAGTTTTTAATTCCCAAAGTTTCCACCTGTATAGCGGATTGCTTAATTTAAAAATTGTGATGATAATTAAAAAAAATGAGGGTTAACTTAATGTACACGCAAGTAAACAATATCATAGTTGATATACGAGTGCATCTTCTGCCTTAGCAAACAATTTTACAGCATTCCAAAGGTCGTTGTTATTGGAGAACACTCAAAAGTTTGGGGACCCATCTTGCACTCCCTTTGTTCATACCAAGACGGTCGTGTAGAATTCGAAGCACCGTGATTTTTGAAAATCCACGAGGTGCTGCTAATTCTTTAGTTTTCAGTCGTCTAACACTTCTTCTTGTACCAGCGTAATAATTGTTTCTGAAGTGAGTTGTTCTGCTGGTTTGCCTTGACGAGGATTGTCTTCAATCAAATCTCTCCCTAGCCGAAAATGCTTAGCCCATTCCAATTCTTTAACCGTCGAATATGACGCGGAAATTAACTGTACACAGCATCTACGCGTCGTTTTTTTTTCTACCGAGCTTTCTTTCGCCTTCTTTTGTCAAATGTTTAATGACTGAACGATACTCAAGTTTAAACATTTAAAAAAATATTTTTCAACAGAATTTAAATTTAGGACGATACCTGAAGTGCTGTTGATGGTATAGCAACAAAATTATAACTGCAGCGCAACAAAACATAGGAGAGGGGGTCGACGAAGTTAGACCTGTTCGGACTTAAGGTCTCTTCACACACATCAGTCAAGGCGCGTCTCAGATTCGTCAGTTCCGTCAACCGTCAGTCATAAAAAATATTCTTTCTTGTAATTTAAGTTTATTCATCTACACTCGTCCGGCGCAGTCACGAATATCTCGTCAGTCACAGTCCCGGCGCCTGACAGTCAAACTTGCTATTTCTTCTTACCGATATTGCCTGACGTGTGTGAATAGGCATCGTGGGTATGACTGAGACAAAACGGTGACGGATCGGAGACGCGCCGTGACTGATGTGTGTGAAGAGACCTTTAATCTAGTATGTTTGGGCCGGAAACTTTTGAACCTTACCACGTATAATAAGGGTGCATTTTTTAATGTGAAGAACATGGGGATCTTGAACACCGTTATAGATGATTAAACAGCAAAAAAAATTGTAACATAATAATATTAATTATTGCTTTATCTACTTCTCGAATAAATACAAAATTAATTTTATTGTTTGCTCAGTTAGGTGTGATAAAATTTATGTAAAATAAATATAAAAATTATTTTATATCAGTTTTGTTTTCGTAGACAAATTTAAGTACACTACGCGTTTCCCATTTAATCTAATTTCTGTCTCTAACAAGGAGTTTTTCAGCAGCTTGAATAAAAAGTGACTATTCGCCGGATTAAATTTTTTATTGCAATTCATCCCAATGGATATCATCTAACCAAACGACTTATTTTTTTTATTGCTCATCTCTCTATAACTTATTTACAGTCTTAAGTCCGTTAATACGTAATCCAACTGATTATATCGTTCGCATTTACTCCACAAATACTTTTAGCTGATTAACTGACTTTAGTTGTAGCATTTAAGCCAGCTTTGCAATGGTAATTAGGACACAATGAATAATTTAACTGCGTCCTCATAAATACTAATTACTGATATTAGCTAAGCTCTCTCGGTTGGGTTTCGACCGCTATCTGCGGATCTGGAGGTCTGACTGGGTCACTTGAGTTTACGAGAATGGTACTTAGTTTGGTTCTCACGTATTTCCTAGTCTTC
Source organism: Elmis aenea (assembly GCA_947652605.1). Taxonomy (NCBI): domain Eukaryota; kingdom Metazoa; phylum Arthropoda; class Insecta; order Coleoptera; family Elmidae; genus Elmis; species Elmis aenea. Next base: position 34,390,870 of record OX393577.1, on the reverse strand, counting down.
TGAGAGGATCGTTACAATTAAGTTTAGAAATTCAGATGCAAAGAATGAAATATGCTACAAACTGGGTACAGTTCAGATGGATAATACAATATATATTTCAAGAATAATAGTATTTTAACCTACAAAATATAACGTATATAAATGTGCATACATTATTTAAAAGTATAATAGTTTGGGAGGACAGCGGTCCTATCCGTAATTTTTCGTATGTTATGTTGTGGCATTTAAAAAAAAAACTGTTACAATAGACCAGTGTTTCTTAACCTTTTTGAACCTGTGTCCAACTTTTCCACCTCGACCTTTAATAAGGTCCCCTTCAATGCTTTAGCGACTAAAAAAAAAAACGACCCTCGAATGATTTTGAAACCCGATACACAGGTGACTTGTTTCAAAAAATAGTTTTCCCTTTCATTTCTTCGCACCCCTCTTCAGATATTTGGCGCCTCCCTTAGAGAGCATGCTCCACAGATACCTCTGCAATAGCCGATTCTGCTTTAGCGTAACTACCTTACATTTGAAGTAGAGTTTGGGTTTCATGTCGGATCAGAAGTGAAAAAATTAAATTTCATATTAATTGTAAGGTGATCTTAACGTCTAAATTTTAGCTTGCACATCCGTACTCTGCAAAAAGATAAACTCAAAAGATATTAGATTTATTCACACAAAAAAGTTTGTTTACCATTTGAAAACTTCTTAAAAAATTGCTATATATTTATTATGCAGACACTAACACAATTATTGAACCTTCCTCAAATTTTGAGATTCCATAAGCCACTTTTATACATATATGACATCAAAATGAATAAAGAAAAGCCATACAAGAGTTTTGAAATGTTAATAATGTTAAATTACACTTAACATATACATAATTCACACATTTACTTACATATAAAATTAAACTGCAAACTTTTTAGAGAACTATAACAATAACGTATATATGAAGATGGTAGAGTTAATATTTTCGAACGGGATAAATTCTGTTGAATCGGTTTAGGCTGTCAAGTCTAGAACAAAATTATCCCAATTCGGAAAGGCCGAACGACGGCAAATTAGATTACATAAGTGCGACGGTCCCAGTTGTCTGAAGTAAGTATGCGACAAGCGTCACGAAAAGTTATCGGCCGCCGCAACTTCTAACTTAATTACAAGTTAACTTTTCTAAAAATAGCTTAAAGCGGTCCATAAAAATGTTTTAAGAATAAATTATTCAGTTAAGAAAAAAGTGTTTTACTAATTGATATATACAATAATTACGACGCTTTTACCAAAATTAGGTGAGTTCAAGTTTATTTTATAGTCTAAGGAACTTCGACTATACTTCAATTTACTTTATACACTAGTGGTCGGTAAAAACTACAAAGGAAATAAATGTCTGTTATAAGTATCCGTTACTTATAACATTAACGTAATTTTAATTTGCTCATTAGGGTGGACATCAGTGGTGTATTGCTACAAAAAGTACCTAAATGAAAGTTCAATTATTACTAAACTTTTGTACAGGGTGGTCCAAATTCGATGGGATTACATGGGTATTTCGCTTAATAGTCGAGAAAGAGAAACGGTTAAATTACCAAAAAAAATTTGCAGTTTTTCAAGACAACAGTTCTTAAATATATTCTATCATTTTGGGTTTTTTTAGTTTTTTTTTTGTTTTCAAAGCCTACTTTTTGTGTTTTTAGTACTATAAAAATGTACATCAAAATATCTAAAAATAATTTTAATAGACTTTCTCGATATTTGAAACAATAAGGAAGATATGACGCTTTATAAATATAACAAAAAATACAGTTTTCTTTAATAACTCAACAATCGGAAATGATAGAATATTTTTGAAAACGATTCTGAGTTTGTCCCAAAAAAACTGCAAATTTTTGGTAATTTAATGGTTTCTCTATCTTGACTATTAAGCGAGATACCCATGTAACCCCATCGAATTTGAACCACCCTGTCTGTGCAAACTGGGTGCGCCATAATTTATCACCTCATTTGCTTTTATTATAACTTTTGAACAAATGAAAAAAACACAATTGGTAAACAACGCATGATAGTTTAATACAATAAGTCTGTCATTACCAAATTTTGGAAATAACATCAAACAAGTGTTCTCCGTTAAGAGTGCTGAGTTGTTGACTTTTTCTACGACATGTTCCATGACTTTATTCAGTTTCTTGTCGTAAGGTGGCTATTTCGTCTTAAAAGTTTTGCTTTAGATCTTGCAGAGTTGCTGCCTTGTCGATTTACACTTTTGACTGTAGATCACCTTGGATAAAAAAATCCGTGAAGGCGCCGGCCAATTTAAATTTCCTTATTTGAAGATTTTGTAGTTCGTAAAATTTTCACCAATACGTCTGTTGTCATGAGAGTTATATGGGCTGTGGTACCATTCTTCCAAAACCACATATTCTGCATTTACTCTGTAGTGGCCATGGCCACCATTAACTGTAATTGCACGTTTTAGCTCATCTTTAAAAAAATATGGCCCTACAAGATATCGGGAAGTCACTTCAACCAAACTGTTACCTTACCCGGGTGCAATGACTTAAAATGCATTTCTCTGGCAGTGTTAACCAAAGCGTAGTACACGTGCCCCTGGGTATTCGCGAAGGGATTTCAAGGGATACACGGGAAACGTTTTAATTTACTTTATTTTTAAGCTGTAGAAATGAAGATAGATAAAATATTATTTTTTAAAACTACCCAAACTAGGTCTATCTTTGACTGAGAGGCGTAATCCGGTAAAACTAAACTCTTAAAAGGGATACGAGATAATTATAACTTTGGCAAACAGTACTCTAGTCTAGAGGGTTTTCTTCCCATTAACAGGAATTTTGTTGGTTGACCGATACGGTTCAACTCTAAGTGGGCTTCTGAAGAAAAATCGATTATTTCAGTATAAACATTTAGTAGCTCTTCATAGTAAGACGTGTTTTAAATATCAGTTGAACTTAATTCTTGAACCACCTGTGTCCTGTAAGGAATAAGACATAAAACACGTGGAAATATTCTGTGCAGGGACGATCTTGGGATACCCAACCGTGCGGAACGTCTCCTTAAGAATGTTTTTGAAGCTTTTTGCACATTTTCATAAGAACGTGCAATGTTTTGTTAAGGCGGACTTGTTCACGGATCTCCCTATAACCCTCCAATTAACAGTAATTCCAGTTTGCCCAAATTGAACCACTAAGCGTTAAATGATCCACGTAGTATTGCCTTCAAAATCTTCGTTGTATTGAAACTACTAACGCACTGTTTTCAAAATAGATTCTTACCATTGTGGCGCGCTGTTGAGGAGCAAAGAAAGGTTCTTTTACAACAAAAAATGGGTTGCTCGTCAATAACATAGACAAAAAATATTAAAATATAAAAGTTTTAACAAAAGGAAATTATATACCTATACATTTTAAAACACCCTGTAGGTTAAAAATAAATCTGATTCTAAAACTTTTTCAACATTGTCAATATAGATTCTAATTTATCAAAAAATAGCCGAATAACATATCATAAAGTAATAATATTATTGTCATTTTGACGCTTAATGATCATTTTTAATACGATATAATGACAATTTTTTGTATTAAATACAAACATTTTAAAACCCGTATGGACCTACGGGATCCAGCTGTGGGGGTCTACCTCCAATTCCAATATTGACTAGAACGGTTTTAATCCAAAGTGCTGCGAATAATCGCAAACGCCCCCTCCCCCTGGTACGTTCCTAACAAAATTATCAGCGACGATCTCAACATAGTGAGTGTTAAACAGGAAATAAAAAACCATAGTGTAAACTACCACCAACGATTAAGTGCTCATCCAAACATACTAGTGACGCAACTCCGTAAAAGAATGACTGGTTACCGTAGGCTTAAGCGCTGCGCTCCAAGTGACTTACCTACTAGATTAAATTCTTAATTTTAATCTTAGTAACAAAACAAACCCCAGTAGCTAATCATTAACTAATAGTTAAGCAACTAAAAGGAGCTCGCCAATGGGCAACCTCCTACATGACAATGTATCAGTTTCATATAAATTACTGAATGTCCATTTGGGACAGATTGTAATATTCTGGGAGTTAAAAAAAAATAAAATACAAACACTACAACTAAACATTTAAAATTAAACTAATATTAAACTTTTAAATATTTGGCTTATGGAATCTTTCATGCTAGGTCTAATTTATCGCAGTTGTGTAATTTGTTTGGTGCTAAAAAACAAACTGCAACCCTGGTGAGTTACAACACCAGAGCGACTCAACTAAAACCGAAACGAGTATTCCATGTTCACACTATTCTCTCTTTCTTTCTCTACCAACTCTGAATGATGACATGATGACGTGTATTATCTACTTGCTGCTGGTAATTACTGAAAATATACCCATTTATTATGTAATTGCAATTATATGGGTGAAACCAATAAGCCAAAAACGCGTTGCAGCTCTAAAATAAATTGCCAAAGTAGATGATAGTGTGGCGCGTTTTGGTTCCAATACTATTGATGGATATGCAGAATTATTTTTTACGTAAAGTTTTTTGGCGAATATATTTTCGTAAATGTTTGAAAGGTAATCGCTATCAAATGGATTATTGGTAAGTAATTACCTTTTAACTTTGGTTAAAACTTATTATAACCACTTTTTATTATTCATTCAATCTCTTTACTTTGTTGATTTGGTTTTAGTTTTCGATATTATGATATCGATGTATTGGGTTGGCCAAAAAGTCCGTTTGGTTTTTGTCACACTTAAATTTAAGCACTCTAATAAGTGACAAACTCATTTTGTCCTTTGCAACTTCGCACTCGTAAGATAATTGACAGTTCAACGTAGTACGACATTAAATTGACCATCTGCATCAATTTAGCTACGTCAGCAGGCTCGATGTTTGGATTCCACTTCAACTGAATGAGACTAACCTTGCCCAAAGAATTTTCATATAGGTACGACTCGTTGTAGAAACGTGAAAAAAACGATCCTCTTTTGAAAAGAATGGTCACCGGGGACGAAAAGTGGATTAACTATTACGATGTGGAGCGCAAAGAGAGCGGCCAACCACTACAAACAACCTTTAAAGCAGTAGTTCACCCGAAGAAGGTTATGCTTTAAATTTGGTGGGATTGAAACAGTGTTGTTTTCTCGAGCTTCTTCCTACGAACAGGCTCATCAATCCGGATGTCTACTGTGTTCAGCTGGACAAATTAAACCCAACAATCTACCAAAAGCGTTAAGAAATAGGTAATGGTAGGGGCGGCTTTGTATTCCGTTGCAGTTGCAAATTTGTATATTCCAAAGACAAAACATCATTCCGCAGTTTATTAGTTTCAGCAACTGAGATGTATGAGCCGCGCGGGGCTGAAGATACTCCGCGGGTGAAACTGTAAATTATTTAGATTCGACTTAAAAATCATTAGGAAAAAAAAGAAAAACCGATTATAATTATAGTGACGTTAGTTTATAACAGGTGTGTAGTGACTTTGGTGAAGAGGCAGTAGTTTATAAATAACCATTTACATATACATATAAGTAAGTTAGTAATAAATAGTCTTAAGCTAAACATTATTTTATTAAGCGATTTCCTTCCAACAAAACCCACTATTTTGATATAGTTTCAGTTAATTCAGTAAGTATAGAAAATACACAGGGTAAAAGCAAGCCCGCACGTTAACAATTCCATTATGACAATGCTAGACTGTACACTTCTTTGCAGACGCGGCAGAAGTTACTGGAGCATATGTAGCTGGGAAGTTTTACCGCACCCTCCATATTCGCCCGACCTTGTGCCTCTAGATTACTACTTGTTTCGGTCTCCTCAACATTGATTTAATGGACAGACCTTCAAATCTAAAGAGGATGTGACAATTCACCTAAAAGAGTTTTTCGCCAGTAGCGGGAATTATGAATCTGCCCATGGGATGGTAGAAGATATTGGAACGAAACGGCAATTACATCATTAATTGAATAAATCCCTTTTTATTTAAAACTTTTGTCTTATTTTCGCTTAAAAAACCGAACGGACTTTTTGGTCAATCTAATATTAGATTTTTACACAATTTGCAGCAATATTATGATTTAAAAACTCTATAATATGAAAATATTATTGATCTTCATGAAGCTATGAAAAACATTGTATTTATGTAATAAAAATATATTGTTCAAAAACGATAGAAACCACCGTCCATAATATTATTTTAAACATAAAATCCAGAAATGTGCAACATAATATAACATCCATCGTTCCCTTTTTCATATCAATGACTGAATTCTATACTGCAAAACAAAATAAATAAATAAAAAGATAAATGCGAAGAATGTAGTTGCTTATTCGATTCCAGATTCTCTAAATTTTTTTATAAGGTTGAACAACTGAATTCCCATATTTGATGCAGCGTCCCGTATGTTGCGATATTTAGTTTTTGATCAGCATATTTAGAAAAGCCAGATTCGCACAAATATGTATTGGGTTGTTGCATAATTTCGTGCGGTTTTTTTAGATTCAAAATTGCGCACTTTAAATTAAATTTTTTGGTAATCTGTTTTGTGCTATTCGACGGAGAATGTTGTTCTCTACAAGTTGGCGTTTTCGTTTTTTTCATATCATTTGTTTATTTTTATTATACAACTGTCAAAATGGAGTGTCAGGTTGACAAAAATGAGCATTTCCGACACCTTCTTCTTTTCGTGTAAAATCAAGGTTTTAAAGCTGCTACAGCTGCTCGCGTTATTTGTGTTTACGGCGATGATGCCATATCCGAAAGAACGGCTCAAAAATGGTTTTCGCGTTTCAAAAACGGAGATTTCGGTCTCCGGGACCAAACTCATTCCGGCCGACCCTCTCAGTTTGACGAAGAGCGATTGAACCAGTATGCGATACAGAAAGCGTTGCTTATGACCGTGTGTTGATCGATGACGGGCGAGCAAATTGGCGGCAATCATGGAACGTTGATTTTTGTTGTTTTGGCTCAAAACATGTGGTGCCCATGCCCCGAGTTTTTGGAACCATTGATTGCAAGTGGCGAGCTACCGTTGAATGGTCACAATCCATCTGCTCGGCCAATTCTCTTGCAGTTTGACACGAATTTTCGTGGATAAGCTGGACCGTTTTTGAAACGCGAAAACCATTTTTGAGCCGTTCTTCATTATCGCCGTACACAACACAAATATCGCGAGCAGTTTTAGAAGTGTTGTAAAGTAATACTATTTTTTAATTTAATTATTATAATTAAATTTTTTCAAATAATATTTAATATGTTACATTGTATCAAGATAGTCATGTTACTATCTACCAATTATATCACTGGCATCATATTGTGCTTATAGCTTCGTTCCCAGGTTGCTTGTGGGAAAACTTAATGTCACCTGAAACTTCTGCAGAGATTTACACTTTTCGTTTAACGTCTCACGGTAGAAATTACCCTTTTATTTCATTGGTTCATTTCTTTGCATAAATTTTAATTGTTCCGAAAAAGCCGGACATACATGGTAATAAAAAATGGAGAGTCGTTGTAGACTTTCGAAAACTTAATGATATTACTATTGCTGATTCTTACCCTTTACCACGAATAAACGAAATTCTTGATCAACTGGGTAATTCCAAATATTTTAGTGTCCTTGATTTAGCGAGCGGGTTTCATAAAATTTCAATGAGCGAGGAAAGTAAACCATTTACTGCATTTAGTACAAGTAATGGTCACTACCAATTCAAAAGAATTCCAATGGGGCTGAAGGGTGCTCCAGCTACCTTCCAAAGGTTAATGAACTCAGTATTAACAGGCTTACAAGACTGTCATGTTTTTGTTTATTTAGATGACATAGTATGCCACGGTGCATCTCTTAAAGAACATAATTCTAAACTCACTGATGTTTTTACAAGATTGCGAGAAAACAAAATTCAATTACAAACTTGATAAATGCAAATGCAACTGCAACTGCCACTGCAACTAATCTAAAATACCCAAAAAATACCTATATGTAACCCCATGTCACGTGAAATATCATGCACTTTTTGAACCAATGAAATTTATGCAAAGAAATGAACCAATGAAATAAAAGGGTAATTTCTACCGTGAGACGTTAAACGAAAAGTGTAAATCTCTGCAGAAGTTTCAGGTGACATTAAGTTTTCCCACAAGCAACCTGGGAAGGGGAACGAAGCTATAAACACAATATGATGCCAGTGATATAATTGGTAGATAGTAACATGACTATCTTGATACAATGTAACATATTAAATATTATTTGAAAAAATTGAATTATATTAATTAAATTAAAAAATAGTATTACTTTACAACAGAAGCTTTAAAACCTTAATTATTCGTGAAAAGAAGGAGGTGTCGGAAATGCTCATTTTTGTCAACCTGACACTCCATTTTGACAGTTGTATAATAAAAATAAACAAATGATATGAAAAAAACGAAAACGCCAACTTGTAGAGAAAAACATTCTCCGTCGAATAGCACAAAACAGATTACCAAAAAATTTAATTGAAAGTGCGCAATTTTGAATCTAAAAAAACCGCACGAAATTATGCAACAACCCATTAGTTGTAAGCGGTAATAGAAATTGAATAGCATGTTTTGATAAATTTGAATATTCGTCAAATATATCGCATCAGAAAGTTGTTACCGGAACATATTTAAACTTAGCTATAGTATCTGAACTTATTTCAATTATATTTTCATATTCCAATGCCAGAAACTCTGTTGGTTTTTATTTCACTCCGAATGGATTTCGTACCGAATAATTATCACAGGCTTTACTATAGGGGTGCCATTTAAATGCTGTAAAAATAAGCAAAGCAACATGAATAAACGTGGAACCACTAAATTTTTCCCTGAAACCCCGGACTCCGGTTTTATTCAAGATTACCAGTTTATTCTTTTTTTATACTTTTCTCTTAATCGAAGTTTGAGCTAGTACAATTTTTTTCAGGGAGTATTTCGTTTTTAAAAAAATTGTAAGTGCACGTAAACACAATATTTTTTTGATTTTCAGTTTAAATCTAATATTGTAGGTCCAGTTTTATTTTTTAACAACTTTATTCGACAGACAATCGGTGCAAATGTAATACAAATTTACAGATGTTAATAAATTTCAAGTCCTCGCTTCGGTAGCGCTTATCTGGCCCATGAAAAATCAAGTACTTCAGTGAACCATGCAAAACATTTTTCACAATTTGGGTCGACTAACCCACTTTCTTGCAGAAACCTTACAAGCTATTTTACATTTACTTTGCCTTAATATATCCTCTGTGACATATACACTACCTCGGCATGCGATTATTCATACAACAAACAAGACACTTTCGTAAAGCGATACTATTTTTCAAACGAAAATGTTTTCATGCAATTATTTATATTGGTACGTTTAACATTCAAATTAAAATTTTATACAAATTATACAATTTTCAGAAGAGGACAATAAGCTAAATTGCAGATTTCATGGTTTTGTGTTGTTTTACCATTTACTTGTTTAAACTACATGCAATGAGAATTATAATAGCTTGGTTAAACAGCATTATATGTAGATAATAGTAGATATGCATCGGTAGAAATGAATTTTCTTCTTGTTGAGTTTTTTTTTTCTAGTTTGATTGATGTATGGATTATTACATTTAGTGTTGGTATTTTTTTTATAGAAAGAGATATATGTGTATACAGGGTGTCCCAGATTACATTTCCAGCATGGGGATCTCGCTTATTATAAGATATACAGGTTTGTTTAAATTAGATGAATTATTCCTTAGGATGAGAGGAGCCACAATCAATTTTTAAAAGTACAAAATTTGTCGTGCTTCAGATGTTATAGCAAAAAATATGAAAATGTCGAATTTCTTTTTTCTCTCATAACTTTTTTGTCTTAATCGTTGGAACGATTTTATTTGTACTTTTTAATGAAAAATGTAACTGTTATTTTTTACATTTTTTTATCACCTACCATTTTCGAGATATTACCCCTAATTTAATTTTTTCTTATGGGCCGCGAAGTTGGCTATGGAATAGTTAAATGTGCTTTTTTTTCTCGTTTAAAGAAGATACTACTTGCTATACCTATTTTTATAAACAAGTCACAAAATGAAAAAAATCGTATTTTACCCATGACTTATCAAGCTATATATGAAAATAAAAACAAAAAACAACTAATTAAATGTCAAATCAGTTATTATTTGTCTGCGGAATCATTTATTAGAATTTTATAGTATTGTTGTGTAATTCGATAGTCTTTGTAACAAATTTGTTATGATATAATTATGGGCACATTTACAACTAATTAAAAAAATTTAATGTTAAAATGCTACATTCTTTACAAAAAACTGTGTGAAATAGATAATTCTAATTCTTTATGGATTTGTTTTGGATTTTTGGTTGGTTTCTCGAAGAAACCATATTCTTTTAAATTTATTTCCAAATTTCTGTAATTACACACTCTTCGTTGCCTTTTCGCAAGATATAGCTCTAAGTATATTCACTCAGCTTCCACACAATTTTTATGGTAAAGAATGTAACATCTCAACATGTCTAATTTTTCGCTATTTTTAAATGTAGCCATCATTATAACAATTACTACAAAGACAATCGAATAACACAACAATATTATGAAATTCTAATAAATGATACCACAGACAAATAGTAACTGTCATTTGGCATTTAATTAGTTGTTTTTTGTTTTTATTTTCATAGATAGCTTGATAAGTAAAATACGTTTTTTTTTTCATTTTGTGACTTGTTTATAAAAATAGGTATAGAAAGTAATATCTCACTTAAACGAGAAAAAAAAGCACATTTAACTATTCCATAGCCAACTTCGCGGCCCATAAGAAAAAATTAAATTAGGGGTAATATCTCGAAAATGGTAGGTGATAAAAAAATGTAAAAAATAACAGTTACATTTTTCATTAAAAAGTACAAATAAAATCGTTCCAACGATTAAGACAAAAAAGTTATGAGAGAAAAAAGAAATTCGACATTTTCATATTTTTTGCTATAACATCTGAAGCACGAGGAATTTTGTACTTTTAAAAATTGATTGTGATTCCTCTCATCCTAAGGAAAAATTTATCTCATTTAAACAAACCTTTATCTCTTATAATAAGCGAGATCCCCATGCTGGAAATGTAATCTGGGACACCCTGTATATTAAAACGCAAGCTTTAAAAAATGTGAATGTTTGCATTTATATACTAAATTACACGTTAACGTTAGATCTTGGGAGCATATTATGAAAGAAAAAAATTAAAATTGTGGCTTATTTACAAACTACCGTAAAGACGTTGCTATGTGTTTGATAGGAATACATATAAAGCTACTACACTGTTCTTTTTTTAATATTTCGAAAGTTGAATAGCAGAAGATTTTTTTGTGAAATCGTCTTTAATAAGCACTTTATGATTTTTTTAAAAAGGATTTCCACATATTTTTCTCTTAATCAAAAACTGTTGACATTAGATAGATATAACAACTTTTATAGGTATCTCAAAAATTAAAAAAAATAATTTAACACTATAGCCAACTGTAACAACCATTTAAATATGCTTGATCTCGTTATTCGCTAAAAAAATCTTAAAAACTATCTACGTAAAGCGGTGTAAAAATTACCGGTTTACAACTTGTTTTAATTCATAGTCAATAAAACACATTTGTTTGTATAAATGTTACTTTTAAATATTTTTTTTGCTGTTTTCTCAGAAAGTTTGCAACACGGACAAATATTTTAAATGTTAATAAATTTTTTAATACTGGCCAACTTTATTAATATAATCGACACTATGACTTATAATATGTAATAACAAAAGTTACCCATGTAATGCGGTAGGTTATTATCATCCTGTATAAAAAGTAACGATTTTAATCGTTTTGTAAAAAATAATGAATAATGATTTAATACCCAGCTTAAAATAGCCTTCGCAGCTAATGCTAATATGCTAATATAAAACAACAAATTACAAAACCTTCGTAACTTGTACCAAATGAATTTTAAAAGGTTTTACACCTGGTTTTGTTTTTGTTTTCACAGCCTACTATAATTTTGTTTCGAAAAAAAAGTAAAAAACCTCCGTAACTTGCGTATTATTAAAAATAAATACATCAACCCTTATATATTTGGAATAACAAAAAAATAAGGAATTTAAATAAGTCATAGACAACTGTGGGTTCCGTTTAAAAAAATACAACCTTATGGCACAACTCAAATTTCTGATTTTTGTTTTTTAAATTGACTACGCCACTGCATTCCTATCAAAAAAGTGCCTGTAGAACGTCAAAATTATTTTTGTTTATTTTCATAAAAAAGCGAGATACAGTCATAAAACGAAAAGTCGAAAAATCGAGTTATCGCTGATAACTCGAAAACAAAAGACGATAACGAATTTTAGTTTTCACCATTAACTTTTTCTCGAAAAAAGAGATCGAGGATGCGCGGTCCGTTTTTTGATACCTCTTATAGTTACCGAGATTCCCTATTAAAACATCGAAATTTGCCCACCCTGTACATGCCTTATTTAAAGAGAATAACAGGAAAAGTGTCATTAAGCTGCCCAATGGCACTTGGTACTTGGTTGGTAGTATTTATTAAATAATAAAAGCATCGCATAAAGATCACTCTTATTCATGTGATCAATCTCACCACAAAAATGAAAATTCAACATAACTTTTTTTGAGCTAATGAACAGGGGTTGGATTGTTCACAGCGTACCTATATCATTTTTTAATGTTTCTGCACTAGAATTTAAGTACTGATCAAAGTGACCCCAAACTATGTATAAAATTGATTATGAGGTTTATTGCGTTTTTTTATGATAAAAAAGCACTATATAATTTTTGCAATATTGAAAATGTATTAACACACGTATATACTTCATCATCAACATAAAAAACCGTTTATGCAATACTGTTTTACAAAGTTATACCGACTTGAAAATTTTATATGATCAATTTCACCCCATTTCACTAGCTTATTTATTGTATAGTTCAATGTGTTTAATAATAATGGTCATAAAATTGCGCAACAAACTAAATAGTTACAAATAATACATTCCGAATAGATTTTAATGAAATGCGTAGTAGTTTACTTTAATAAACATTCAATTTGTGCTAATTATAAAACTATAAAGTCTTTTAATGCTGACCTATTTAAACGATTCATAGCTTCATAAGTCACACACGAAATTAACTGGCGTACGTTTTATACATTGAATTTTAAATTTATTACATTATTGCACATATTCGTGTTACTTACCGAGTTCAAGAGCAGTTACATTCCCTACGACAAGCAGCAACAACATAGACGCCTCGGCGGCCGATTTCCAGATAATACCCATGCCGACCGCCGTCATTAGCACACGGCTAGAAGCATGCCAGCTCACGCACGCACCACGTCTCACGCAGCTACCGCACACGCACGTCTACGTTCAACTTTTCCCGGCGTCATTACAGTTTTTCAACACACTTCATAAGTCTCACTTTCTTCTGCCCACAGGTGGGCATCCATTTCGTCGCTGAAAAGAAAAACAAATGTTTAGCTTTATAAATACAAAACTGTCTTCTATTCACAACATAAGTCGGTCTTATGGATTGGTATTTACAATAAATTTAAAAAACAAACAAATGGATATTAATAGACTCATGATAAATTTTGTTTCGATACAACTCGACAATTTTGTACAGAAGCGAACTTAGGGTTGTGAAAGGAGAGGCCATCGCGCTATGGTACTTTATGTAAACAAGCCATCGCTAAATATAAGTCAAGGTCGGTGCGATATAAAGTATCAAAAATCAACACTCATAATTATGGGCTGTTGATTCATCATTACACATATAAAATAATAGTTAACAACAAGACAAGTGCTGCTTGAGTCAATGAACACAATGAAAAACGTATAATAAGTGCCAGGCAGTCAATAACTATTCAGTCTAAAAAAATCATTAAAATTTAATATTTACAACTTTAGTGAAGCGTTAAAATGAATAATTGTTAGTAAGTCATAGAATACAAATTTTATGCAACAGCTGACAACACTTGTGTTGTATTTTAATCTTTTTGCAGTGCTTTTATGAAAATGTATTGAAAAACTAATTAGAGCTGATATTTTTATAGTAGAACGTACAGCCAGCCATGCATCATATACAGTAAAAATGATTTTGACTTTCAATTGCTAACAACTGAGAAAACAAAATCGCGTCATTCATTTTGGTGGAATGAGGTTAGAATAATATATTTTTGTGGTAGAGGCTTCACATTACGATAAAACTTTAACATTTTTATTATTATATTTTTTATTACTGTTTTATTTTTGAAATACTTTGAAATTTCTTTAAAAAAAACTCATCAAATAAATTACATTAATCTTTCTTTGATAAAAATGTGTGATTACCATCAAAGTTTTTCATTCAAAAGTCACAAGCAACCAATGCCTGAATTAGAAAATGTACACATTTTATCACTCTATATCCTATATAGTATATACCCACAAGCATGAGAGGGTTTAAATAATTTTAACGGTACCTATATGAAATAGAGTTAGTAGTGGAAAACGTTTAGCAAAAAAAACTAGGTTTTTACTTAAGCTGGTAAAAGATATACGAAATTTTTAATTTTATTGTGTAAATGACATATCTTTTGTCACCACAAAAATTAATAAGCATTTATTGAGTAGAGCCTTCAATATTTTAAGTGATTTATTATCATAGTGTTATTAAAGTTTTTCAGCGATTTTTCAGGTACATTATTTTGTTTAATACTGCCTCATTTGAGAGTATAATTTTGCCGGCTGTTCGTGCCTTGGTGTTTCAAGCTGTGTTATTGTTCCTTAATTTCAGTTAAGGCTGACAGACTTGATATTGTTTTAATTAAGTTTTGAAAATGGCGTTGTATTACTTTTTAGACTTTTAATTCTTATTATTTATTATGTAACTTATTTGACTTCGAACTAAATGACAAAAAAAAACTGATCATTGAAGCACAAATGCGACAATAAATTTTACTTCAGCTTCAGTCATGTACACACGATGGAAAACGACATTTATAAAACTCATTTTATAACAGTAAAGTAAACAGTTTAACCGACGCCTAACTTTTACCTTAAACGCCTTTAAAAGTAATGCTTTTTTGACACATAATAACAAACTTGCCAACCACAAAAAACTGTTTGAACGTATAGATAGGGTGTCTCTCAACGTAAGTAGCTAAAGGGATCTCGAAAGTAAGAGGCTAAAGGATGGTTTAATTAGCAAAGACGGGTTGGAATTTCGTGCTTCGTAAAAAAATGCATTTTGTACTCAATTCCTGAAATGTCCTAAAGACACTGTGAAAACAAATACTTTATTTTCACTCTACTATCAACATCCAGCTTAATTTTAAACATACGATAAGCAACTGTTTTATTTTTTATGGGCGCTATATTGGATATTTATGCTACTGGTTGGCGAATTATTAAATATTTTTAACCCTCATAACACCATGAAGTCGCTGGAGATTTTTAAAAAGCTTCTATCTAAAATTACACAATAATATGACTTTACATTTTATGTCTTGGTACAATACGATTTTTGTAGCATGTATCGGTTTTTAAAAAATTTTAATAAGGTACACGTAATACCACTGGGCTCACCGGCGACTCCTGCTAGTAAGCGTGGTGCATTGAGTTTAGAACGCTGTTGCTTTATTGGTCTCCTGATGTTAGCAGGAATTTATAAATAAAATACATTTGTGAAATGTTAAAGATGGATGTCATATTTGACAAAAGAAATAGGTTTACTGCAATTTCTTAAAGCCTCCATTTTGATAATGCTGAAGCAAGATGAAAAAAACTCAGATAAACTGACACCGATTTAAAAACTTTTTGAGTTATGGCTACCTGCTCTCCAAGATGTATACATTCCCTATGCGAACATAACGGTTGACGAACAGCTGCTAGTTTCCGAGGTAGGTGTAGGTACCTTCAAAAAATACATACCTTCAAAGCCAGAAAAATATGGCATAAAGATTTGGGCATCCTGCGACAGTCAAACCTCATACGTTTACAATTGCCAGATATACAGTGGTAAAACAGGTGACCAACGTGAACGCAATCAAGATAACGAGTCGTTTTAGAAATGAAAGAGGGTTTAGAGAAATCAGGGAGGAATGTGTGTAATTTTTTTACGAGTCTCGAACATGCAAGAGATTTGAAAGAGAAGAATCTAACATTGCTAGGTACAGTACAGAAAAACAGACAATAGCTTCCTAAGGAGTTAGTAAATTCATGTAAAAATTAGTGTCTTATTTTCAAAAAAAAAAAAAAAAAAAAACTATTACGCTGCTATCAAATACAAACGAATTGGTAAAATTTCCGAAGGTAACAAGAGCAAACTACAAATAATAATTGACTATAATAAAATAAAATCAGGTGTAGATACCATGGACAAGCTTGTTCAAACCTATACGTGAAGAGACAAACACGAAGATGGCCTGCTGCAGTTTTTTTAAAATAATGTAATAGATATTAGTGCCCTCAACGCCTACGTTATGTGGTGGTAAATAAAGATTGGCCAGTAAACATATGCAACCATTGCAGTCGTTTTTTGTATAATAATCACCAGGCAATTACTTGTTCGACATGCAAAAGAAACATAAACGAAGAATAGTTTTTTTTTTAAATTGTAATTATTGAAAATCAATTACTAGTAAATATTTTAAGTATTTATTTGATACACGTTGTTTAAACAATGAGAATACCAAGCTTGGAATAAAATTTTTACTTAATAATTATGATTACAAAAAGAGCTTTGGGGTCTATAATGACCCCAGTGGTATTATGAGGGTTAAAATGTCCTTGTCACTTGGTAGCATAAAATTTCCAGTATGACGTTTATATGAAATAAAACAATCGACTATCGCATAACAAAAACTAAGCAGGCTGGTTCAAATTTAACGTCATACGTTTATCTAACTTACGAAAATAAAATTTAAAGTATTTGTGTTTGGATGCAGGAAAGTTGTAATCAAAATTAATAATCTAAATATTTCATTTTTTAGGGTACTTTAGCAACTGGGTACAATATGCACATTGTCCTTTTATAGTCTTATTACACGTAAAAATATACTTCTTTGCTAATTTAACCATCCTTCTATCTCTAACGGATTTCGAAATCTCCATGTTCTTTATGGTAAATAAATTCGAAATTCACAGACTAAGTGACAATTAACAACTTATTGTCTTTGTTCGTTTAACATTTTTCATAAATACCAAACTCGTTATGAATTGCTTGTGTTAAATAAAACGTCAAACATTTTAAATTTATTAAATTTGACTTTTAACACAAATTGTTTAGTCGGATTAAGATTTTGCACTTTATAATACTACGTACCGTTTACTGCCAACAAATTGTGAATTCAAAATATTCTATGTATATCTAGAAATTTACATAAATAAATTTATAACTGGGTTATTTTATTGTTTATTAACATGAAAACATAACCAAATTCAAAAACCAATTCGTGCCTGATACAGACAAGTAACAAAACTAGAAAATTGTATCGATCAGTTGGTTCACTTGGTTAACTTAAGGAAAAGAGCGCGGTCGCAATGAACCCCATCAATTTCTCCATTATGCACACACTTACTCTTTAATTCTCGTCAGTGACTATGACATAACTCAGCACTTTCCGAGCAGAATCTCAAAATATTTCTCTCACGAATTTTGTGATGATATTACTGGACATTTGTCAAGCCCTTATCTCCTGCCACACAACAGGCTTCTCTTCCAACTCTATTTTCGCAAGAGCAGGTATGCAAAAGCGAGTGGCAACGAGCGATAGCCAACTTTTGAATGTATTCATTCATTCGACCACGACATGCATACAACCTTAAAATACGATCTTTGTATTAATAATCGATAAACAATGGTTAATTATAATTCCTTATTTTTAGATGAAGCTGTTAGGATTTTGGTCTTAGCCGTTATATTTGTAAGAACCAAGTTAGTAAATTGCATTAATATTTGTTTGTTTTTTTCGTTGATAAATGAGTATCTGAAAATAAATGTTTCAAAGCAGATTTATCAAACCAATAAACAAATGTACCTAGTAGTTTAAGTATGTTGGGGACATTTTTTAACTGACTGGTTTTATTCAGATACTACTCCCGTTTTTTATATTTTGTTCCGCCAATAAAATTATGACATTAAATCATTGTTAATGCATATTATTAACCTACGCTTCCATATAATGAATGGGTTAGGAAAATGTTGCATAACGGCTCAGCCAAATCAGCAGATGAGCTTTTTAAACTACTTTTTCGACTAATATTGTAAATTACTATTAATGTACGGCGTGCATGCATAGTAAGAGAGTCTTTACGCACGGTAAGCAAAAAGCACAGTTTTCTAAAAATTATCTTAGTACACTGACGTTAAAATTGGCAATTATCAGCATACGTACGAGTGTTTACTATTAACTAATTGGTAGATAAAATCGTACATATTATGTGGTCGTAGAAAAAGTATAGTACACCTCGAGTTGTAAAGCAATTACTCCGCTCTTGTGTAATATTATTCTTACAACTCTTGTTATGTACTTAATATACTATTATTACTCTTTTACTGAATAGATCAAAAATGTCTGACGTGACAAATCTTCTTTTTAAATAGAATACCCTGTATATTTCCATGGATTTGAAAAAAAAAACATTGTTATAGCTCGTATATTGTTTGTGAGTTTTTTTTTTAATACTTTCCAGGATTGCATCCTAAATTTATTATGTTTTTTAGATAAAGCGCAAACATAATTTCATTTGTTTTTGATTGCTGGGGTTTTTGAGAATCTTTAATGTTTTTCTCAGAGTAGATTGTTTAAGTTTTTGTATACTGTACATATATGTAATCTGCTTATATTTAGTATTGTGACAATATGGTTTATTTAAATAAACAAGACCGTATAACTTTGTTAAAGATGGTAGCATTTGGTGACATGTTAATGAACCATATTGTGGCATACATAAATTTATATTGACTAAAATTAAACATTAAATTATTGACCTAAATTAATGTCAGAAAAGTAATTATAAGATTCTTAAAAACTTAAGCAACAAAAAAGAATAAAGTTATGTTTCTTATGTTTCCTTATCAAAAAACCATAAGAAACGTTGGTCGCTTTCTTCGTCATTACTAAAAATAAACCCACAAATCGTGCACCGCCATGATAGAAAATATTTCTCATTTCAAGTCCATTAAAATTACCTTAAATGTCGTCATGACAAGGAGTATAAACTTTAATTCTTCACTCGAGATCAGTTAGTATGTCAAACGCATTTTGATAACATAAAATCTGCCAAAAAGCTTCAAATATTTTAATATAATTGTATTCAAATGTATTTTAGGTTATTGCGGCTATTGGCTAAATTTTTTGTCTCTGGTAATTGTTGCTACGTTTCGAATTTCTAACAGCACGAACTTTTTCATGCTTTTTAATGCGTTTTTAGAACTTGGCTTACTATCAAAGTTTCATGTGATAACTTTTTTACACGAAATGTTTAAAATACGATTTTTTATAAAGTTAAATTTAATACTTTGAATTTTCTTGCTGTATTGTGGTTTGTATGATCTTTAATAATGATGTACTGAATATTATACTATCTAATGGAATACATCAATGTTTAAAAAGTACTTACGTTTAATATTTACAAGTTAAAAGGCCATTTAGGTATTCATTTATATTTCGACGTATTACTGAAATTCACAGCCATATTTTAAATGTATCCGTCAAAAGATTCGCTGAAATATCGATTTCTGCTTCTATTCACCCATGTATATGGAACATAAATCCACATATTGCGTGACAAATATCAAGCTATAGAAATAACAACATCGCTTTTCAAAAACTGTCAAAATTGCGTGACTAGATTGGTAAAAACACTGCATTTTATCTTACTGTTTGTTATTAAAATTTTATTTTGAAGTAATGTGAATTGACGAAACAAAAACGTGCTGAGCCGAAATATGTAATTTTTTAAATGTACATGTTCCAAATTCGAGGCTCTACACTGTGATCTCGCTTATCTTAAAACGTTGAGTGCCACCTTATGGGTGTTATAATAAATAAAATGATAAAGTGTTAATGTGTTTAACGATTTGGTCGCCAGTCTAAAATATGCTGTCCGTGAGCATAAAATCCTATCTTCATCATTTATAATTCAACGGAGACGCAAAGATTGTTGCCGTATTAACAGAGGGTTGTAGTGACAAAAAAAAACTGTAAAACCGGTTTTAACCCTTATTAATTTCGGTTATCGAAAAATAAATTTCATGAGTGGGAATGGAAAGAACGAGAACGACATCTTTCGTTTTCGTTCCGAACCGAAACGAACGAAATTTTTTGGTGTTTAGTACCTGCTTTCCACTTCTTAAAAGCTTACAAGCAATCTTCCTTCAAAATACTTGCAATCTTTTCCCTAGATAATAAATCTTCATCCCGCAATATTTTAAACTAAAAAAAATAAAGTCGCACATTGCCAAATCAGGTGAATGTTTTATAAAATAATTTTTTTACAACCAAAAAGTACAGAGTTGTTAGTAGCTGCTGATATTCAATAATCGCTAATTTCTGGTCTTTTTGTCCGAGTTTAATAATTTTCATCGATACAGTACCTACTCGTTGGTAGGTAGCTAGGGTTTCTTTCCCGGGATCCCGGTCCATTTTAAGCTATTTTTTATTTCCCGGGAAATGTTTTTTGTCCCGGCAATTCCCAGAATTTTAAAAAAGTGTTATTTTCGTTTATTTTGTGCTAAGATCTGTGTAATACTATCATAACTTATTAGAATTTATTATAAATATCTTTACCAACAGTAAATTATGGAAAAACTTTATTTTTATTTCAAAATTATTTTTCTCTTTTATATTTTCTCTTTTAGTGTGGCGTACAACTGCCCGGTCTCCATCCATGACAAAGTTAATATCTTCAAAATATTTTTACAGTTTTATTTTAGATGCTCTCAAGACAATTTCACCTACATCAATAGAGACTGAGAAAGCATTTTATGCAGCAGAACTTTTTGTTTATAAATCAAGAAAAAGACTAAGTGACCGAAGCATAGATCACTTTTGTTTTCTTAAATCACATTACAAAAATTCGTTGTAAAAATTATATTATTGTGTTCATCAATATGAAATTACAATAGTAAGGTTATTTTCCCAAATGTATGTTTCTCTTACCAAAATTATTTAATTATTTATAATAATCATAAAGCAAAATGTATTACATAAAATGACGGAGTTGTTTTTAAGTAATAAACCGCTCTTTTCATTTTTTGGGTTATTTATTGAAAAGTATTGACATAATTATATCCCGGGATCCCGGGACAAAGGCCGATTTCTTCTCGGGATCCCGTGACAAGCAAAATGGTGAAATATGAGAAACCCTAGTAGGTGCGTATCTCGAAAACGGGAATAAAAGTTTCGTCGCCTAAAAAAATTTGGTGTCCTCCACTATTGAGTTTCATAGTAAATTCATACACTCTGGTTTTTGGAGTTGATGCGGCGCTAAACGACTGACAACTCTTAAATCCAGATGATCGTAGAGGACTGTTCAGCCGTGGATCCAATCTTATGTTAATAGTCCTCTACCGTATATGTTGTTTTATTGTCTTTTTATAGCAGCAAATTTTTTTTGTAACCGCCTTGGAAGAGTAGGTACCTTGATGCTGAAGAAAACTTTTGCGTTCAAATTCTTTAAACCAACAGTAAATTGTAGTCAAGAAAGGCGCTTGTTCACTAATAGCTGAATTTTCCGAGCACTCAAAGCGTTTAAACCCTATGTAAAAATCGTAATGAATCATATTCTGAAAATATTCGGGGAACTCAATGTTTTCACTATTTTAAGAAACTAATAAAGTAGGCTCTAATCAACCCAGTTTTGACAATTAAACCTTAAATGGCAGGTAGCGAACTAAATAATTTGTAGGTTAGATTATATTTTGCACTCTGGCCCTCGTATCAAATCTGCCTACTTAACCGAAATAATTTGTATTTAACATCAAAAGTAAGGTCTGCGTTTAAACTGGCAATAATTGCCGTTATAGCTCTTAATCGATCGTGCGGCTTACGAAGGTTAGACAAGAGGTTCGTTTAATTAATTATTGTGGCATACGACAGTTTCATTATACCAGTGATGCATAATCTGAAGACCAAGGGCTGGCCGCACACGGTCCAATATAACTTTATCTGCAGTTTGCGATCACTCTCAATTATCTGAAATAACCGAGGATTTAATTTGCCATTTTGCGTAGTCATATTTTTGATCTTACTAGTTTAATCTATTTTATTACAGGTATTTTTGTACAATATGTACCTATTCGTTATCGAAATTATTTTATTAATTATCTTTGTTCTGAACAATATAAACATTGGCTTCAGCGCCTTTACATGATGTTATAATGTATATTATATTCCAGGGTTATATTTGTTTTATGTTTTGATTTGTTGTCCTTTTGTTCAGTACCTAATTTCATCTTCGTCTAAAATTTTAGCGTTAGCAGCTGTAACTAGTATTATACTTTGACTTGTTTTTTACTTGTACACGTAGCATCGTTTATAGTTCTGGATTTTTATTTATATCGTCGTATCAAAACTAGTCTGGGTAGGGGCGATGATCCCTACGAGGAAGGCGAAAACTTTGCTGTTAATGTGAGCTATGTATCAAGGAAGAAAATAAAATTCTCCCAGTTTTTATTTGAATGAAATATGTGTCTCATCAACAAAAATTGTAAATCATTTCGCAACGAAAGCTAATATTTCGCTGGTATTTCCTTATGAAATATAATCTTAAAACACGCACAAGTAATTTGATAACTAAATGGAAAGGTATCAAAACAGCTATCGACATTATATTAGCTTGCTTACTCATTCTACTTCCCCAGTTTAAAAAAATATTTTACGCAATTTTTCTAAACAATTGTTAAATGGCACGATATACCTCTACATTTTCTGTTGCGCTTTCACAGCAATCTTTCAAAAATCACCAACTTTGATTTATAAAATACATGAACATTTTATATTATAAAATGAATTTAAAATGAACAAATTTATTGAAAATAAATCGCTTATAGAAAAAACAATTTTAAGTCAAAGGTTAAGTAATAAGTACTATTTTTTATTATTGTATATCTGGTAAAGGGTGAAATTTTATGTTTTTTTTACTTTTTTGTGAAGATTATTTCGAGCAAAATTAATCTTTTAATCAGTGAAATGTTTGACTTATCTTGGAATTTTTTAAGGATACACGCCAAAAATCATAATTTGCAAGCAAATCCGTTATTTTATTATAATTAAAAATAACTGATAAATAAATAAGTAGTCAACCGGTTACTTTTGAAAATTTTCACCGATAACCGGTTATTGAGATTACAGTCCGGTTTTCCAATCTCTAGCCGTAGTTAATTTACAAAGTTTGCAGTCAATGTGTGGGACTTTACTAAACTAAATATTTATTTGTATTATTTTGTGAAACCCGACACCTCCACCAGATCGCAGATTTTATGGATTTTATCTTTAAAAGTTCGTAAGCAGTAGTTACTTTTATTGCTTGTTATAGCTTTATACTCTATAATTCTACAGATTGTTTTACAAAAAGTTGTAATTGTATACAGCTAAAATTATTTACGTTTAGTATCAACATCGATTTAACGACGTACAATTTTTGCTATAAACTGAGCTAAGACACAGTGTGTCCAAAAGGAATGGAATATGCTATATAATCTCAGTAAATATCTACTTTAGGAAAAAATGTTTTCGATAAAAGTTGTTTGGTACTTAGTTTTCCACCATGACAAAATTTATATATATTTTTTTCAAATAACAAAAGCGCAAAGAAAAACAATTGATTTTTTTTAAATAGCAAGGTATCCCTGTTTTATTCTCATTTGATGTAGTTTTTTTTTCTTTTTTCAATGATGGGGTCACCTTAAAAATTAAGTTTATGCTAAGAGGCCGGAGAATATCGAAAATTTAAAAGATCGTGTTAAAGAAATTACAACTGAAATGGTTGGCAATGTTATAAACGGGTTTAAAAACCAAGTTTATCATTGCCAAGCTGTAAATGGTTCACAGTTTGAACACTTGTTGTAGATTCCGTCAAAAAATTTTAGTTCTTATCAAGTTTTTGTTAGATATAAATACTAAACAATGAAAATAATTTAAGAATACTTTTTGCGATGTTCTCAAAAAGTTGCTTAAGTAAGGGTACTAAAGTTTTGCTTCATTGAAAAGAGAAAAAAAATCTCTATCAAATGAGTATAACCTTGTCATTTTAAAAAATTCAATTGTTTTTCATTGCGCTTTTGTTATTGGATTTTTTTTTTTTGTCATGGTGAAAAACTAAGTACCAAACAACTTTTATTCAAAACATTGTTCCCTAAAGTAGATATTTACTGAGATATATAGCATATTCCATACCTTTTGGACACACTTTATGTATATGTACATACCTACTTCGTTTAGGTGTAACTACCATTAAAAAATTGTCTTATGAATTGGCAAAGATATATCAGATTTGAAGCCAAAATGTATCTAAAAAGTTTATTTAGAAGTCCAATTCTGTTTTATTTGTTTGCATTTACAATTTGTACGTGTCTATGTCGTTATTGGCCTATCTGCATATACAAAGTGTTAAAAGAGTAATGGAAACATTGTGCAAGTGACAAAACCCTTAAATACATTGTCATACCTTGCAATTTATTAGTAAAATTATTTATCAAATTGTATATTGCATTTTTTATTAACTGGAAAGATATAATGTAAAATACAGTTGTTAATCTTTTTTTATAATATTGGTAGAACGAGAGTATTATTTAAAACGACTATTGTTAGACAAATATATTCGTTTAGCGTTTAAAAAGAAATTATCTTCTTAGAACAAACGTAATTGGCTAAAATAAATCTTCACTTTTTTGGTTAAAGACACTTAATACAACAGAGGCTTAAGGATAAATGAGGGATACATATAATGAGAATTATAACGTATAGTCTAAACCAGACTTGAACAGATATACTATGTTATTTATACAGATAGCAAGGAAAAGCTCACTCAATCTCACAGTACATTGATTTTATGATCGTAGAATCAGCAGTTTTCTTTTGGAAACTTCACCTACTTCAGCTAAGTTAGTAAATTTGTTGACAACAGAACATTTCTAACTAAAATAAACACATTCGATATGATTTAAGTTCAGGTCGATTTATTCCGATCATTTATTTAAATATTGTAAAATTTTCCACTTAAGTTTAGCAATATTAAATAAAATAATTATTTTACACACTTTCAGCTTTTATATAAAATAAGGAGAAATATTTTCTATTTCTAAGTTTGATATAAAAGATTACCATATTAGATTTACGCAGCGTGAAAATAAATTTATCGTTAAATAAAAACTACCGTGTGAGAAATATTTTATGTGACTTTTTAACATAATTTTCTCTTTGATTAATAAATACTTGCTTTATTTTTCTCGTACAGTGATTGGAAACTTACTATAATGCTTTTTGCGGGTCAGCCTTCAAATTTTTGAGCGATTGTGCATCACTGGATTTTCTTCCTTCCAACATTTTTTAAACTTTGGAAGCAAATCAATTCTGGGAGTAAAAGAAAATTTTCTTCTTTGCAAAAAAGTGCGACATAACAGCAGACGTATATGCCGGCGCATTGTCTTGCAGCCGAAATTACAACGCGTTCTCATGCATTTGAGGCCGATTTCCATGTTTTTTTTTCACCACCACCAACCATCATATACAATCGCGATTTTTGTGTTTTGACATTGGTGGCATTGGTTTCTTAGGACTCAACCACATCGCGCTTTGCTTTAACTTCTCAATTACATAAATAAAGCACTAGGATGCATCCCTAATAACAATTTACGTATATGTCTTTTGTCGAAATCTGTAATTTTAACCGAATTTTTAAACAAGGTACCTAATACATTGTATTTTCAAACAAACTGCTCGTATACATTCATGTAGCCTACATCTTAAGTAAGAATCTCTCTGTTTCTCAGTTTATTGTAGGTAATGTTTTAATATCTGTTCAATTTTAAAGTAAAAACTTGTAATATAACGTTCGCTGTTTGCCTCGTCCTCAAAGAAGGACGCCAACTTTTGTTATCGTCTTCAAGCGATTTCTTCACTTCTTTAAACCAGTCATTCGAAGCTGAACATTTTCAGTAAATACTTTTCTCCGTATACTTCTTTTAATATTTGAAATGTTGCTGTTTGTTAAAATTGTTTTGCAAAGAGAATCGCGTGCTACATAATGTAAACTGTAAAACGGTAAAAAAATCATTGAACGCTATAAAATTGTGTAACTTTTTAACTAGGACCTTAAATGGTGTGACTCAAATTGACACACATTATTGACTGTACGTTATAATTAGTATTGCCACTAGTTACCGTACCGACATAGCACACCAATACTACTTACCAACAAAAAAAAATCAAATTGGAAACTTTATTGACACGCTGCGTAAATGCATGTATGTTCAAATGAGGTAAAGTAGAGGCTTGTTTATAAAAAAGTGCAATGACATAAAAAATTTAGCACACATGTGATGGAACTTAATAAACTGTAAAAGGTGTACAGGTGTTAAATAATATTTTTCGATCAATAAATGTTTACATTTTTGAAAATGGTTAAATGGTTCTGTCTTTGCAAGTTTATTAACAAGTTATATTATTCTTTTAATCAACATATTATAGTGACTATATGGCCCGCAAAACATGGATTGGCGGCCCTGATTACAAATTATCTTAATTTGTCTCCGGTTAAATATAATAATAGCACCACAAAATTATATTGATGGTAATCTATCAAATCTACAGGTCTTCAGTGAAAGTCAACAGCAAAAGGTTCCATTAACAAAAATATGGTTTGTTATATTTATAAAATAACTTACAAATGTTTAATGCATTTTTCAGTTTGCATGTTTTACTAACTGGTACTTAATAAGATTACAGAAAACCCACATCGGTAATAGCAAAATTTTATAGCTGAAAGGTTTTTTTTTATTCGTTATAGCTTGAAAATAGTGTACACATGTTTTTTAGTTGATGGCATCAAATTGTACCTACTCTTTCCAGAGAACAATGAAATCCTTACCAAATGCAGTTTTGTATTAAATCGATATTTGGATATCAGCCGTGACTTGTGGAACTCCCAACAATTCTGTCTATTACAGCAGACATTCAAGAGGGAATTAGGTGTGATTATCTCGAGTGTCCGGCGCAGTTCGGCGCCAGCAACCGCGCTCATTGATTTAACCTATGGCAACCCCACTTATAACGCTATAAATAATATAATCATACAATGTGAACGACCATTAATTTAATATTTCCATTACCAGCTATATAGTTTAAAGGAATTTACCGATAATGTATAAACAGTTACAAAATATATAACCTGAATTGTGGTCTCAAGCGGTAATAGCAGGTTCACGTTGTTCAACAAACAGAGCTTTATTATTGCGTTACAGTTTACTACATTTAAAGTTTATTTTAAGTTGCTAATTTGTTGTAAACAGTAACCTATTTATACATTAACATCAAAATTTGTATAATGTTACATCATTTTATGTGTGGCCAATTAAGTAAAATTCTAGAAAACTGTAGGTTTTGTAAAAATTAATAGCTATTTATCGCAAAATATGTTGGAGTTTTATAAACTAATTTTGCTTTATCGTTAATTGGACGATTATGTTAAAAAAAAATGTAAAATTGATAAGATGAACTGGAAAAACGTTTAAATGTTATATGTTTAAATGTTATATAATAATTAATACTGCATAAAATTAACTGTACCAAATACAATATGTAAATGTTCTTTTGAACCATATTACGTTAAATTATTTGCAAAAATGTAATTTACAAAACCTAAAAACCTCTATTTTATATTGCGATATTTTTGCCGTTTTTGAAACTGCACATGGATGTGTTGAATGTTTTCGCCTATTTTATGTTAAGTACAAAATACAATGCGTTTGCCACCATCAATGCTTACTGAAAGATTTATACAGGGTGTCCCAGATTACATTTCCAGCATGAGGATCTCGCTTATTATAAGAGATACAGGTTTGTTTAAATTAGATGAATTGTTCCTTGGTATGAGTGGAGCCACAATCAATTTTTAAAAGTACAAAATTCCTCGTACTTCAGATTATAAAAATTATAAAAATGTCGGATTTCTTTTTTCTCTCATAACTTTTTTGTCTTAATCGTTAGAACAATTTTATTTGTACTTTCTGAAGGTACTTTTTAATGGAGAATGTAACTGTTATTTTAGATTATTTTTAACACCTACCGTTTTCGAGATATTACCCCTAATTTCATTTTTTCTTATAGGCCGCAAAGTTGGCTATGGAATAATTAAATGTGTTTTATTTTTCTCGTTTAAATGAGATATTACTTGCTATACCTATTATTATAAATAAGTCACAAAATCAAGAAAAATCGTATTTTACCCACACTTATCAAGTTATCTATGAAAATAAAAACAAAAAACAACTAAATAAATGTCAAATGACAGTTACCGTTTGTCTGCGGTATCATTTATTAGAATTTCACATTATTGTTGTGTAATTCGACAGTCCTTGCAGTAATTGTTAAAATGATGGCTACATTTAAAAATAGCGAAAAATTTGACATGTTGAGATGCTACATTCTATACCATAAAAACTGTGTAGAAGCTGAGCGAATATACTTAGAGCTATATCCCGAGAAAAGGCAACGAAGGGTGTGTACTTACAGAAATTTGGAAATAAATTTTAAAGAATATGGTTTCTTCGAGAAACCAACCAAAAATCCAAAACAAATCAATGAAGAATTAGAATTATCTATTTTACACGGTTTCTATTGCAAAGAATGTAGCATTTCAACATTTACAATTTTTAATTAGTTGTAAATGTGCCCACAATTATATGAGAAAAATTGCTACAAAGATTATTCAATTACACAACAATACTATAAAATTCTAATAAATGATACCACAGTCAAATAGTAACTGTCATTTGACATTTAATTAGTTGTTTTTTGTTTTTATTTTCAGAGATAGCTTGACAAATGATGGGTAAAATACGATTTTTCTTGATTTTGTGACTTATTTATAATAATAGGTACAGCAAGTAATATCTCATTTAAACGAGAAAAATAAAACACATTTAATTATTCCATAGCCAACTTTGCGGCTCATAAGAAAAAATGAAATGAGGGGTAATATCTCGAAAAGGGTTGGTGTTAAAAAAAATCTAAAATAATAGTTACATTCTCCATTAAAAAGTACCTTCAGAAAGTACAAATAAAATTGTTCTAACGATTAAGACAAAAAAGTTATGAGAGAAAAAAGAAATTCGACATTTTCATATTTTTTGCTATAACATCTGAAGTACTAGGAATTTTGTACTTTTAAAAATTGATTGTGGTTCCTCTCATCCTAAGGAATTTATCTCATTTAAACAAACCTGTATCTCTTATAATAAGCGAGATCCCCATGCTGGAAATGTAATCTGGGACACCCTGTATCTCAGGGCCCATTTACGTACGTTTAGAAGGCACAAAAAATATGGATTCTAAAAGTTATTACAGTAAAGTGCCCTAATATGGAACAGTTACCTATTATGGAATACATCAGTTTTATGACAATGAATAAGCGATATCTGTTGAAAAGTATATCTAGGTACCTACTTGTACATTGATTACACATTCCCAAATGTAAAATAGTTAAAAAAAATTCACTAGATTACATAACAGATTCAAATATATTTTTGACGTGCTACTGAGTTTTTAGGCTAAATCTTTCAGTGCAAAATATTATATGCTGGGGTAAATGATATAAAATATTTTATTGCATGTTTATTTAGCATGAGCCTTTACATTTCAATTAAATAGACCAAAATTTTGATTGGGGCCATTTTATGTTTCTACATATATCGATTTTTGAAATGTCACATTGATGCCTATGGAATACATAGAGGTGCCTTTTAATGAATATGATTATGGTCACTAAGTACAGCAATATGGGTTCAGTGTCAAAAGTGTCAGAAATGGGCAAACGAAAAATGTGCAAAATACCCAAAAAAACAATTCTATTGTCCTACCTGTAAAAAATAAATAAATTATCAACATTTAGTTCGAATGACACTTGAATTATAATTTAATTTACATAAATAACAGAGTTTTGGTTTGGTTCAAGTAATAATGCAAATCAGAAAGAAATAAAAGATTTATCTATGAGCAGTTGTTTATTTTAATGTATATTTCCTATATAATTCTATATTCCATATTAAGAACCCCTAGTATTCCATATTAGGTTCCCCGGGGGCTTAATATGGAATAGTAGTAACATTTAAAAAAAAATAGCTATATAAGAAATATCTACCGTAATATCGTACCAGAATTTGAGTAATGTGTTGCGTATTCATTACAAATTCCTTATAATTTGTTTTGCAAAATTTTGTTGAATAAATGCGAATATTATTGCCGAATACAAAAAACTAATCCATATTAGGGCACTTTACTCTATGTGTTTTCAATATAAAATAAAACTTCTATTTGTTATAAAAATACAATTGCTTTAAATTAAACAACAGTTAACAATGTCACTGTTTACAAATTTCAGAATTAAAAAGTTTCTAGAGCGGCTCTTCTACTGGCAATTAATTAAGTTCTAACGAAAATGTGGATTTCATTTAATCGTTGTGCAATTTGTAAATATGATGGTGTTTAAAACTAACAAAGTTTTAAAAGTTAAAGTTAAAATTAAACCCTTTTACCATTACGATGTAACAACTGTTGGTAAAGATTGTACCAGTGTTTATTATTGTGCTTAATTGAATTTTGCAACATTTACATTGAAACTTGGTTTTAATTACTAACAGTAATTTACGATACATTTAATTATCAAGTTGATGCGATCCATAAGTTCGTAGGGTTTTTATTATATTTCAATTTATTTTTTTAATAAACAAAACACATAAACTGATCAATAGTATATTCTCTTGCAATGTTTACGATGGACTCCTAACGTTTTGGCAGTTTTTCGATTCCACCTTAAGCAATCAGGTGGTTTGGAGGTGAAGATCGTCAAGCCAATTTTGAAAAGAAGCGTTGTTATTAAAATATATTCCTAGGAGATTGTTCGGTATAGAGAGCGAAAAAGATGAAAATCTGATGGAGATGGAGATTAGAAGAATAAGGCGGATGTGTAATAACCTCTCACTCTAGATTTTAAATCAGTGATGGGGAGTCGGAGTTGAGAGTCGGGAGTCGAGGAGTCGGAGCTTTTTTAAGGAGCCGAGAGTCGAACAAACTACCGACTGCCAACTCTTTTTTGATTTAGGATGAGAAGGAAATAAGAAATTTAAAACAAAAACAAAATACCGATTTCGATCGATTTGTTTTACGAAAACAGGAACTATTAAAGTAACACAAACTAGTTTTGTCTGTGAACTTCCAATTTTTATCTGATAAAATACTTGATTGGATAGGATTTATAGACAGCGCACGAATAAAAAACGCATGATTCGTGTGATGCACGGTAGGTTTAGTTCTGTAGTCAACCAAATATTACCCCGTGGTTGACATTGAGAGTTTTTAAAACCCAATACTGCCTTTATTTCGAAGTTTTTAAGGTCAATGTTTGTAGAAATATGGTTCTATAAATTATGGTTTTCAATGAGTAATTTTGTTCTGTTTAATCAACCCTAGTAAATAAAAATTGATAGTTACAAAGTTGATGTATAACGAGGGGTGTTTTGCAGATAAGTTTTGGAATTGGCACGCATTTGCGCAGTAGTGGAGGCTAACTTGTTCATATTTTAATATTATTTCCGTTTTATACGCAAGTACAAAAAATACATTTTTAATATCAAAAATAAACTACATCTGTCAAGTTTCTGCCAAATGTAATTGTGTAAATGGAGCGAAATTGAATGTGTTTTATTTTAATTATTGCGTAACTATTTCTCTTTGTTATTATTTTTTCAGTTTTTTAACAAATGTTTCATAACATAAAATGTTGGAAAGTCATGGTTTGTATTATAAACAAATTTCCATGTTACCTACTAGAAAATTTTCACGTGTTTATTAATTTGTGCTTTTGTTTATTATATGTAAAGTAATTGCATTTTTAAGTAAATAGTACCTATAACGAAGGTAACTAAATCTTTTTACTACATTTTGTCGTATCATAATTTTGTCATACATATGTCACTTTGTTTTATCTAATCTTAGCTTCTTTCATGAAAAAAGTTTTTCGCATAATATAGTTACATTATGATACCATAGGGAAGTTTATAAGCTTTAAAATTAAAAATTTGAAAATATAGGGTGTCATTTAAAAGAAAAATGTAAAATAAACAACAACATTTTCAAAGCGAATGTCTTAATAATAAATGAATATTTGTAAAATCCATTAATATATTTACAAAGGACTTTTGATCCTCTAAGTATATTATATTGAACACTGATGCTATTAAAACAAACAAGTTACATGGTTGAAAATTCTCTTTGGAACGCCCTGTAATTTTACGTTATGTTTTTAACCATTGCAGTAATCAGTGGCGGATTTATAGGGGTGCTTATGATGCTGGAGCATCAGGCCCTCGATCATTGGGGAACTCCAAAAATCTTACTCATTATTTTATAGAATTTAGTTCTGTTTTCTTTTTTTTATGAGCTTCAGTTGCTTTTTTTTTTTGTTTTTTTTTTTATAAAAATAGTGTAATTTATGAACTTTCAAATTATTTTATTTTGCCTTTCATCTAATATCGACCAAGTAGAAGAGGAAAAGTTTGCGAACTATTAGGAAAAAGGTTTAAATTTCTAATGGATGTAGGAGACACAGCAATTTCAAATATAGATGAAGAAAGTATTAAATACCAGGAATGGGGAGTCGGAGTCGGAGTCGGGAGTCGGGAGTCGAGGAGTCGAAGCTTTTTTGAGGAGTCGGAGTCGGAGTCGGTAAAAAACTATCGACTCCCGACTCTTTTTACTTTCGCCATACGTAGTATGAAGAAAGTATTGTGATCGCAAATTTTTTTATAAAAAACTGATTTATTACATTTTCTTCATTATGTATTAAATAGAAAATTAAAATATTAAACTTTGTTTACCATCGGGAGTCGGAGTCGGAGTCGGGAGTCGATTTTTACAAATACCAACTCGGGAGTCGGGAGTCGATTATTTTTCTGCCGACTCCCCATCCCTGTTAAATACGTCTCAGATCATTATAGTGTTGACATAGGAGACGGATTAAAAAACGAATGTCACCAACTCAAAGAATATTTTAAATTATCCATAAATTCATATAAAAATTAATGTTTAAAATGTCAAGATATATTAAATTTAATCTATAACAGAAATCTCATAGACACTTTTCCAAATTTGTATACTAGTCTAAAAATCTATTTAACAATGCCGACCAAGTTGTGAGGCTGAAAGAGCTTTTTCTAAAATCACAGTTATAAAAAATAAATACAGATCGACTATGAGAGATAAGAGACTGAATTATTTGTCCATTCTTTATATAGAAAATTACACAGGCGATCAATTACATATGATGAAGCAATTAGAGAATATGCCAGGCTCAAATGTAGAAAGAAGGGTATAGCGTAATATATTTTTTATACTTTTAAAATTAGGATGTGGCTATTTGTACATAAGCAGTGTGTATGAATAATTGACTCTTTATACATACTTTTTTTTTTTTAATAATTGAGATAAACCAATGAAACTAGGAAATGGTTTTTCTTAAAAAAAAAACTTTTATCTAACCTTTAACCTAATTTAAAAAATATATATAAATAAAAAGTTGGGCCTTAGAAATAAGTTTATTGTACCTATGTATAAATAGCTAATTATTCACACACTGTATGTGTAAATAGTCACATCCTTAAAATTATATTTTTTTTCTCTTGATATTTATGTTTGTCTAAGAATAAATTTTTTTGTTACCTATTACATCCTTAAAATTATATATTTTTTCTTTTGATATTTATGTTTGTTATCTATTACATACCATTATTTTTATAATTTGTCCCATCCTTAGACATATAGATATATTGTTTAGTTATATTGTAATGTATGATTATGTCATGTTGGGTATTTGGACGCTCTTAGTTTTAATCTTCGTTATGCAAGTTTAAATTACGAAGTTAAAAATTAAATAGTTTAGCAAGATCAATATTTTTAGCCAAATGTCAACAAAAGTAGCAGTGTTGCAATATGATCTACTTATTATAAATGTGTTGGCTATAAAACCGTATTAATGTTTATTTATTCGGACACATGGCCTGTTGCGTGAGGAATTTAGGTTGCAAAGATCGTGTCTGGTTTATAGTTCAAACTCTTGCGAGTTCTTTTAAGACATCTTTTATTTATTAGGTAAGATTATTTTCATGACATAGAATGTCTGATATACTATAGTATTAAAGTGTTTCATTTATTTTAAATAAAAATTCATCAATGCATTACATTCTTTAATTTAAAATTGCTAAATAATTTGTCAATTTATTTTATTTAATCAGCAAGTTGCATGTACATACATACATCATTTTTAAGTTTCTGCAATTTTTCAGTTGTCTACAATAACGATAATTAAAAGTGAGATGCAGGTAATTTAAAAGTGGCTTTTCTCAAACGAAAGTTTTACTGTTTACCAAGTCTACCTAATAACTAGGAAATTATTATATATTTTTAATACACTCTTTGAGCGATATAATTCCTAAGGACATTTTTTAGGAAGTATTTTAGCAAGAAATTGCTTGAGGTCGAGATTATTTATGGTAGATTATGGTAGATGGACTTCGGTTTAAACAACAAAAAAAACTATACGCTTCATGTTAGATAAATTGCAATATTTTCGTCAAATTGTTCTTTTTAAATCATTAGTTATCGAGCAGGATCTTCTCTCCCGTTGCATTTCTACAAGTGCACTTGTAAAGCTTTTTCTTGCATTTATATCTAACGTGACGAAACATGTCCAACAATGCGTTATGTTCGCGTTTTCAACCTTTAAATTATAGTTGAAACAATTGATGTTCGGTAGTGATCGAGTAGCTAGCAATTAAATAGAATCGCCCAAACTAAACGTGCATTAACACACAGCTCTCTTTGTTGTACAGACAATTATCAAATAATGTTGTGGCACAAAATTGCGCGTTTGTGCGCAATATTATGCCCAAATAGTATGACGTTCGTGAACGAATTGTGCGGTTTATTTTGGTTCGGCACGATAGAATTGGATGCACCTTCAAAATGTTAAGAACCGCTGGTCATTTGAATGCCTTTTATATTACAAACATTAAAGCAGGGAAAGAACGAAAACGAAATTTTAATAAGGAACTAAACAAAGTTTTTATTATTCGTGCAATATTAAAATCGAAATAAATCATCTCTATTACCGGTTTTAACCGATTTTATCACTAATGCATGGATTCTTAGTCTCATGAAACAAATCGAGTTGTGTATTCACTGATTAGAGCGAATTTATCCTAAAAATGAAATGCAGAAACTTTATTTGAATAGGCATAGTTTGTTAACTATGATTTACAATTTGGTAAATTTAGAATGGCGGTCCACCAGTTTGAAATATGTCGTCCATAAGGATTAAAACCCAATATATCGCAGTTAATAGTTTCGCGAGGGCTCAGCGATTGCTAAGAAACAGAAAAGATAATGTACGAGGGCGTATTGAAAAGTAAGGTCTCCAACGATGCTATTTCCGAACGCAAGTTGCTAGGCAAAATTTGACAACAGCGCTGCATTCCTTGGTTCCTCCACCACAGTGTAGAACCATCCGCGAGACCATGGGACGCTCAATCGCTGCGTAGCAGTCGTTTAGGTTGGGGCTCCCGCTTAGCTCGCCCGCCAGGTGCGAACTGCGCTCAGTCATTCGATTTTTGAATGCAAAAAAGGTTTCTCCGATAGACATTCATCGCCAGTTAGTGGAAGTGTACGGGATAAGGGAAGGTCTTAATGAAGAGTGTGGCTACTTCTCATGAAGAGTTATTCTCCGGTTATTGCGCACCATCTCGTCGTTTCGAGCCGCCGTTGATTCCGGCAAACTCGGTCGCCCCGACCGCTGTTCATCGTGGACGTTTTCCCGGCACCACTTCCGCACGTTTTTTATGTCCATACAATTCGCACCGTATACTTCCACTAACTGGCGATGAATGTCTATCGGAGAAACCTTTTTTGCATTCAAAAATCGAATGACTGAGCGCAGTTCGCACCTGGCGGGCGAGCTAAGCGGGAGCCCCATCCTAAACGACTGCTACGCAGCGACCTAGCGTTCCAAGGTCTCGCGGATGGTTCTACACTGTGGTGGGGGAACCAAGGAATGCAGCGCTGTTGTCAAATTTCGCCTAGCAACTCGCGTTCGGAAATGGCATCGTTGGAGACCTTACTTTTCAATACGCCCTCGTACATGGACTTTAAAACTCATCACAAAAATTCACTTCCATTACTGAATTATCAAAAGTACAAAATAACCATGTCAATTTTTTTTTAAAATTTATAGGTACCTACCTAAGCTTCGTTCATTTATACATTATTAGATAGTACATCTAGTATTTGTAATCTGGATAATCGATAATCGAATTCGAAAAATCGGGGTTCCTTCGAGTTAATCTTAAATGTAGTTATAACCGGTATTGAATGTTATTTAACTTTAGTTTACGAAAAGAAAATCGAAATATTTTGTATGGGAACGTATAGCAGGAAAACGAAATTTTTCCGTTTTATGTGTGCCGATCAGAAACAAATGAAATATTTTTCGTTTTTAAACCCTGCTCTAAAGTATCTGAACAAAAGTGGTACTAATCATACTATTATTACAAAATTCTCCTTTAAAATAAAACTACAATTGTAGGGAAAGAAATTTAATTTAACGGCTAGAGTTATAAACAAACCACAACTTTTACGATAGAATTATAAATGCAGTTTAAGCTTACTACAGGATAAGTGATCCGGTGAAGAAGTCTATTGAAAATGAAGGAAGTACCTACTAGATGTGGTCGGTAGGTTTCAATAGGTTATTCAAGGATACGTTGTTTAGCCATTTTAATGCGAAATGTTCGTTCTTGCTGCTTGCTTTGTGCAGGATGGAATTAATCGTCCGTGGACATATAAACATGTGCTATTGCAATCTGAAATGTTTTACGTGTTTTGTTGCTCGAATCGTTGAAAGTTACGTCGGCGTCTTGCCATTTGCCAAGAATTTATCAAGATGTTGGAGCAATAGTAATTATCCTAGACGTAAATTACTACTTGAAGAAATTTCAATAAGAGCAAGTTTCGCGTGATTAGAAATATCTGATGCATGTTATGTAAGCATTTTCAGTTTGATAAGAAAAGGCACTTACTTCGATTTAAATATACGCAACTTTAAATACATTCGTAATCAATCGTTATGAATACGCTAATGGTAAGCGCAATATCAAAAATGTATTGCACCTTAATTTAAAACCCAATTGGTCTGTACATAAAACTGGTTGGACAAAAACCGTATGGTATTGAGCCGCAATTATTTATC
Source organism: Elmis aenea (assembly GCA_947652605.1). Taxonomy (NCBI): domain Eukaryota; kingdom Metazoa; phylum Arthropoda; class Insecta; order Coleoptera; family Elmidae; genus Elmis; species Elmis aenea. Next base: position 34,353,344 of record OX393577.1, on the reverse strand, counting down.
CATACGCCACACAAATAATTGCATGTCAACGTATGCTAAACAGCAGAGTTGTTTCTTTTGAATTTGATTCATAAACTCATACATTGTTCCTCACAATCTGACTGTGCCGAAACAGGGGTTCCCAAAGTACGGCCCGCGGGACAAATGCGGCCCGCGAACCCTAAAAATACGGCTCGCGCGATGTCAGACCATCCGCCATCTTGAAATCATACCAGATAATTTTCTATTCACACAAAAAAAATGTATATGGATACCTACATATTTTGACATTTCGAGATTTTCTGTTCTCCACGAATCAAGGTCTCAAAAACACTTCTTTTTTTTGGCTCGCCAAATATTCGCTGTCTACAATTTGTCCCGTTTGGTAAAAACTTTGGGAACCCCTGATCTAAAATAACTGGTCAAACAAATTTAATGTCTGAACTGTACACGCGGGCTAAACTGTTTTTTAGTTTTTGTAAAGTTACTTTTTTGGATGAAACAGTGCACTATGAAGAAATTGTCATGTTAAGTTTTGTTGTTTATTTTAGTATTTGTATCTACTCGTACATACAGGGTGTTTAACCAGTGCGAATTTCATTGATATTGTTTATTTTTAAATATATTAAAATAAAGTTTTATGGCCATCAAATCATTTTAGTTATACATGTTGTGTTTAAGCATGTGTGTTTGTGTGTATAAAAAGTGTCGCTCTAGGCATTCCAATTAACCTTATAGTTTTTAATGACATGTGAAAATGACGTTTCGAGCGATACTTTTGATACGGATTTTTTATAAAAAATGTCAAAATCTACATATAATGTATCAGTAAAATTTCACCTAAATGAGAATGTACACGAAAAGTTTTTGTTTTTAAAGCTCAAGCAAAAACTTAATGACGATCGACAAAGTGGTTGATTTTTTCATTCTTATACTTGAAACTTTTGTCCAAAAAAAGTATTAATATGTCAGCATTTCCGAAAAGATAATAAAAAATACTATCTTATTTTAACTTTTTAAAATACTAGTTCGAAAATAAATACTTCAAAATTTCAAATTAGTAAATCATTTTTACATGTCTAAGGTTTGTATTAGTTATTTTCAAAAACAAACAAGACATTCGAGGTGACATGATTTTTAGATCACCCTGTATGTTCTTGATAAAACCTATTGTCATTTGGGTTAGAGATTTCAATATGAAGAGTATATGGAGATATCAGAAACTGTAGAGTGATTAATGAGCAGTGTTAGTAAGAATATAAACTAAACTCGTCTTTATTGTATAGTATCCCTTTAGCTTGAAAAATCTGTCATTTTATATTTTTTTAAACCATATTTATTATAATCTGCAGAAATTATAAATTTTCTATTAATAGTTAAACCTCCATTCCCATTGAAAGTGCAAGCAAGATGCCGTTCTTAAATTTTTTTTTCTTACGTCTATTGCTGTTAATAATAACGTGACATCAAGTTTCTTATATTGATATTATTTTTCCTGAAAATTAGGTGTCACCCTCAGATGACACTGGGCACTATTACAGTAACGCCAGTCGCATAAATACTAGGTATAGATTATCGTAGGCTATGAAAAAACCGCAATTAACAAGTTTTTTTTTTACAAAACTCGATTCGATATGCTTATTTATAATTAGAATTAATTTTTTTACGGGAACAGTGCAGGATGTGCTTATCAACAGCGGTTTTCCATATTGCTGGCAATAACTTGAAGCAATAGCCCCTTCGAAATTCGCAATATGTAAGCTTAGAATCGCCCATATTTTAAGGAACCAAATTTTTGACATGCAGTATTCAAACCAAAATTTGGCATTTGATGCAAAAAGTGGAAACCACCATTTTTTTCATCGCAAAGTATTATTGTTAAAAAGATAAAGGTATTGCCGAATTTCAAAAAATTTACTCATGCTTTTTGCAACCATATTATTATAATATCTGCATTTTTCCCAAAACACACGCATGTACTTTGGGTCATGTATTCTGTCAGAAACAAATTGAAATGTATATCCAAAATTCATCTGTGGTGACATTTAACACGTAATTTCTTTGCATAGCATAATAATAATTATTTTCTACAATAAATTTAACAATTTAATTCGTAAACAAAAGTTCAAAACACTCAATATGGGACATATAACATTATTGTGTCATGGTAAACTGTTTATCTTTATCTCATTTTTCACATGGCAAAAATTAAGTCGTATTATGGAGCTATTTACTTATCGTACACGATTAATCTTATTTTCTTTCGGCGACGCTTCGTCATATAATGTGGCCTCTAATTCTTGGACCTTTTAAAATTTAGATGGATTATCTCAATCTGTCCCAACATAATCAAGATCCCCACTAACCTCGTCTCTCCCCAATTCTTCAATTATTTCATATAATGTCATTTTAAAATAAATAAAAACTGACCTAAAATTCCAAATGGTAACACTTCGGACTTTAGTTGCCATAGGCAGGTCATAGTATGTTCTGTGGTCATAGTGCTCTGTGTCACCCTCAGGTGACATATGCACTTCACTTGCATATTTCTCTTTTAACAAAAATTCCATAGTTGTAACAATTGGTTAAAATATAGAAAAACATCTAATTTAAAAAAAAATACTTACAGCATGGGCGACAACTTTGACTTCAACAAATGCGCGGTGATTGTAAAATAAAAGGTTCTGTGTTAAAACGTCAAAGTAACGTAGTCATTAAAATTACACCAACACGCAAAGCACTGGGAATCGAAGAGTTAAGATCTTAGTCGCATGGCGTTGTCAAGCCCTAGCCTTAGTTAACTCGTTTTATGATGAATACAATGATTGATTATAGGATATTTAAAAAAATAATAGTACCTACTTATACAGTGTTCCAAAAATTAAAATAGGACATTTTCGGCCTAAATTTACGAGAGAAGTTTAACACAAAACAGAAATCAAACATCGAAATCGGGTTTAAGATATATAGGGCTAAAGCCCTAAAATAAATTGTCGATTTTGTTAAACAGATTCTCGTTATCCACTTGTTTTTGAACATATTCGAATTGGTTTACTTTTGCCTATTTTAGAACTGAAAAGGCAGTGGTACTAATCGTCGCTTAGAAATAAAACTTATTAACGTTATTGGCAATTAAGGCTTTCATTTAATGGAACATAAGTTAAGGATATAATTTGAAAATTATCTACGATAAATTAAATATTATTATACTCACTTATTTTACATTCAAAAATACGTAAAAATTTACTTTCCACGGTCGCAATATGTCGCAAAACAGATTGGTAACGTATAAATAGAAGATTATGGATATACAGCTGATCATTTAGTAGGATGAATAAGTTACTACGCGCTTATCATTTGGTACATGAGCACTCGGCGGGCCCTAGACAATTATCTTATTTGTGTACGTGTAAATTCAGTCCCTAGAGTTGTATTAGTTGCCACAGATACCAATACAGTTTCCTAATTAGTTTAGCTACGTTCGATATTTAAAAAATTATTTTTACATAAATCATGATTGGTGACCAAAGTACAAGTTTGAAATTTATAACAATAATTTAAAGGCACACAAGTTATTATAACGGTGCAACAACATATTTTCATGAATTGAGCTATTTTATTTTTTTTACACTTTTTTACGGATTAACTTTAAAATAATTTCCTCCATGTAGCATTTTAAATTTGACAAAACATTTTATAAAGTAAAAATTAAAAAGGAAGATAATAAACAAAGACACTTTTCAAGAAATAACAAGAGAGTTTTTTTTAGCTATTTTAGAATTAATTGTATCGGTCTTGGCTCTACTTGCAGAATATCTGCGAAACTCTAAATAGTGTTAACAGTAAAACTATGCATTTTGAGAATAATAGAGTCACAGAGCTAAAATGTGAATACCTAAGTATAGGCTAATGTTACAATAGATTTTTCATAAAGTTGGCAACAACCAATACTTAACCTTATAAACAAATACAATATTTCGTTGACACCACAGAACCACGGTCTACTACACAGCTTGGGAAACTCCCATATAAAACCGACTGAGGCCGGTAACTAGTTCCGTAAATTATCCCACAGAGGCGATAAGTATAAGAACCATTCGCCATAAATGATCACTAGATGGCGATACGTCTAAGAACCGGTTCGTGCACTAGATTTTGACATAATCAGCGAGATTTATAAGCTTTTGCTTAAAAAATTCGAATTTAATCAATCAGATGATGTATATAAAAATGTTTTAATTGAATTTTTAAGTCAGGTTTGTTTAAAATAGATTCTTAAACTTAATCGCCATCTAACGGATTATTTTGGCGAATGGTTCTTAGACTTATCGCCGTCTAGCGGAAATTTATGTCGAAAAGTTCCAGATTTTTTGACAGGCTTCCTAAACTGTGTAGTAGACCGTGCACAGAACATAGCTACGTTGACACACAAAGTCATGTAAATAACCAAAACACTGTAACGATTACAATTATCCATAAAAACTAAATAATGCAAGCTAACACTAACAGCAAATTTTTTAAGTTCTGTCACTTTTTTTAATACAAGTACGGTATCTTTTTATTACTTTGCATGCAAACCTTGCAAATTTCTTGCGTGATTACGTCTTCTTGTAAAATCGATTGGACATTGAAAAGAAGTATGATACTCGCAGTATTTGGCTTTTGAAATAAATACTTTTTCAGAACGGAAGTTTTGGATAGGCAATTACATAAAAATTCACTTAATCTGTAATTGTTTCACTTTTTGTATATCAAGGTTTACCTCAAACTCTCCTGATAATTTAGTCTACTAGGATTTTGATGATAACCACTTTCTGTTACAAATCACCTAAGGGCACTACACAGGTCCGTGAAGTTGGCACGCCAACCATCGGCGCAAATTTTTAAATTAGTCTCATCCTTTAGCGCCCAATATGCGCCCAAATGCGCCCTAAAATTTTTTTAATTTGCTCAACGGGTTGCCGAGATACGGCCAATTAAGTAAGTGGCGTGCCAACTTCACGCTAGCACGCCAACTTTCTCCGAAAATTCTGAAACCGGTGCCATTCTTTAGCGCCCAATATGCGCCCAAATGCGCCCTAAAAATTTTTTAATTTGCTCAACGGGTTGCCAAGATACGGCCAATTAAGTAAGTGGCGTGCCAACTTCACGCTGGCACGCCAACTATCACCGAAAATTCTGAAACCGGTGCCATTCTTTAGCGCCCAATATGCGCTCAAATGCGCCCTAAAAAGTTTTTATTTTATTTCACCGGTTGCCAAGATATGACCAATTAATTTATTGACGATCGTGAAGTTGGCACGCCAACCATCACCGAAAATTATGAAATTGGTCGCATCGTTTAGCATATGATATGCGCCCAAATGCGCCCTAAAAATTTTTAATTTTTTATTAGTGTTTACCGAAATATTAATATTTTTATGGTTTTGCTCACTGCAATAGCTCACGGTAGTATACTTATGACAGTATTGCGGACGCCGACAGCCGACAAGCAAATCGCATGTGCACAACCACACGAAACAAAATTGAAATATAAACTTAAAGTTATGCAGCGTATTTCACTTAATCTTTAAGAGGATTATTAACAATTCTGAATTCTTAACCTTGCGTAATTAAACGTAAAATTATTAGACGTATATAAACTGTATATTTATTTAGAAAAGAGGTAAATGTTTTATGTCATAAATATTAGTTTACTTGGTTTTTATTAAGTTTTACCAAACATTTGCTAAATAAATAAAAACTTGCTAATAAAACATCTTATTTCGTACATTTATTTATTGGATAAAACTGTTTTGTAAATATCATCAAACGATATGCAAAATAAAAATATGTCGAATATCGACAACGTCAGCCTTCAACATTTATTTTTAATAAATGAAGCATATTTTGTTAATAACCACTATTTAAAACAACCTCTATAGGTTAGTTATAGGTTAGTTAAAAATGTGTGAATGTATGCCAACAAAATTTTAAAAACATCACAGCACTTCACCTAGAATATTATCTACACAATTAAATTATATCTAATATAAATGTAGGACAATTTTTCAAAAATGGAAAATATTTGAAGCGTTATATGAAGCACAAGACTTTTTAATATCGTACTACAGGCCACATACTAAGA